>MNCL01000211.1:0-211190 GCA_001932985.1 Proctacanthus coquilletti | reverse complement strand
TTGTCTTAGATCATCAATCAAAATAATATCAAGCCCTCCAAAGTTGGTATCAAAGTTGCCAGTTATTTGTTTCAGCCTCGCGTCAATGTGAGATAATAATTCTGCGCTGACCATACTGGACTCTTCGATGATTAGCACTTGAACGTACTTAAAGAGAGTTCGATATTACTGTACTACTTCAATGGACAATGGAAGTATCTTGGAGAGAGTAATTTTTAAAACTGTATGAATCGTTGTATCATCAATGGCCACTGCAGGCTTGTACTGCACTGTTTCTTGCAAAGCATTGGAAGAGGAAGATACTACAGAAAACATTTTGCCTATATTCTTAATTAATTTTCGCTGGTAAAATCAGTTTTTATGATCATGCATTCTGTACCCTGTGGACCGGACCTACGACTTTGGGAATATATAAATAACTGGATCTAACTCATTCGCACGTAACAACTTTATGGAGAAATTGTCAATTTATCAGACCACATTTCCTGCTCTTGCTACTATTTTTGTTATTATTATTAATATTATGGCGTGTGGAGAACAAAAGTAAATATCTGTCGGCACGCTTCGTTCTGGTTGAGAGTCAAAATCGAAGTCGAGGTAGGAATAGAACTCAATGTGACAGGTTGGATGCGAGTTACGCAACTAATGAGTGGTTCGATAGCATTTGGGAGACTTTTACTAACACCCCTTACTAACAACCACTGACAATCCACTCTTAATGGATCAAGAAATTCCACGCACTGCTCGTGTTACGCTATCATGACTCTTACAATATGGCTGAACATGTCTGATGACTAGTGATCCAGTATTACGTATTGTGACTCAATAGCCTCTCGCACGAAATGATAACGAATATCAACAGATTTGGTGCGCGTATGAAATACTAAATTTTCCGATAGACTCTACGCGTCAAAGCTGTTATTCCATACAATTATGCCACTACACGTTCAATTTCAAACTTCGCTAGAAAACCCTTAAGGTATATTGCCTTTGCAAGCATCATTATGCAAGAAAAATATCGGGTCGTTGATAGTGTCACAGTACGCTGCTTTCTGGAATCCCACAACAAAGTCTTGCATAAAACTCAAAAAGAGAACATATTCAGTAAAAGAACGTCTACCAACAATGGTTAAGGGAAGTCTCATGATACTTGTAAGATGTACCTAAGCCAGTAGTTCCTCTGATATAGCGCATAATTATTTTTGTTAGTTTCCAATGTGAAACATTGAAGTAGTAGTTGAACTGGCTCAATACATTGTTTGTATGGACTATGACTGGTCTCATTACCTCCAGAAGATACAATAGTTCACAAAGTAGAGGCCTCGCACCGTCCGACTCCGGCCATACACTCTCCCTGGTAAGCCTTACCCTCATGTAGGACTCTTGATCAAAATCCAATTCTGAGTCCTACTAAAATAAAATACATTTAACTTCACCAATATCTTGAACTTCGAAAAAATCTGCCAACTTTGGTCGAAAAGTATTAATCTCCTTCATGTTACGGCGCATCATTAAAGTATCGTCAGCTTATAAAATGATTATCATCAATTCTCAGTCTAGGCGCTTTCAATATACGTAAGAATTTCTTTTCCTTGACGTTACCTCTATAGAACGTAGCTCTACAACTAGTCGCCTGTACCACGTTTGGCTGGCTTGTTTAATCTTTCTTCATATGGCACATATTGTCACTGGAGGTCTTGCCGTTCAATGGAATGTTATGGTCACAGGCCATAGAGTGGACTGGGTTCGGCTCCAAAACAGATCCGGGAAAATGCACTTGCGGCAGATACTCCAGGGTTTGAGTTTCAGTGTAGGTCATGTCTAGCTTCTTCAGTAGCTCGCTAGAGGCGTCCTTTGCCAGTAATTGTTGAAGGCGAGCTATTTCCGGCAGGAACTATACGCGCTCGCCGCGCCTTCTCCAGCATCCGCTTTTGGAACGTCTCAACTTTTTGTTATACTCAGAGTGTGCGAACCTATTATACTTACGTACGCATTCCAAACAACTGTTCATTCCACGAGGACACCTTTCACACCTTTTTCGATTGAAACTAAGACGTTGCTATCGTGGTAGGAAGAGACGAGCATATCATATAGCTGATTCGCTGCCAGTTCTAGCTCACTGATCGAGCTGATTGCGATGACTAGCATATCAGCTTTTGAGCGCACAACATAGTCAAAGATATTCCAGTTTGTTTCGCTAGGAATATAGGATCCGGATATGAACTCAGACGGTCGAAGCAATGAAACAACCGCTCCTGTTGCAGCCACAAGTAAGATTACCTGTAATATATCTCCCGATGGTCCCATACAAAGCTTACAAGTTCATTACAATGATATGGTTCCCGTTACAATGAAAAACCAAATAATGGGTTGCAGTGTGTTCTGCAATTTTTGCCCGGGGGATAATTGTCCCTAACTTTTTTAACCAATGAAATACAGTCAATGTTGAGGTGTATTGCCGAATAATCGTCGAATTTCTGTTGCCGCAACATCAGCTGTTTCCCAGGTATAACAACAGAATGCTATTTCAGCAGGATTGTGCGACTCCACACACAGTCTCGATGAAGAAGCTGATGGCAATTTTTTCGAATAAATTGATCAGCAAGTACGGAGACATACCCTGGCCTTCTCGCCGGATACCTGAAGCCAAAGGTTTACTGCAACAATCCTCGAAAAAATCAGGCCCTACAAGAATATATCCGCTGTGAAGTTGCCGCCATTGCACCATCGCTTTGCTCTCGCGTATTTGCAAATTTAAGGGTCCGGCTGCAAAAGTGCCTTGAAAGAAACGGGCATCATATAGACGACATTGCCTTTAAAAAATGAAATCCGCATTGTGAAATTCCACTTTATAATAATAAAAAATTTAGTAAACCTTTCAGTTTTTTTCAAATTTAATTTTATACTTGAAAATTTTCCGTTTTGTCCAGTTAGTCTTGATTGTAGCCCACTGAGATATTCAGAGTTCTACAATATCCATCGTGATATAACCTTTACACTTATTGAAGTCGATCCAAACGATTTACAACGATTTAAATGCCAAGTATTTAAACAACCTTCTAATTATATGGACTGCAAGTCCCAAAATTCGTTTGAGGTGATATTTTGTTAAACGGACGTCCGCCATTTGGTGGTATTGTTAATACACGATTATATCTGCCTCAGTGAAATTCTTTCCGCAATCACACAGCACCTGAAAGCACGTCTACAGAAAACTGCGATAAAACCTTCTTTTTTTAGGTCTGTCACAAGATCTATATGCATCGCTTTAGTGATTATACTAACATCGAGGTATAAGCCTTATATTTATTTGCCTATTTTCGTTCGTTTGAACCTTTCGTTGGTAAGAGGAGATATATTTTTGCATCAATGGACAAATACTATTTCTCACATTCAAGATCCAATAATTTCATTCACCAATTAATGCGGCACGCCATACAGAGTGTCTATAAAATTTTAGTATGACATCATATTAGTTCATTTTTTTATATACATAGCAGAAAATCCCCATTTTTAAATTATGATATCTATTTTCCTCAATAATCTTATTTGTTGCAGCATTTCCGCTTCTGGATCCGGAAAGTACGGAAAAGGTGCTGTTAAAATCATGTGACGCTTGACTTATAGCAAAAATTTGTTAACTATTGAGTTAGACAGTCACTCTTCTAACATAAAACTCTCTGTTTTCATTTTTCGAGTTTCCTTGGAATGAGAAAAGCCATTTCTGTATCATCTGCTCCATTCTCGTTAACGTAGAAATTTGGTTCCACTATTTCTGATGTAATGGAAAAGTTATTTTTTTCGTCTTTATCCAACTGTTTTAATATTCATAGGGATGGGACATTATACGTATTGAAACTCATTGTGTGACTGGTGCTTCAGGTGACTCTCGCCGAACAATTCGTTGGTAATCAGTTTGATGTTGGCATATTGGGACTCCATAGGTGAGCAAATGCACTTCGTTTAAACCTCTTATACGTATATGAATGTTTGTACATCGTGCATCTCAAAGGTAGTTTGAATGCAATAATCTTTTATTCGGCGGGAGAATTTAATTTTGCTTTCATGGCATCTGCACATTGGCACATACGCAAAGGGCGTCGCTCGCTTAGTGTATTTGGAGAGTGTTTTTTGTTTTATTTATATTAAAGTCACTGACCGAGGTTTTATTTATCTTGTATGTTATTTTAATTGTACTGATGCACATTAAGATAATTATAAATATTTTACATTCACATGAGAGACAGTTTTTTTAAGTAACTTGCAGACACTAAAATAATGAATCTAAGAAAATTACGAATAATTTACTTATATTACGCCATAATACACAGTGTTAGACCATTTTAACTTTCAACAGAACGCAAACTTAAGTTTAGCTTAAATTCCTCTACTAATTCAAAAGAAAAAAATTCAAGTTATATCTATCCAATGCCCGCAAATTTTTAATGTTGAAGCATTGTGCGACGGTGTTGATTTTATTTGATTTCTGAAGTCGTTAATTTTGTTCAGATTAGATCTATGAGGCGCAAAATCTTATTACTCTTCTAAACTAGGATTTAAATCTGTTCTAAAGGGAGCAAGGTCAGCGTAGAGTGAACAAAAGTTTGGTTAAGTCAAATACAGAAAAAAAAGTCTAGTTTGGAAAGCAGGTCAAAACTTTAATATCTTGGGAGAATCAGTGGATCCCTTTTCACAAGAGTTTCAAAAATAGTATACAAAAATAAATAAATAGTAAAAAGTACGATCGTAAAGTTCGCAACAATTCCTCTGACCTTCGTTTAAAGAATATTCAGCGATGACAACTCAAATTGTTAAATGCGTTGCGCTAGGCAAAATGAAACCGTCGGGAACAAGATTCGAACTGTTGATTTGAGTAGCACTATGAATTGTGGGAATATTGTATTTAGTTGTCGAACCTGTTTGAAGAATCGTTGACCGAAGATTAATAAAGCGCGAAGAGCGTATCCTACGGAGAATTGACGTCAAGACATAATTTATAAAAATCAATAATTATTAAGTCCTCATTCAATGGAACAAAAAACACGAGCGAATGCTTAATATTACAAACATTTATTTCTGGATTATATAATTCCTATAAGCAATTCTATAATAACAAAATTATATTCAATAAATTTGAAATATTAATATAATATAAATATAAAAGCTACAAGCTTTAAAAACTTTAAGTTGATTAATCTGAACATTTACCAAATTTGTTTGTTATTAAGATTTGGACGAGCTAAAATAAATCATTCGTGTTTATACTATTTTTCCACTTACACTGTTACACGAATTTTTGCCCTTACATTCAAACTTTAAAATATTTTCTGAGGCTGAAGCACTTCAATCTTTCACTATACTATTTTTCTTTGAAGCTGGTATGACCAATTCTGAACAGAACGACAGCTCTACAAATATTTCTAAAGCATCCTCTGTACTCAATTTCATTAAAAACAAACAATCTGCAGTGCAGAATTAATTACGATACGCAATAAAAGCTGAAAATAAAGGATTGTTTTTATTAACACAACGGATAACTTAATTTTGAATTTTTAGAATCAGAAATTAGAAAACAAAACTAAGAACCCCTGTTGTAATTGATCCGTATCTTTATTAGTTGAACTTAATTTTAGTAATTGGCTTAGTTACTGTAGATTCTTACTGCAACAACTTCGGTACGATTGTGTTGAGGATGAACAAATCTTCTTAAATGCCATTTGGTAAGCATATATATCCTATTGAATTATAATTAGGTCGATCAATTTTATATTATTACAGGATAAATTTCACTTTGTTCTTTGTTGAAGATTTTAAATATATTCTGAATAATGAAGATTATTCCAAAAACGTCTGAACTACTACTTGAGTATTTTTCTGTTGTTTTAGAGTAGACAGCGATAATAAAGCTTCTAGCTCTGCAATAACGGATTACATATGCGTCTCGAAAAAGCTTGGAATAAATAAATTAACACGTTCACTACCGGAGCTTGAGAAGAAAATCTTGTACAGCCCATGGAAAGTTTTCTTGTGATATGACTTTAATAATTATAACACTGAACTGCTAAACTCAAATGCTTCTCATGGACTAAAAAATGTAATTATCTCCAGGCCAAGAACATTCTGGATCTATTTTATTCTCTTATAACCTATTAAATCTGTTTCTGCGAAAAAATAGTGCAACAACCCATCATAAACTGATAAAGCAGACACGACGCACATTTGCGGCGCCGGACTCAAATGCAAGAACTGATACGTCGCATATATGCAACGCTGGTAGCAAACGGGTTAAAGTCATTACGATCACTGGCCGATAATGCTCGCAAAATTACAGAATCTTGTAATTATCACATAAAAGTTTACAATTCCTCAAAGTTTAGTAAGACATATGTAGTACATTTTTTAGATGTGTCTTTCCAGATTGACTATTCCTTCGCATAAACTTCCAAAACATGAAGCAAAAGAAGGATTACAATGCCAAATATTGGATTGCTCTTTCTTTAGTAATCCCAGTTAGACTTTAGTAATTTTTTGAGAGCTCTGATTTAACACTTTATTAGCTCCCACAAAATTTATCCCCAGAGTATACATAGCTCCAAATGGCACGCCTGCTTGTAAATCGCCTCAAAGCAGCAAAAAACACTTCTTTTCTTAATTCTAATTCTATATAAATAGTTTTGTAGCCACATAAGAGAATAAAAGAGGGAAAGATGATCAGTCTGAAGTCTAACAAATAACTCATGATTTGTTAGCTTCCCTGTGGTCCCGTGTACGTCGGTACATGGTTTATGTATCCGGAACTGGCAAAAATGGTGTTGCTAAACGCCATCTGACATATACATTGTAAAGTTTGATATTGTTGTTGGTGTTCGTATCCAGAACGTTTTGTCATACGGACGATATTTCTGTTGTTTACAGAAATGCATGCAAGAAAGTCATCCAAAATCTGTTGTTGCGCCAGAAAACAATTGATAATGTGAGATCGTCGTGTGGCATACCATAAGATTGAGGCATCCATGGGCCTCATTAGTATGACGATATCGTGTCGATTGGTGCAACAAAACGCTCAAAAAAACAATTGTGATGCGTCAAAAGCCATGTAAAATATCTGCACAGATGACGAATCTTGGATCTATGCGTATGAGCCCGAAAATAAACAGCAGTCGACTGTAGGGGTTTTCCAAGATGAGCCAAACCCAACAAAAGTTGTTCTAAAAGAAACACTTCGAAGCACATGATCACCAGTTTTTTGGGATTCAAAAAAAATAAATAAATAAATAAATAAATTGGTTTAAACATATGCAAAAGTGTATCGATCATCGCAAAGAATATTTTGAAAAACAGTAAAACCATGATTAAATGATAAATATTTGTTTATATATATACATATATCCCGATACATAAATAGCAACCCTCGTATTTCTAAAAGAATACATTTATATGTATTTCCCCCCTCCTTAGAACATTAGAAAAAAGATCAGTCACCATTGTTGTCTATAATTGCCTGACGTCTTCTAGTACAACTTTAGCAATATCTATACTTAGACCTTTCCAAATCTGTTTTAAAACCCGAATGAGTTGCCCTGTTGTTTTTTTTCCCTTAGTTTAGTCTTCATGATTAATCATACATTTTCGATAGAATTTCATCCAGACTTTGTGAAGGTCACCCCAACATTATTATCAAATTTTGTTACTCCCAAGATCTTCAGAGACGAATACGGTGTTTGGGATATGTAATTATTCCCTAGTATGATCCAGTCATCGTTATTAGTTCCATATAGATAATGCAGACTTCAGTAACTCCTTCTTGTGTAAATTCAGCATGAATTCAGCATCCAGGTTTTAGTGAAGGCGATCAACTTTCCAAATGTCTTTCCAGGAAAGCTTCCGTAATCATACATTTTGCAGGATGCTTAACCGTACGATACACTAATCGTTCAAATTTTTTTGTGCAAGTTTCCTTCCACTAGTTATAGATGACAAGTAATGATTCGTCGGTGGATATAACAGTACTACAGTTACGGTCTAAATTTTTTTTTGCCCAACTCAGACCTTTTTCAATGTATTTTTCCGTTAGCAACGGTTTAGGATTTATGCTCCTCTGTTTAATGTACATAAATTAAACATTTATTTAAATAAAACTAACAACAAAATTTTTTTGTTGGCTTAGCCAACCTTTATTCTTTCCCAGTTTTTTACAGACTGACTTAAACTTAACCTTAGTCGTTAATTACGTTAATGCTACCTGACTTAACTCTACCTGCGACCTCTTGTCAATTCTGCAATTCCCACGCTGTCTGACGTATTGTCAGCATATTGCCCTGCGCAACGAGAGCTGCAATCCGATAGTTGAACTGCCCGAGGTTACGGTATTGACAAAATGCATTGTTAGCTTATTGATAAAATGCGTTGTTAACTCCTCCCGTCTTAAATTTCAACATCTTCGTTGAATCCTCAAAAACAAGGAATATTGTTGACACTTGTTATCCTTGGTGTTCCGGGGAGCTCAGCTTCTTCGGGTGACCTTTCCGTGCCCAAAGTCGATGGAATGTGGATAGCTATAGAAGACTCTGGTTTTGTTTTACAGCGAATCTTTACGATGATGATAATAACGGTCACCTCGATAGCTAAGGACGACAGGTGGGTAACAAGGCCTAGTCAGTTCTTCGTCCTTAGGAGTTTTATCTCTTCGGTGTTGTTAAAGTGTAGTTCCTTCATTGCCTCAGGCGTAAACTTTTCCTCGTATGGACTAAGGATGGAGCTTGGCTGTAAATGCTCGTAGCTAGAAATCTTCCTTGCGGTGAAATTCTCGTTGCCAATCATGATTGTTGCGTTAGCAAAGTGTATGACGAAAGTCCCAATGAGGTTTTTTGCATCTCTATTGATCAGGATTGATCCGGTGTACTGGTTCAGGAACAACACTCCAGGTTCTATTTCCTCCACTGCAGGTACATGCAAGCCAGTGGTTTTGGTATGGGATGATTACTGGCTTTTGAGTAGGCCCGGTATGCATTCATCCTCTTTCCGCTCTACTAGGTTATTTCTATTACATATATTAAGACTATTAAGGCTACTATCTTTTCGGCTATTTCCATACACTTTATTTCCACAAGTTAACATATCTTCATAATCATTTATTAATAGCATATTTAATTTTTATCGGCTTTATTAACAACATGTTACATTGATTTATGTCATTTTTTGGAACCTATGATTGATGAATTACTTGCCGCCATTTTCGCGTTTGCTTACTAAATTGCTTCTTCTAAGCCTTGGCCTAATGGATCGCATACTCTACAATTGCAATTCCTTTGATTATTTCTAATTTGAATTTTATGCTTATAGTTAATTGGTTTTGGAGTGCATCATTATTTTTAACAATTTTCATTATTCGATTTGTAATATTTGATAGTTTATTCATTCTTTCTAAAATGATTTTATTTACTACAAGTTGTTTGTTATTGTTCTCGAGAACGTTATTAATTTTCTCGGTTAAGATTACAAGGTTTTTGTGATCGGGGCTTCGCGCGATCCATTTACACGTTTTTCCTAAGAAGTCTAATGATCGTTTTACTTTTATCTTTGGTTTTAATCTGTTTAAGTGGGTTCCAACATGAGTTATTCCATGGCATAGAAAGTGATATAGGGGATCGTCTTGGCTATCTTCGTCGTCGTGACTATCTTCGATTTACATAATTGTATTTTTTACTTCGGCTATTTTTTCCTCGTATGCCTCTAAATAAATTATATGTATCAATCGAAATATTCCCGTCTGCACACGTGCCTTTCCTACATTTAGTGCAACCAACTGAGAGTTTTAATAATCTAATATCTGCGCTTCGGCCACCCATCCGGTGAAAAATATCCTAGAAAAGAAAATTATTAATTTTTTACGAAGCTTATGGACCGTCCTACCTGATTCGGTAATTATCAAATCGTCCTTGTTTTCCTTTACAATTTCTTTTCTGTATCGGCGTGTAAGTTTTGTTCCGAGGCGTTTATTGATTTTAATGTAAGCTATATCTCTTGGATTGTAGGCTTTAAAGGCTTGTCTGTTTTTACTATGCATTGTAAGATGTAGTTCCTGCTTATCTATTAGTCTCTGTGCATTATCCTTCCTGGCCTCTTCGTAAGTTTCTGGTTCTATTCGGACTTTCCTTCCAAAAAATACTTCTATGGGTTTTTGTTTGTAGTGGAATATATTGAGCAATTGTACTCGTATATTGTCCGATCGATTACTTCGTCGAACGATCTCAATATATTCTCTGCTTTCAAGAACCGCATAACCTCTGACAACGTAGAATAAAATCTTTCAGCTTGTTTATTAGCACTACTGGAATAAGGGGGTGTTTTTAAAATTTTGATATCTAACTGGTCTTGTACCATGAAAATAATAGATCCGGAATTTAAGAATTTTTCGTTGTGTCTGAACATAAAAAGAAGTTGTCTCAACGGATCTCTGATGTTTTCGGCAGAATGTGATTTCAGGATTTTAGCTGGGGCACATTAAAAAATTCTTCTACTGCGGTAAGCACCAATTTTTTCTCAACGATGTATATGTCCACACACAGTATTTGCCCCGAAATTTTGTCGTATTGGTGTTTCCCGTATTTCTGGATTAGCAGGATAACTTTCGTACTTATGTTATTTTCATATACTACATTTATTGAATATTCCCTTTACTTTTTGTGTCATTTTTGGTAAGAAGAAATTTTCCAAAAGCTGCATTTTCTTTTCCCTAGCATTGCGGTGTGCTCTTCTGTGTTCCAGGATAATGTTTTCCTTCTAGGTCCATATCTAAAATTAAGTCTCGGACTTTCATTCGCGGAATCTGATTTTGTAATTTTCAAAGTGGACGGAATAAATATTTTGAATCAGTCCCATGATCTTATCTGTGGTGAAAATTCCATTTATTATTGCTGGGGTGAGATATATGTTTTTGAATGTGCCGATTAGATCCTTTTAGGAATGATCTGTCCGAGTGACAACATGTCTGTGATATGTTGGGAAAGGAATTTGAAATTGGTAATTATTCTCATTACCTGTTTGAATCCATAATTGATTTTTGAAGGCGTATATGGGAGAATAATCTGTGGCGATAAGAGAGTGAGCTGAACTTTCTACACTGTGCACCATATCTGTCATTGAATTAATTTGGACTGCCGAATTTCTTGTAGTGTGTTAGTTATATTCTTCCAATATTGCCTTCCATCTTTTCATTTCTGCGTTGTTGTACTTGTGTCTCAGCGCATAAGTGAGCGGACGATGGTCAGTAAAAATTTTTATTTTGGAAGTGCCATACAAATAGTTCTTTAGAGAATTCAATGTCCAGATTATTGCAATTATCTCCTTCTCATTAGCTGCATAGTTTCCTCTGCTCTGGGTTCTCGGGATGAAGGTGATGGGTTCACTGTTTTGCTCGGCTGCTGCATATTTTGAGGCATCCATTGTTAGGTGGAATTCTTTGTTCAAATTGAGATAGAATAGGAGAACGTCTACCGAAACTAGTACGCTTTTAGTCTTGGAAACGATTCCTTAGCCTCGTCGTTCAAGTGTATGATTTCATTTCTTGAAGAATTGTTGCCTGACAAAGCGTCGGTAATAGCCGGACAGGCCTAAGAAGAATCGGAGGTCTTTTGTTGTGGGAGCTTTATGATTACATCTACTTTTGTGGGGATTGGTCTTAGCCCCCTTGAAAGAAGGGGGCGTCTTGCTTCTAAGCCACGGCACAGACATGTGAATTATACGGAGATTTGGATGATCTGACTATTCTGTCGGCTAATAGTTTGCCTATTTGCTTTTCGATTTCTTTTTTTAAAGACATAGGGTATAGATAGAATTTTGTGTAAACTGGATTGTCTGATGTTGTACGGCATCTTTCCTACCTTTTTTCCTTTCGTAGTGTAGGTTTGTGTAAGTAGGCTTTTCGTTTGGCTCTGAGAATAATTTGCGATTTTGCTTGTTCATAATATCACGTTGATTTTTCTTCATGTGGATACTTTTGATAGCTATTGAGTTTACGGATTGGGCTGTAAACTGTTTTATTAGGATTTTAATTTAATTTTGGATTATCATGTAATTGTGTTTGGTATGGTTAACGGCGGATACATAGTTCCTTAAGACTGTCGTTACCCAGTCGATACTATTCCACGCGATCGTGGAATGACAGTAGTCCGATAGTAATAGAGATTTAATTTTTTTATCTCTTAGATTAAAATGTTAAGGAAAATACGACGGGTGATTTCCAACTGCGCTCCTACCGAGTTGGCAGAGAAATATTGATCGTTACGGATGGGTTTTTTTCGGGAAACGTTGTAGCTTCGGTGCTAATGGCCTTTGGGGGCCTGTTCAAACTGATGAACCTTCTTGAAGGGTTGGCAAACTGTTGTCCATTCGAATAACTTTTAAACCTTGGGGTAATGAGTCAGTTCTGGGTAAAAAGTTTCTTTCGGATTAAAGTGGGGTTGATGGATTTCCCTAGGTTTTACCGGAGGTGGTTTGTGTTGTGGTTTTTTATAATTTCCCTGGTAAGTATTCGCATAATTATCTCTAAAATTTTGATTTTCCAGTTTGAATCAGAAATGTAGACCTTTGGGCAGATCTACTGGCTCTTCTATGCCAAGAAGCCTTGGTAAATAACCATTAAGTTCGTGTATGAACATGTCTACAGCTTTGCCTCCGTTGGTTTCTATGAGTAGTCGCATTGAATCGGCACTCACTTACATGCAAAAGATTTTATTTAGTATTAGCGAAAGATGGGATTAAATTTGCTGGTAAAATTTTTGGTCGGAGGCTTTGTCTTGGGTTAGGAATGTTAATTGATATTCTAAAGTGCCTAAATCGTGTTTATCCGCGTAATGAATCGTTAAACAGCGACAGATTGCTTTCCAATCTAAGGGGGCGTTATACGATTCGAGGGCTATGTCTGCGTTGCCCACGATTTTATTTCTTATTAAGCTTAAAAGTTCCTAATATCTCGGTGTGCCTTCAGTAGTTTCATAGATTTGCAGTACCCGCTCTATGCTTTTTTCCCAAGAAGAAAATCTCCAGGGTTGCCGGAGAATTCTCTAAGGCAACGGACAACATCTGATATCTTGTTCAGATCAGACAAATTATTGCTATAATGCGCATCATCTGTAGCAGTGATTAACTAGGAATTTAGATTTAGGTATGACCGAACTAAATCCTTTGCTTGAGAGCCTAGGACTTGGGTTACGATGGATGTGATCACAGATTGTAATTCGCTTACGTTGATTTCGTTAGCCTTTTGTTATTTCTATTATATTCAGCGGATTCTACACTATCGTTCTTCTCATGATAAGCCACATTTTACAATTTTCTCATTAAAATTATTTTAATTTTCACAATAAAGAAATTTATTAAACTCTAGCATTCTGTATTCTTATGTTCACAAAATGTTTCTTCACATTTACAATAATAGGAGGGACATGCTGACAGAAGACGTCCTGGGACTATGCTAGATGATTCCATTTTTTCCTTTTGGTGACTCAGGATCCTGCTCACAATACCTCAAAGACGAGTGCGGTTCTCCTACCGAACCTCGCACTTTCGACAACTTCATCGGGTGCAGAGCTCAAAACACATACTACTTGAGGGCTTAATGAGCACTTTGCTGACACTAGGGCCTTTTAACTGTACCGGTTTCCTTGCACTGCTTGAGGGCCTTTTTAGATAATCTTTTTTGGTGACGCGCTGCTTGAGGGCTTTTCCAAATAACCTTTTTTAATCAAATGCATTACTTGAGGGCTTTTTAGGATCACAGGCTTTTTAATCACAATTCACAAAGTGCATATTCCTGTGCCCCAAGTTGGGCGCCAGTTAAAATTTTTCTTTATTAAAACTAACAAAACAGTCTTTTCTTTTTTCTTTCTTAGTCATTAATTACCTTAATGCTACCTGACTTAACTCTACATGTGACTTCTTGTCAAATCTGCAATTCTCACGCTGTCTAGACGTATTGTTCGTTATGTATTTCTATAAGATCAAGATAATTATATAAGTATCCTACATGCGATCAAATATTTGAGTTTCATTGGGCTTAGATATACGGCAATACCCTTCGCTCTCTAATAATTTTGGCAGTAGAAAACCTGTTGATCAACTATGAATTAAAAATAATGGCCAAGTATCTTAAAATGATATAAGACCAATTCTTAGGGTACTTAACAATGTAAATATGAAGATCAAGATACATCAATGATATTTATTTGTTGGGAATTCGGTGAGTTTTAAAATGTTCAGGGAATGGATTTCTTCCAGCCTAGCCTATGGTTTGTTTGCTAATGTGTAGATCACAAGGTTTACTCATGCAGTTGTGTTGTAAATAGTTGGCTGGGTTAGTTGACATGAACCACATAGAGTGTGATCAGGGAACACAGCCAGGTGTTTTAGTCTAATTAATTTTCCAAAATATTGTAATTGGTTGGGGGTATTTGTACGCGGAAATCGCAAACAGTGCTTTCTCCGAGGAGGTTGAACAGCAACTCAGTGACGCACTCCTCCGTGGGTGTGGTTTTTGTTATTGCAGTGTTCAATCTGCTCATAAATGTGCTTTCATCGCCAGCTAGAGCTATATTTTTCCTTTCTTCGGCTTTCATCAGAAGAAACTTCTAGGTTTGAAGCATACTTGTGATGTACTCGTACTCAATATCCGATACCAGAGAGTCGATGGGTCACCGTGGTGGCAAGTCACTTCTCAAAATGTTTAGCAGTTAGTTCTTGTCCGATTTTCGTTGTACGAATTGTTACAATAAATTGTTGTTTGTTCTTATAAAAAGAGTGTTTAATTTTCTTATCAAATACAGAAACGAAGTCTCTTAGTGGTTCAATCGGTAAAGCTAAAATGAGTGTTGCAAATATCGTTAAATAGCACAGCATGCGAGGAATCTGATCAATAAATTTCATTAGAGGAGAAAAAACGAATTTATAATAAAAAATTCTTTATTCGAAATGAATCGATCGCGGGAAGACACTAAAATTAAAATTTTACAAGTTTTCCTTCACATGATATTTTGATCGGAGTCAGATCAGAATTGTTTGCTAATCAAATTGAATATTCCACGTGAGTATCGAGGCGAACGAACGGCATCGATTCTAAGAATTGAATTTCAGGGAAAGCAACATACTTATGAGTGGAAATTGAGAAATCAGAATATTGAATACTTTTGTCAGCGTCGCGTCGTCAAATAATGCATTGTGCGTACATCGAAAAAGCATAATCTTATCGCCGAGATAGGCAGAAATTAAAGATTACCCTGAATGTAAAGTGAAAGAAAAACTACTACGCAGCAATCAGAGCGATTAAGTACCAAAAAATTGATACACACATTTTACCATGTAGAAGTACGGGCTAGCATAAGCATTCTGAAAGATCGAGACCATCGCAGCAACACAAATTGACCAGTTTGGCGGATCTCAGTCCTTCAGTTCCAGCGATCCTTCACGACGCCAAAACTGGGAATTCTTAGAATAGAGCCCACATGGATAAGAAGTCGTCAGCTTGCTTATCCCAGCGGGAAATGAAGCGATCTAAAAGGGACGACGAAGCCCTTACTTGTAAGTTCTAACCGCTTACTTTTCGTATTACACTTCATTTCATTTTAGCATTGCATGTCCGCAGAGGTAAGCGCTTCAATGTCGTTGAACGCGTGCGCTGCTTCAGCGCTTCAAAAGAAGGCAAAAGTAAGCATTATTTTTCCATCCTGTTCAAAAGCTTTACTCTTCGCCGTTACAAAATCTTTAAAAAGATATATTGACCATCCTAGCAAGTATTTCGTTATACCTTTTAAAAAATCGAAATCAGAGGCTTTGTTCAAGAAGTCAGTTGTTGCCTAAAAATTTTTTTATTTTTTTTATTTTTTCATATAATATTAACGCATTTATTTTACACATTGTTTTAAAACTAAATCACTTCTTTCAAATTAAAAAACATTTTTATAATGATATTAATAGTTAAAAAAAAAATTCTTTTAGAAATAAAAGAAACTCATTTTCTTTAAAACAAAAACAATGAAAAAATTCCTCTTCAACAATAAACATAACAATAACAAAATTAAAGCAATTTCTTTTTAACAATATTAAGAAATAGTAGGAACAAAATCCTTTTCAACAATGAAAACATCATATTACATATTAAAAATAAAATTCTTCGACAAAACCAACATCCTTTCTCTAAAACAAATACTTTATAACAAAAATAATAATTTCATTTGAAGAATAAACAATAAACACTACTATAAAAAAAGCAAGTTCTTTTTAACAATATTTTGAAGTCTTTCAAAGGAGACAATGAAAATATTCAAGCGTCATATTCATTAATTTTCATTTCGTAATTTTCGGTCAAATGTGTTTTTATAAAATCTCTTTTTCGCTGTGCGAAAACCGCTCTTCATCGCAGATTCGAAATTTTGGAATCCAAAGCTCTCATTTTTGGCTGCACCTGTTGAGTAATAAACTTAAAATTTAAAATAGCTATATTTGGAGTGTGTTCTTACTGTACAAAATATTGCTAAAGATTTAAATTTTTTTATGGCTAATTTTTTCTGGTTGCCATCCTAATTAATTTGCAGCAGAAATCTTCGCTAAACAGAAATGCAGACATTTAGAAATGTTTGTTGTACCTACTATTTCCTTCATCTGTTGAAAAGTTAAAACAACTCCATTTTAAGTCTGTTATATTAAATATTTTACATACTATGCTGATACACAATGGATGGCCAATCCATTGGATCACAGCCAATTATTTTATTTTAATTACCTAGTACATACATATTCAAATTGGATTGAACACCAGACTTTTTGCTTCATAAACTAAAATTTAATGGTGATAAAATATATCCAATGGGCCCACTATTTTACGTAAGCTATAAAATCTTACCAGATCTTGTTCGGCATAATTAATAATTTGTTTTCCGGCATCCTCCAATTCTTGTTTATTATTTAATGGAAAAATTTTTATATTTTTTTTTGCGGGAACATTTTTTCAATTAGTTTTTTCAGATATACGGTATGTTTGGCTAAAATTTTGTTTTGTTCTTCCAAGATTTTGGCGATTATTTCAAAGTTTTGCTTTAATTCTATATTTTCCTGTTCTGAAATTGTTAACTATTCTATGATTTATATACCATTCTTTGATATCGTCGGTAATACTAGTATTTTCCTTGTAGTTCGCATTTTCAACACATTCTATCGTTGCTAAATTCGATATTTCCAAGTCGTTTACAATCATAGAATTATCAGAAGAATTAACGACAGTTTCATTATGAATTTTATCGTTTTTATTTTTATTTATTTCTTCCACTACTAGCCGCCGTATATGCCGTTTAGAAACCCCAACGATTTCACGGCTCATTTTTTCCTTATATTAATAATAATTAATAATAATTATATGTATTTCTAAAACTATGCCTTATAAATAACTTAAAATACCGACTTAACTTTATGTCGCACCAGGCACTTTGAATTCACGGAAGAATTTTCTAAAACAACAAAACAGCAACTATACTCTAGGACGACGTGCCACGCATTGGCACGAGACAGCATGACGCTATGTTCCATAAAAACGACTACTTACTCTTCGCTTCTGTTGTAAGCGCTTGTTATTTTTCCCGCTGGGTACATAATAAGATATTAAAAAAACTCTCTTAGTATAACTTAATATAAAATTGTGTTAAACGTGTCAATACTAATCTTCAAACACTTAAACTGTCACGTTTTATTCAGCTATGCATTTAGCTAGTAGTTGTAACCCGAATGCGGAAGTGTTAAGAAAGAAATAATTGTAACTATAGTAATCGTAGTATATTTAGAAAAGATATTAGCGAATCTATTATATTGAAATTACTTAAAGGTAGTACTTTTTCCAGTACCATAGAGCTAAATTAAGGCGCCAAATCCTCGGAATCCACAATCAAGTCACCCAGTGGTTCGAGATATAATATAAAAGCAATGCAATAAACAATTTTGGCGAACGACTAAATCTATAAGAACTATTTGACGGATTCAGATCCATTAAGCTCAAAACGAAAGGTGTGGAGCTGATATTAAATTTATGTTGAGGAAACGTAACATCAAAGCGAAACAAGTACTTAAAGAGGACACAGAAATAATCAATGCTACAATTAATACGAACAAGGAAGCGGGTCTAGCTTTTAATAAAACCTAGATGAAGATTCATACTCTATGATTCTGGATATGCGTACTATTGTTAGAGTGTATTACTGCTTATGGTTTTTAAATTTCTCGGGTATGTCGATTTAGTTTACATTTATGCTCTAGATAAACTACTTTTTTCTCTCTTTGACATTTCTGGTTGTTTGTTTCAAGAAAATGTCTGCATACTCTTGACAGATTTGAGATATTGAGACCTTTTCACGAGCACTTAATATGGGTTCATTCTCGTTTGAATATTGAAAATTTTAGAGGGTGGAGGATTTTTCTGCGCATTTTGCCTCAGTGCTAGCTTGAGATGGTTTTGAAAGTTTTCGCCTCTGGTGATGTGGGATGTCGGAGTTTGCACGAAGGACTCGCGAGCATCAATGTTTTGGTTCTTTGGTCGTGTGATTTCTTTAAACCTTGGTTTGTTGATGTTTCATGAGAGACCCACAAGCGTTTCCATATGGGCTTGTTGGCCTCTTATTGCTGTTTTTAAATGTTGGCGTTTCCACAAGGGATCCGCAAGCATCGTTTGTTACCTTTTGCCGAGTTAAAATGTCCAAATCGAATTGTGGTGAAAGCAGTTTCTGTGTTATTTTGTTACTGGGGCCTTTTGGCAAGTTACTTGGAGGCAAAATGCAATACGCTAAGAAAACTCCATCGCTAAATTCTTGGGATGAGCAGAGCATTTCTTCTTGCAGTTTCAGTGGAATTTTGGGTATCATGTTGGCCCAAGCAGAAAATTGGTGAAGTTAACCTGACCTTCTGCTGCCTTTATACAATCGGCTCGCATGAGTCTAGTTGTTCATTCCGGTCGCTTTCTCTAAACTCTTTGTAAATCCTACTAGCCACACCTTTTGGTGTTTTGGAACGCTACAGGTTGTTGGGGTCGCTTCTATGGGCTCCTTTCCGTATTCTAGTGCCTTCCCTTCGACTCTTCTGAACTCAGTTTCGATAGAATTACAAATTCCTCCTTGTTACATTCCGTTCGAAGCCTAGTTGTCGATTGAGGCCGTCAATATTGCAATTTTTAATAGGAAATCATTTCCTATCAATCCGTCTCCCATTAACTTGTTTTCGTCGTGAATAACTTGGAACTTGCAGGGAATCTTTTGTTTATTTATTATAAATTCCCCTGGCTGTACAAAATTCTCCCCGTACCGTAGGGTGTAGTGATTGCACCAGACTCTTTCGTGTCAGACAAATCTCAGCGCCGGTATCCACTATCAGATCAGTTTTGTCATTTACACAGATCTATATCTAATGAGAGTTGAACTGAAGGCTTTTGAGGGTACCTTGCTTTTACTTTTTTTGAGTTTGTCAATCCAGAGTTTTCGGACTCGATTGTCCTCCGGTTTCCTCACTCTTCCTACTTAACTTTCCGTCGGCACGATTTTATTTCGTATCCGGAACGTTCGCAAAATTTAAACTTAAGTACTTGCGGTTATTATTGCGGGAGGTATGTGACTTGTCTGCGGCTTATTAGGTAGCCCTAAAGCAAACATATGGTGGGTTGCATATCTCATAATCCTCCGAAATCTGGCGTTGAGAATATAATATTGAATAACTAGTAACTTAAATATCTACCTGGATAATTAACTACCATTTACGTGAAATCAATAATGAACTAAATTGCTCTAAAACTATAAGCCGTGAGTTTTGTTACACCTTACGTATAATTTCTGACCTGAAGTGAGATAAGGTGCAAACAGTGTAAATTATTGATTAGAACGTATAATCTAAACTTAAACCACGAGCAGAAAGAGGTAGCGTGGAAACATAACGGGCACCTGAAGCGACAAAACCATTTGAGATTTTACCTTTGTATTCCCTGGATTCGAAATTTGGTGACTAACTAAAAGCGGCGATTCGCAAATAAAATAATAACAGTAAGGACATTGCGAATTATTAGCGGGACAATAACTAAAGGAAACAATTTTGACAATTTCGAAATTACATATTTAAAATCGCCGGACATTTCAAGGGGTTAAATAGAAAATATATGGTGTAGACCCAAAAAACAGGTGCCTTCCGTGGAACTTTCGTAAAGTTGTTAAGGTAAGATTGCGAAGAAGAGAACATTTTTACAAAATTGGCAAATTCCCATTTATTTAATCGTGTGCGTTATGTTAGACACAAAGCTTAGCCAACAAGATAAGTAGAGAAATGAATTATAATATTTTTAAGTGATGCGATAATGTGATTGACCTTTTTTTTCTACTTTCATGGATTTAAAGAAGCTTAAAACTTTCGAATTGCAAAACTGTTGGTAGAATGCGTTCTTTTAGATAGTTATCGGTGTAAAAAATACTTAATTTTGCGGCTTCAAGGGGCTCTAAAGAGGGAAAAGTTAAATTTATCGCCAAATAATCAGAGAGAAACTTTGCAGGATATTGCAACGTGAATAGCTGACACTGATCTGATAGTCAAAGGAGACGACACATTACCGGAAAGCGATACAGAGCGTAGCGTTAATTCAATCGCAAACGAAAAGAACAGTACTGAGGATTAGAAAATGCCGAATTCTGGTGATAATGCGTGAAGTGGTTTTGATTTTAATGATGCAGAAAAGTCGCTAGAGCGATTCAACGGCGAAAACGATAAATTTGTTTTCAGTTTACATTAAAGATTTTGAGAATATCGCAACAGTCCATGGTTGGAATAATGCAGTATTTGTATGTTAGGCGAATGCTATGCGGCATTGCAAAGCTGACTATTGAATCTGCGACAAGCGTTCATAGCTGTAATATTTTAAAGCACGAATTAGCCAGAGAATTTGTTGAGGCTTCTACACGTTAGCAGCTAGGAAAAATCTAAGTTTTCGATTGCTTGATTGATAATTATTGGGTTAATAATGAATATGGATAGTATTGTGACTGTGAAAATTATAATTATTATTATTATTATTGAGTTTATTGATATTGTAAATATTTCATTTGATGCCAGAGCTGTTACATAAATGAATAAAACTAGTATTCCTCCTAGAGAGATTAGTAGTATGAAAATAGGATTCCTGAAGTTAATGTTGATATTATTAATACTATATACATAATTGGCATTCACTTCTATAATTAGCACTTACTTTTATTATACTACATAATTAGCATTTACTTCAATATATAGCATCAATCTATGTTGAATTCTGGTTCAAGGGGGAGAGTGTTAAATCCAATCATTTTTAATTTTATAACAAGTCGTAACGTAGAAGTACTTTTATAGAAAAAAAAATCATTATTCAGTTGGGTGTTGTCTGAAGAAGCAAGCATATGAACTCAGAGTCGGGTGAACAGCAACAACTTTAATGTAGAGCTTCCGAGAGAGCTCAAAATGTTCTGGGAATTAGAAAAATTTCCCAATACGCTAATACAGATCGAGGAAAAGGAAAAATATAGAATACTTCGAAAAAACGCACAAACCTTTTCCATGTGGAAGGTACGAAGTACAAATTCCTTTAAAAGGAAACTCGAAATGACCATTTAGGAAGATCCCGATTCATTGCTGAGACCCGATTATACCAAGTGGAAAATCGAAAAAAAGGTACTGGACTTTGGAATTGCTTACTCATACTATTATCTACCATATCATACCGTCATAAGACAGAATAGTTCTATCATCAAGCTTCGTGTAGTACTTGATGCTTCCAAGGCAACCAAAAATGGCATATACTTAAACAAGAGCTGATGAAAGGACTAATAATTCAGGAGGAGCTCATTATGTTGCTAATTCTATGGCGAAAACATCGCACCGCATTCATGACTGATTTAGAAAAAAATGTATCGGGAGGTTTCCTTTTATAAAAATTTACTTCCACTTCAAGGATATTATTGAAAAATTTGTCGACTGAACACCGCACAGTAGACATTGAATATCTCCCACTTAAAGGTACAGAAGGCATCCACGCTTTAGAAATAAAAATAGAAATACGCAAACAGACGCATTTGCAAGTGTGCTGCTAAAGAGAAGTTTTACAGATGATGCTTTGATCTCCTGATTTAGGGATGATTTCAGACCCAAGTGGATCAAAGGAAGTTGTTTGACCCATTGTTGAGTGTTATGACATTTGATAGCAGCTTTAAGCGTTCAATCATACCATTTGCTTGAGGATGGTAGGACAATGACCTATTCCTCTTTATACCGAATAGTTTGGCTAACTCACTGAAGAGATTTGCTTAGAATTGTCTTCCCTGATCGATTATAATTTCTGTAGGTACTCCAAACCTAGAAATCCATCCGGTCAAAAAGACGTTTGCGGTTATGTTTTATATAGGAATAACCTCAGCCCAAGTTTGAATCGCCCCTCAATGTGCGGAAAATCTGCGAGTGAAGTTTTTGTATGCCGCTGTATTTTGATTTTCTGACAGCTGGTGGAAGTTTGTGACCAGATACGACTATCCTTATTGATGTTGGACCAAACAAATCTAGCCGTCAACAGTTGTGTTGTTTATTTTACACCAGGATGTGACAAGTTATGTGTAGTATTGAAACTTGTCGTCGACGTGATGCTGGGATGTAAGGATATGGCATACCAGTTGAAACATCGCAGCAGATTTGTTGAGTAGAGTTAGGGAAGTACAATCTTCTTAAGTTGTATTGATGTTGTAGTTTCAAGTAGTTTGAGTTCTTCATCAAAATGTTGTTCTTTTAATACTTCATTATAGTCGATAGGTGATGGTGGAGAAATAGATTGAATTCTTGAAAGCGTATCTGCCACAATGTTGATTTTACCCAAAATGTAACGAATAGCAGTTGTAAATTGTGATATAAAACTCAGATACCTAAGTTGTCTTGATGAAGACTTCTTAGGTTTTTGTTGAAATGCAAATTTTAGCGGCTTATGGTTCGTGTAAAGCGAGAATTGCCTGCCCTCTAATCCATGTAATACTTGACTGCTGAATAAGTGCTAAATAGTTCACGGTCAAACGCACTGTATCTAGTTTGTGTTGGTGAAAGTTTTCGAGAAAAAAAACCTAGAGGTTGTCATCCTTCTGAAGTTTGTTGTCGCACGACTACACCTGTAGCGGTATCTGATGCATCTGCCATCAGAACTAATGCTTGCTAATGATTGTTTGCATTGCTCGAAAACATTGATTGTCTCTTGTGTCTACTAAATGAAGGTTTTATCCTTCTGTTTGTTGCCAGAATGACAAGCATGGAGTGAAGCTTGTATTTCTGCAGCCTTAGGTACGAAACGTCTTTATTATACCCAAGAATTTGTGGAGCTCGTGAACAGTTTTAGGCTTTTCGAATGATGTAATTGCTTCTACTTTGGATGAGAGTATCCTGATTCGTTTTTCAGATATAACGTAACCTAGCAAGCTCGCTGATAATGCTTCGAAAGTACATTTTGTCGGGTTGATAGTGATTTCATATTGACGAAAGTGCTGAACAAATTTTGTCAGATGCTCCCGGTGTTCTTCGACTGTTTCAGAGGCAACGAGGAAGTCATCAGTGTAGGAGAAGCAATAGTCAGGGCCTCTAGTAACCTCTTGAACAAAACGCTGGAATGTTTGTGCTGCTTTGCATAAACCAAATTTCATCACTGGGAACTCAGAAAGTCCGAAAGGTGTCGTGATGGCTGTCTTTGGAATGTCGCTGGGCTCGATTGGGATTTGATGATATGCACGGGTTAAGTCTATAGTGCTGAAAACCTCTTTCCCTGTCAATTGATTTGCCAAACCTTGTATGTGTGGAATTGGGTAACGGTCAGGAATAGTAACCACGTTCAGTCTTCTATAGTCACCGCAGAGTCGCCAGTCTCCCTCCTTCTTCTTGACCAGATGAAGACAAATGCCCTGGTCGAGCATATACGGGAAATCTTTTTTTTTTGCAAATTCCAGTTGTTGCGCTGCGAGTCGTCTTGGATTTCAAATTCCCTTAACAGGTGAAATGACGTTGAATCAATAGTAGATGCCGTTAGTTAAATGCTGCAGACTCGAGGAATTAGTTATATTTAAGCCAGTTGTGAGCAGCCCTGTAATATTATCGATTAATCGATTGTTTTTTGTTGTTTTTTGCATAAAATAATAGGTTGTAATGGGGTAAGAAGTCTGAACCACTTATGGGTTCACTTACATGAGCAATGATAAAAGGTAAGCTAAAGGCTCTACGTAGACCCAAATTGAGTTGCAGTAGCCTCTGCCTATGTTGGAATTTTAATCCCATTGGCTGCATAGAGTAGGGTTGTAAAATGTCTTCATCTCTCTTGTGAAATGGGAGGAACAACCAAAAATTCAGCTCCGGTGTTGATGAGAAAGCTTTTGCTTGTAGATTTCTCTGATTGATGGATGATGCGGACTAGTTAGTCGCTGATTGCTGTCCGCCATTTTTGTATGAAGCAAAGTGCTGATGAATAGTTTGCTAATTTTCTTCTGCCTCGTCGTTAGCTCAAGTCGCGACGACGGGATGAACTTCGTCTGTAGCCACATTTGAGCTACTTTAACTCTGCCTCTGAAGGTGCAGGAGCTATGGAACCACTCGAGATTTCAGGTTTTGAAACCGTTTCCGAAATTTTGTCTCTTTCATCTGATTCAGCAAATGTGTATGACGTCTTCCACCTAAAACAATGCCTCCAAGAAGTTTTCTAAGGCGTCTTTGCTCAGATTCCTGAAATGTTGCAAGGAAGTTCTTTTTCAGCGTGATGTAATTGTTTGATGAAGGTGGGCTGCGAATGACATCTTATACTTCTGTGAGGATGTCTAGATTACCCACAAGGGCTAAGTACCGAGTATCGCCTTGAGTGATTCCCCTGGTGTGGAATTGTGCCTCCAGTTAATGGAACCAAAGATCTGGATTTCGTCTCTAGAATGTTGGTATCATAGCTATGACGTCTACTGCGGGTATTGATGCTTCGTGGTCCTCCTCCTGAGGCTCTTTGTTATCCAAGTCCAGCTTGTCAGTAGACATATTGGAAATATCAACACTTTTTTTTTTCTCTTTATCGGGGTCACCAATTTAGTGTTTTTGTGCTGACGGACACTTTATTACTCCGAATAACTGAAATATACTGAATGATACTTTCTGACATTCAAATGTAAATCATATCAAATTAAACTTATTAACATATTCAAAATGTGAATCATATCAAATTAAACTTTCTGATATTTGACTGCCACATATATGTATAATATATACATATAGTCGTACCCAGCCGAAAAGCCCAACAATGGAATTAGAATTAAAAATTTTAAACCTCACCCCTTCGCCGGATTTCACCCCCCCAAAATTTGCCAGATAGCCAAAGCTCGGTAAAGATTCAAAATTGTCGTATGAATCCGGAGGCTGCTCTCGATACAAATATCAATATGTCCCCCCTTTTTATCTTTAGCGTTTACTCCTACGTACCCCGCCTACGCCTTGGTTTATAGAACGAGTTATAAAGTGAATAAAAATGTTGATATAAGAAAATTTGTGTGTTATTGTTAAGAAAGTTCCCCAAATCACACGGTAATCGTTCGCTTCAATCAGCGATTACCGATAAATACGCCGTGTGAAGTTCAGTTCTGAAAAGAAATTATGCGGAGTAAAGCAAATTCAGCTGAAACGAGAATTTAGCAGTATAATATATCTTTTATATTGATCAAAATTACCCGCGATCTAAAAATAAATTAAGTTGTGGCAAAAATTAGTGAATTCTATCATCAAAAAGAAATTACTTACCTAATTCGCACGAATTGATTACTGTAAGAACGGTATGTGTAATTAAAGTGGATTTAAAGTAAAAATAGAGAGATACTCTAGAAACTTGGATTTTTATTCAAACTCCTACATAAGTATTATAAACAACAAACGTATACTTACCCTTACAGATCTTGTTTTTTAAATTTGTTGCCGCTAACACTCTAACGATTAGAAATAGCATTGAAATTATTAAATCAATAAAATATTTCATGAGTATTCATAGTATTCCATCAAAACGAGTATCAGATCAGGAAATAGAATTTACATCTAATATTTCTAAAGACTTTTGTGGACAATATGAAAGTAAATCACACACGATACCTTTTCAGCAGTTAAAATATTCCGCTGTGGAAAAACTTCATAGTACTCTTACGAAAAACCATAGAATTGTAATAAATAAATATAAAGAGAAATTAAAACTTACTACGATAATTCTCGCCGAAAACACTAAATTACAAATACAACGATGCTATTAATTTTATGACTAAATATACTTCATATGAGCTTTTCAATTGTAGATTCAATTAAATAGAAACGTAAAACATAACAATGAACATAAATATTAAACAAAAACTAGCCAATATAAATTCGAACTCTATACTTCAATTAAAAACAGGTAGAAATGTTAGTTAATGAAAATATCTATGGGAAAATTTATATATATTCTAAAAAGAACTAGAACATTTAACAAACATGAATCGGTATACAGGACACCCAGATTTAGTAAACAAAAGATCAAAAAAATAATAAAATAACTATTATTAATATAAATCAAAAATTAAGAAAAGACCAAAATCTCAGACTAACACTGACCACAGGGTAAAGGCTTAGATATACGACATATAAGATAATAAAGAACTTCGATAAAATTGTTCAAGGATCATTCAACTCATATAAAAAAGAAAGCATCAGCAATATTACAATACTCGTAAAACAATTCGAGAAAAGAAAAAATACAACGATATATTCGAGACAGTAGAAATTAGATTAAATGACTCAAAACAATAAATTAATTACTTTCTATACATACTAATATATACACTAGAAGCAAAAACGGATTAATTAATAGTTTGGAAACTATTATTAAGCAAATTACAGATCAGACGTATTTTAATGGCGAACACTTGAATGAAGAAATTGATCGAACTTGAGTTAGTGAAAAAAAATTGCGAAAGTGAATTGAATAAACGAACATTTTTAAATACTAAAATGATCAAGAAATTTAAAGACATTACGTAAAGAACGAGAAAATTGGAAACTTCCTAATCTTATATTAGTAATAAACCTAAAAGTTAAAAATACTTGCTTAAATCTATGCAGTTTCTTAATCAGATAATTTTATAATATTGATATTCTACGATAAACAAAGCAAAAGTATTCATATGGGCATAATTAATTCCCACCAAAGGCATTCAAATAAAAAGGTTTCTCAGCTGCTCGTTTAACTGCTCTATTAATGCCAAAAGATTTGAAATATAGTTCCTTTTCTAAACAAAACTCAGAAAGCAGTCTTCGACAAGAACATAGAAGAGTCATACATACTATTATTTGTGTTACAATTCTGACCATAACGATCTCTTTTACTCACAGTTCACAGACGACAAAACCCCATAAATATGGTATCTGCAGATTGCTACGACAGTTTATAAGTGTACACAAATTTAAAAAAACTACATTGTACAGAGTATGGACGTATCTACATACGCAACGTATACTATAGACGATATCATTTTCTTAAATTTTTATGATTACTATCCATTTTAAAATGAACCTTTAAAGATTATGGGCAACGACGGATACTTAGTCCCAGGGTGCCATTTCATGTCTGTCATGTCATGTCGCATTTACAAATTGTTAAACCTACAAACCTATTACAATAACACAAGTATTATATCCAATATTAGACTAACAAATATTTATATTTTTATGTTATGCCATGACTTTTCAATAATTCATAAAAAATCATTATGTTGCTCTTCACCAACTGTATTCAAGAAATCATCGACAATTTACCAATACCGGTGTACTAACTGAAACCGAAGAATTAATGGAAACTTACCAACCGGAATCCAACTATAATAATAATATTCTTCCTAAGAAATTAAAATCACGCTATGAACACAATCCTGAAGAAACTATTATAGGATTAATCTACTTTGATCAGTGAGGTAATATTCAACGGAATAACCTATGATAGACAATCCGGAAGATTTTGGGATGAGATCCACATACATCCAATCCTCTACAATAGAGTCAACTTCACAATTAGCGATAGCATTCAATTAAGAAATTTTGAAACCTACAGTTTTATAAATGGTGAATACATCTGAACCTTGGAAATATACATCCACCAAAAAGATCCCAATCCATCTTTGCATCAATCGGAAGTCTTGGAGCTTTGTTGGTCATTTATTTATTTACAGTGAGATATACAATATCTATTAGTTTAGTTTACAAATGAATATATATGGCAAACTAGAATCCCAAATCCAGTGTGGGTTAGATAATTGAAAGCTAAATCGATTTTTCAGTTGTTTACAAGAAAAGTTAAAGTCAAAAATATCATGGTGCAAATTTAATAAATTGGCAATGGATGTGACTGGTTCATGTAGTCCGTAATTAGTGCGATGGTAAGGTACACTTATTATTCTATTAACTCTGAGACCACGGTGAGGAACAGACAACATAAACAGAGATAATAGTTGAGGACAGTCACACTCACCACTTAAAATCTTGGAGCCGAAAACGATTCTAGAGATCATACGCCTATCCGCTAGTGTCACCATGGAAATAAGCTTTAAGCGGACCCTGTAGGGAGGTAAGCATAGGGAGTCAGGCCATGGCAAACCTTTGAGGGCGAATTGCAAAAATCTTCTCTGCACAGCCTCAATGCGGTCAGAATGGAATCTATAAGAAGGCGCCCATACAGGACTCGCATATTCCAAAATAGGGCACTACGAATGTAGTGTATAGAGTTTTAGTGGCGTAAGGATCGTCAAAAATCTTAAACCACCTCTTAATGAATCCCAATACTGAGTTGGCCTTGTTAATAATTATGTTTATGTGCTCGTCAAAGTCAAACATCGAATTAAAAGTGACACCTAGGACTTTCACTAAGTTAAGACGTGAAAGTTCACTACCATCCACGAAATATTTGTAATTAATGGGAGTTTTACTCCGTGTAAAAGACACCAATGTACACTTACTTACGTACAACGGTAGATAATTTAAGGTACACGACACAGAGAAATTATTTAAGTCATTATTAAATAAAAGACAGTCATTAAGGCAACGAATAGAGCGAAACATTTTTCTATCGTCAGCATACAGAAGAATCTCGGAATGAGATAGGGCAGCACTCGCGACATTTACAAATAAAATAAACAGCAGAGGTCCCAAGTGACTACCCTGTAGAACTCCGGATGCGTTATGGATGGGTGGTGAGAACACACCTCGAAAGGTACCAGCTGAAAGCGATCCCTTAAATAAGATGATATCCAAACCAAAAAGACCTTAGGAAAACCGAATTTCTTTAGTTTTAGAATCAACGCCTGGTGGCTAATCTTATCAAAGGCTTTACTGAAGTCGGTGTAAATGCAGTCAACTTGTCTACCTCGTTCAATATCATTAATGCAAAAAGAAGAGAAGCATAGAAGGTTTGAAACAGTTGACCTTCCCTTCACAAAGCCATGTTGGCAGTCACTTATTATAGTCTTGCAATGAAAGTATAAAGTATCATAGACAATGTCTTCTAAAAGCTTAGGTAAAGTCGAGAGCTTGGCAATTGGTCTATAGTTGCATATATCATCCCTAGCTCCTTTCTTATGCAAGGGTGTAATGTATGATACTTTCCAGCAGTTAGGAAAGATACCTGAGATCATAGATAAACTAAATAAATAACAAATAATACTCACCAAGGACAAACCACAAGACTTTAAAACGATATCAGGAACACCGTCAGGTCGGTATAAATATTTAGAGGGCAAATCATCGAGGTACTGTAAGATAGTCTTCTAGTCAAAGTATAGGTCTTTAGGTTTTAAAGTCGTGGTTGGAAGTTTCGTCGAATAGTAAAAAGATTCAGGAATATCACAGTTATCACAGATAAAAGCAGAGCTAAATAAAGCAGAGAAAAACTTGCAAATTTCCTTTGGATCGCTACTGCACTCACCGTTATAAAAAGGAAGCAGGATAACCGTCAGAGCTCCTTCTAGAGTTAATGAAACTCCAAAAGCGCTTGGGCTCATTCTTCAGAGAGTTCCGCAAATCTGACAGATAAGAAAAATATGCGGCCTCTGATCTATTTCCGCCCTAGTCTTAGAATTTCTTAAACGAATCGTTTCGGCATCAAACCATGGAGGACGCGCATTAGAGTTCTTATTAAATGTTATGGGAATACATGAAATAAAAGAGGCAAACAGAATTTCATAAAATTTTGAAGTAGCGATATTAATATTACTCTCCGTTAATACAGAAGGCCAGTCACATCCAGACAGGAAGTTATTCAATTTTGAAAAATCGACCTTGAATGAAGTACCAGAGACAGAATCGTTAACTATCTGACTGTGAAATACAAAAATTTATATGTAGAGCTGGATGATGATACGATTCATTCACTAGAGGTGTAATACATTTCGATATCGCAGTGTGATCGACGTTGGATGTAAAGACTAAGTCAAGCAATTTATCGGAGCTATTTCGTTGTGAGTTCACCTGTTGAAGATTGCATCCCTGTATACTATCTAAGAAGAAAAGATCACGCTGGCGGGTAGACGATGTCTCAGATGCGGAAAGAAATTCAGCGTATTCATCAAAACACGAAGCAAAGTAAGGAAGGTTGAAGTCATCCACAACAATCAAATCATCAGAGGGGAGCAGTTGATCTGATACAAATTCCACCGCTTTGCAGAATGATTCATATAAATAGTTCACTCTGAGAATTAGGTGGGATGTATCCATTGATGACGAATAGCCTCATCCTTGGGAAATCCAAGACAATGCACAGACACTCAAGGTCGGTCGTGCCCGGAATGTCGAATAAAGCAGACGGATAATAGTTCCTTATTGTCAAGAGTGCCCCACCCTCAACAGGAGCATTGACCTGAGATTGATGACGATCGCGACGGAATACCTGAAACTCCGGACCAAAAAGCTCAGCGTTCAGGACATCTGCAGACAACCAGGCTTCTGTAAGGGAGATAATGTCGAAGTCAGAGTTTGCAACAGAAAGATAAAAATGTTGCAGTTTAGAACGCCAGCCCGTTACGTTGGCATAGTGGATACTGAGTGAGCAGATCCGTTTTTTTACGTTTTGGATAAATAGCCACGGTGCTTCTGTAGCAGTGTGAACTCCTTTACTAAAATGTTGTCAGGCTAAAACCTCTTGTCTAATAGTACAGGGAAGTGATTGTGATTGGGGGACGAACAATTTAAACGATGAGACGAGCGGGAGAAGACCAGCCCGCGCCTTCGAGAAGAGCTTCATGCAAGAAGCATGTTCATCGAGTTGCACAGGATTGCGGAGTTACAATATATGTAATTAAGTATGGCTCCAGACGCGAGATGAACAGAATTTTTGGCACAATAGCAGCTCTGAGAGTCACCGAGCTCTTACTTGGTACAGCCAGTGTGGACGCAGTGGCCGACGGTGTAACGGCAGGCACAGACAGAGTAATGAGTAGCACAGCTGGACTGTCCAGCGATGACACCGCATTCGGAGAAATAATAACAGATGATAAGTTTGTGACATCATCAATCTGAGCAACCGAAGTCCCAGCACCCACAACAGCCGACCGTTGCATTGTAGTGGCAAGCGCCACAGCCTTCGAACGAGTAATCCGTTTGGATGCATTAGTCCGCCCAACTGATGGTGTGGACAGAACTTGTGGAGATGTCTTGCGAGCCACAGCACCACTAGTTTTATGACTGTTCCTCTTCGATGGCGCAGAATGTGTTGATGTTGGTGGTCGATGCGATCCCAATACGGAACCGTCCAAGTTTTTCAGCTGAATGAAGGGATCAATATGCGGCAATTTAGAAATGAGTGGCATCAATTTGTCGATCTTTGCGGTCAAATTAGACACAGTTAGGCACAGATTTTCCACTTGTGAGGCTAGGCTCACACAATCAAGAATTTTAGCTTTAAAATCAGAACAGCCGTTACAAATCCAAATGAAACCGTCCAAGTTCCTAATAATTTCAAAATGTCATGGCAACAGTCTACTTCTCAATCAAACTCCGAAAGCAGCTCATCCAAATTTCATCTCCACTACCAACTCCAGCAACAAATCAGCCCTGTTACCGTCGCTCTTCTCTAAACAAAAGGAATTACGATTTCATTTTCAGTATAAGCCATCAGACCTAACATCATTTCGACACTACATTTTCGATGTAGCGGTGTCATATCTCATATTGCAGACGCAACTTTAGCAATAAATCTACGGATTACCTAAGGCAGTGATGTCCATTTATATACACAGAGCCTTGATTTTATAGTTAAGCTTTATTGATGTAAAGTGTAGGACGGAACTCTGTCTTCTTTCTTTAATAAACGACTTAATTTTTCAAGGTGTCTTTTAATTTAATTTGTTGTATTAATCTTGTCAAATAAACTGTTATTTAACGCTACAACTGATTTAGTGTGGCGGGAAAGCCGAAAGGACGGTATATATTATGATGACGAAGACTATATGTATTAAAGAATATTAATTAATTAACTTATTAAAAAACGAACAGTAATATGTACAGAATTTCTGGATGATTAATCCGCGAATATCCTGTTAAAAAACCTCTTCAATCCTTTCGATTTAAACTCCACCATGATTATTTCGTCAGAATTCTGGAAAAAGTACGCTTCATAATTTTTCCAGTAACTCTAAATTGAAATGAGCGGACACAAGAAATATTCATCGCGATATGTTTCTAAAAACTTGACAAAAATTTAGGTTTTAAAGAAACAAACAAGAAATTAAGTTAGAAACTACATATCAAAACAAAGGCACAAAAAGTCAACGAAGCTTTCTAGCAGTGCTGAAAGGGCTTCGGTATAACATAGGAATTAGGTAGATTAGATTAGCCCGAAAGTTTTACACTGAATATACACAGCTATAATAAGACCTAGTTTGTGTTACGGAGCATTAATCTTGTAAGCTAAACTAAAGCAGGAGTATCTCAAAAAACATTACAAAACCACAGTGATTGATTTGCTTAGCTATCACCAGAGCAATGGGAGCTTTTCCCACTGCAGCATTAGAAATGGCGCTCTCATTAGTTCTATCATGTTTATGAGTTCTTAGATAATAATATTATTTCTACTACTTGCTGACTGACTCTAAATACCTTCTATCAATTCATTGGAAAGAACTAAGCAGGATAACGAAATGGCAGCTCATTAAAGGACCACATTCTCAAAAGATCCTTCACAGTTGTGTAAGTTGTATTAACCACAAGTTCGAATTGACGTCATCGTATAACAGATGACGATTTGGAGTAGGACACTTCATAACTTCATTCTGCGTAAAGAAATCAATCTGGTATAGGAATGGAGTGTATGGTGAAGTAGAAAATATACACACCTCTGGATCCCTCGGTACCTATACCTCAATTTTTCAAGCTGAGATTTTAGGCAATATATTATATGCTAACACAATCTGAAAGATAGCTATTGAAGCTATTTGAAACTATTTGAAAGAGACAATATTGGAAAGATGGCCTGAAACCCTTGGAGTCACCTGCGACTGACTCAAAACTCGTCAGTTAGTGAGTGAGTGAGATCGATTCATACTATCGTAGGGAACGAGATATATGCCAAATAGGGATCAAGTACCAAAATGATCGGCCTTGAGCTGGACTAACATTCTTGTACTTTGCAAAAGTATTAAGCAACACAAAGTGGAACACCAGAGCAGATTGTAAACAAGCTAAAAACTTCTTCGCCGAAAGTTAACAGTGAAGTTATAAGTGATAAGCGTTAAACGAGCAAGATGACTAACGGACCCCTTCCTCCAGAGCACGAGGTCTGAATGCAAGGTTATCCCTCTTTCTGAAAGTAACATACAATCTAGAGAAAATGAGAATGGTGGAAATTTATCAATTCTGTATATCCATTCTGTTTCTAGGATGCTATTTATTTCTTTGAACACAAATACCTAAGTTCACCTTTTCCCAAAATATCGATCTATCTAATATATGGCACCATTCTAAACTAGCGCCTGCAAATAAGTGTAGTTCCTACGAGGCAGATGTCATAGTTGAATACAACTATCACGTCGTTTAAATCAGGACAATGCTTTACGACAGTGGTCCACATAGGCTGAAAAAAAAGTTGGAACTGTACCAAGTAGAGTTCAAAAAATTCTGAAGGATTAAAAAACGTTAAGTAGTAGTCGAGCTACTACCGCAAGATCTTACCGTGAATACATCTCGTATGGTACATTTAAACGAGAAGATATTGGTTTACAAGTGCACCTTTACTCCACAGATCTATTTGGTAAGTTGCTATTTATGTATCTGGAATTGAAGAAAGTGGTGTTGCTAGGCGCCACCTGACATATACATCGTAAAGTTTGATATTGTTGATGGCGTTCTTACCCAAAACGTTTTGCCATATGGACGCCATTTGTGTTGTTTACAGTGACTTGAAATTTTCGTCTCAGTCAAAAAGAGAGAATGAGAGTGAGATTGAGAATTTTCGTGCGAGGATTTATTACGACTTTCAACGTAGATTATTTCAAGAACAATGCATCGCTCTACTCACTTCGGCTTTTGGCGATGAAACCACCGTATATCACTGATTTAGTGAATTCAATTGTAGCCGTCGTTCTTTCACGGACAAATGTAAAGAAGGTCAGCCAGAAGGTTCTAATGCATTTTCAAATATTATTAGAGCTAATCAGAATACCTACACCTGCTTTTGATTTATTGGCTTTAAAAGTAACATCAACTAAGAAGAATCTGGAAAGATCTCCATACTGGGGCTTCTGTGAGAAGAGACTTTCACAGAAGATTCTTTATAGCTCCATTCTGACTAAATTGTTGAACTTGTTATTGTATTGGTTGCTTTAGGCAAAACTAACTAAGGTGCATTTTTGTTTAAGCGACAGTTTCTGATGCCACATATAGAATTTGCTAACACACAATTGGTAGGTTAAGCTGCCGAGCAACATTATGTTCAACATAACTTCGTTGACTACCGTGAGAGGGGTAATTGACTAGTTGCAACAATGTAGGCACAAACTGTCTACAAGTAGGCACTACTTGTCTTAGAACAATTAATTGAATAAACAGTAACTCAACTTTTGTTCAAATTTTGTGGTTTATGATTTAATGTAAACGAAACGCATGGCCGAGCCGGTAGCTGTAAGTATGTTATGCTAAACGAAGCCCTTATCCGCATATCTGATCTACTAACATGATTAATATAAAATTGAGCCTGGCATTAAATCAGTAGCCGTGTCATATAATTTGTTTCGATCGAAAATAAATCGATCTCTTAGATCTAAATTACGTATTCATGTATAAGCAGTCGTTTCAATTTTGATTGAAATGAATTACATGACAGGGCCGCTGGTTTGTTTTCAGGTAGATACAGGATGAATGGAAACCAGATTTAGCCAAAACTGCATTTTGAAGAAAAAGAAGAAAAGTTATCTTAAATAAAAGAAACAAGAAAAAATATCGAAAAAAGGAATCAGTAAGAAGGAGAAACAAAGCAAAATATCTCTTACATAGTAACTTTAAAATAAAACAGTAAATTCATTCCGACAGACAAAGTAATTACAATTTTCACGAAATAAGTAAATTTAAATCTTCAAGCCAAGAAATCCTCCTAAAATTTAGCCGTAAGAAAGTATTTAAATTAAGTTAAGTGACGAAAGTAACTCCCCAATATGCCTAATCAAAACCTAATCAGACCCCCAGTTTTAAATGTAACAGAGCAGAATCCCAATCCTCAGCCACAGGCTCAGGCAGCTCAACCATCAATTTCCAATACTATTACTATTTTAAGTGAGTCGTTAGATAGGCTCATAACAGCGGCTGAAAATCGCGTGCTCCAAAATGAAGGTCGCCAAATTGTTAATTCCATTATCAACCCCAATTCCGAACAATTCTCTGGAACAGATCAAATTATCCACCCACAATTCCGTGAAAACCTAAATGAGTTAGATAAAATACCTGACGTCGTAAGGAGTTTAAAAGAATTCACTGGGCAACCAGGCGAATTCAGTTCGTGGAAAAAAAGCGTTGATCGAATTTTACATCTATACGAAGGAATTAAAGGCACCCCTAAGTATTATGGCATCCTTAGTGTCATACGCAATAAAATCGCTGGACAAGCGGACGTAGTGCTAGAATCTTACAACACCCCGTTAGACTGGAAGTGCATAGCTCGATGTCTAACAATGCATTACGCTGATAAACGCGATTTATCCACTTTGGAATACCAAATGACGTCCCTAGTCCAAGGAAGCCTCACAATTCAAGAATTTTATCATGCAGTATATTCTCACCTTTCACTAATATTGAACAAAATAGGCTGCATGGAAATTAGCCACGAATCCTCGACCTTTTATTAGAGGTCTTAACGGCGATTTACCTAGACTTCTCGGAATACGCGAACCAGCAGATTTACCACAAGCGTTACACCTTTGTCTCAAGCTAGAGAATCAAAATTACAGAACCCAATACGCTAATTCGCACCATGGGCAATCCCGAATAGCACAATTTCAAGGTGCTCCTCCATTACCACCACGCAGAAATATTACTAACAACAGTAAAATTAACTCGCAGAATAACAAGCCTGCTTTCTACCCACAACTAGCTTTCTTACCTCAACCAAGCCGTAACCCTCAGCAGCAAAATTCCTTTAGAACTCCCCAATTCAATTCTAAGAACCACTGGAATCAATCAGCTACACCAACCCGGCCACTTGCGCCTAAGCCTCAAGCAAAGCCAGAGCTGATGGAAGTCGACCAAAGTATCCAAACAAGGAGAGTTAATTACATGAATCGACCATCGCAAAATCCTATGTACGGGAAAAGACCACCACTATCGCGGGCAGGGCCGTCAATTCCTAACAAACTTCAACGCAACTTCCACACGGAAGTCCAAGAAATTAATCCTGTTGAAGGTTTGGACTACGAACAGGCACCGGAATTGCCGGTACCGGTATTTGCAGAATACATGGAGCAATACGAAGAGAAAGGAGATGCAGCAGGAGAAACTGTCGACTTCAGCGACATCCATTTTTTAGACTAAATTGCTCCTCCCTGCCTTATTTCGAGTGTAGGACGAGGAGCGGGAAAATGCTTAAAATATTGATTGATACCGGTTCCAACAAAAATTACATCCAGGCAAGTCTTGTTCCAAATCCCATACCCAACACCCATCCCTTTTACGCTAGTTCAATAGGGGGGAACATTAAAGTTACTCACCACACATTAGTAAATTTATTTGGTCTTAAAGACACACAAATAAAATTTTTCCTACTTAATTCCCTAAAATCTTTTGATGCTATCCTAGGAAATGATAGCTTAAAAGACCTATCCGCAGTAATACACACAAAAGAAAATTACATGGCTATAAGAAGCGGGTTAAAAATTCGAATCAAACAGCGCACCTACACCGCTGTTAACAAAATAGATATTAGAACTCAGCATATGAGCGCAGAACAGGCAAAGAAGATTACCGATTTATCCCAAGAATTTCCAAAACTGTTTATGGAACCCGACGAGAAATTAACCTTTAGCACAGTAGTCAAAGGAGAAATTCGAACAACCTCTGACACACCAGTTTATTCCAAATTCTACCCTTACCCCATCGCCCTAAAAGATGAAGTTGAGAAACAAGTACGCCAACTTCTAGATGACGGTATTATTAGACCCTCCCGACCGGTGTGGATAGCACCGAAGAAAGCGGATGCCTCCGGTGTGAAAAAATATAGAATGGTAGTGGACTATCGGAAACTGAACAGTATCACTATCCCAGATAGATACCCGATACCGGAAATAAACGAAGTATTATCCCAGTTAGGCCAAAACAAATGGTTTTCGGTTATAGATCTCAAGAGCGGATTCCATCAGATTCCTCTTAAGGAATCAGACATAGAGAAAACAGCCTTCTCCGTGAACAATGGAAAATATGAGTTCACAAGATTACCGTTCGGCCTGAAAAATGCGCCCTCTATATTTCAGAGAGCTCTTGACGATATCCTTCGCGAGCACATTGGGAAAATCTGCTACGTCTACATAGATGACATTATCATCTTCAGCAAAGACGAAGGAACGCATTTCAAGAACATCAAAACGATTTTCGGGACATTGGAAAGAGCGAACATGAAAGTTCAGCTCGACAAATGCGAATTCCTCGAGAAAGAAGTGGAGTTCCTAGGTTTCGTTATTTCAGCAGATGGCATAAGAACTAACCCCGCAAAGGTCGAAGCCATTATCAATTTTCCACCTCCCAAAACATTGAAAGATCTGCGATCTTTCCTCGGTCTTTCAGGGCACTATCGCAGATTTATTAAGGGTTACGCCAATCTTGCGAAGCCCCTTACAGCCCTTCTAAGGGGGGAAGGAGGAAGGATTTCTAAAAATCTCTCTAGTAAAAAGACTATCAACCTCAATAGTGACGCCCTCGAAGCCTTCAAAAAATTAAAGAACTCCTTAGCATCAGACGATCTACTCCTAGCTTATCCTGATCATAGCAAAGAATTCCAGCTCACTACAGACGCTTCAGAACACGCAATTGGAGCAGTACTGGCACAAAACGATAGGCCTATAATGGTCATTTCCCGAACACTGAATAAAACCGAAGAGCATTATGCGACGAACGAAAAAGAGATGCTCGCTATAATTTGGGCCCTGAATTCTCTGAGAAACTACCTTTACGGTACAGCTAAGGTCAAAATACTTACAGACCATCAGCCACTGACGTACGCCCTCAGCAACAAGAACAACAACAATAAATTGAAAAGGTGGAAAGCCATACTCGAGGAGTATAACTATGGGTTGGTGTACAAACCCGGAAAAGTGAACGTAGTAGCAGATGCTCTTTCTAGACCCCAAATAACGGCCATAAATTCGGTAACCGGAACGCAACACAGTAGTGACAGTTCAAGCCATGATCGTATTCCCACTACACAAGCTCCAATAAACGCATTCAAAAACCAACTAATACTTCAAACCCACCATGAGACTAACTATCAATTTAAGATCCCGTTTCCGACATACCACAGACATATTTTTTCGCAACCGCATTACTCCGAAGATCAACTACTAGCCATTTTCAAAAGATACCTTAACCCGAGTGTAATTAATGGCTTGTTTACATCCGAAACGATAATGGGGAAAATACAAGAAATTTATTCAATTCATTTCAGGAATTACAAAATCCGGTTCACACAAACGCAAGTGGAAGATCTCACGTCCGTGGATAAGCAAAACGACGAAATTCTGAAAATTCATAAAAGGGAACATCGTAATGCTCGCGAAAATAAAATCCAACTGTTAGAAAAGTTCTACTTTCCTCAAATGAACGCGAAAATAAATAATCTGGTAAGACAATGAGCAATATGTAAGAAGCAAAAATATGATAGGCATCCAAATCGCCCAGAACTTAAAGAGACGCCAATCCCCCAATACCCAGGCGAAATCCTTCACATAGACATCTATTCCACGGAAAGAAAATTGATCCTAACCGCGCTAGATAAATTTTCGAAATATGCACAAGTAAAAATATTAAAATCTAAAGCAATCGAAGACATTAAAGAACCCTTACGCGAGCTACTTTTCACCTTCGGTGTTCCAAGAATAATCGTAATTGATAATGAAAAGTCACTTAAGTCCGCCTCAATCAATTTCATGATACAAGATCAACTCGGTATTGAAATTTTCAAAACCCCTCCTTATGCTAGCGCAGTAAATGGGCAAGTCGAAAGATTTCACTCCACCCTCACGGAAATAATGCGATGCATAAAAGCCGATGGAATAAAAAGAACTTTCCCCGAATTACTTGACAAAGCCGTCTATGAGTATAACTTTTCAATACACTCGACCACGGGCAAGAGATCACTCGAAGTATTTTTTGAAGAAATGTAGGCATCAATCTAGAAGACTTCGAAAGGGCCAGACAAGACAATATCACCAGACTTAGAGAAAAACAGAAAGCCGACTTAAAGTACTCAAACAAAAATCGGCAAGCGATTAAAGACTACAATCCTGGCGAAATTATCTATGTGAAACAAAACAAACGAATCGGTTCAAAATTATCTTCTAGATATAAAAAAGAAACTGTAAAAGAAAATTATTCCAAAACCGTATTAACAGAATCCGGAAAAATAATCCATAAAGGTAACATTAAAAACTAACATTTTTTTTCCAGGCTCTTAATTGCCTCTTGCTCAGCGGAGGTAAAAATTTTGGATTATTCTAATGCAAAAGTCATTGCACTAAGTACAGGATCTTCAAAAATACAAATGGGAACACTAAAATTAATTCATGTCTTCGACTTAGAATCGTATAATAAAGTACTAACCGAATTAGAAGCGAATTTGGGAAAATACGTCGAGACGAGCACCCGCTCCTATCCCACGAAATTTCAAAGATCAAAACATTAATTAATAGAATAAAACCTAACACGAAAACAAAAAGGTCACTTAACTTTTTAGGAAGCGCGTGGAAATGGCTAGCTGGAAGTCCAGATCACGATGACTTCCAAATACTTAAATCAAAAATTAATGACGTATTAGAAAATAATAATAAGCAAGTAGTTATAAATAGGTCAATTATAGATAGAGTAAATGACATAACAACAATAACAAATAAAATTTTAGACGCATTTAAAACTAAGGAAGATAATAAGGCAGACAGAGCTAGAAATATAAAATGCAAACTTGAATTGATAAAAGAAGAAATATTGAATATAGACTATGCCATACATTGGGCCAAAGCAAACATTGTAAATTCATTTATTTTGTCAAACCACGAGTGAAAAAATTATTTGAAGATAACAATGTTCCTTATTTAAATCTAGAAGAAGCAATAGACTTTTCAGAAATCAAAATAGCAGCTAACAATTCAACTCTACTTTATATCATTAGTATTCCTGATACCAAAAGAGAATTATGTAATACTATTCTATTAAAAGCCATAAAAAGAGAAAATCTAATAATAAAATTGCCATTTGAAAATATTTTGCAATGTGGAAAGACAATATATGGAATAAGAGGAAAATGTTTATCTAGAAGTAAGGTAACTATCTGTAATAATGAAAATATAATAGATATAAGTAAAATAAGTTGTATTAGCAACCTACTCGAGAGCCGCCCTGCAAACTGTACAGAAACTGACAATTAACACATTCCAACCATAGAAGAAATCTTCCCAGGTACATTGCTCCTAAACCAGTTCAGCGGGACAATCTTCGTAGATAACGAGGCTATGAATTTAACGGGCACCTTCATCATCCAGCATCACAATTCAACCCTTAACATCGGTAGACGAACTTTCATCTCTAAGGAAATCTCAAGCATGAAGCCACTTCCACCAGTCATGCAACCCGATACCACCTTCAAAACCATAGAGGAGATACTCACTCTACAAGCAATGAAAAACTTGCATCTTAATAATACCGGACGTATCAACGCTATCGAAGATGAAAGTCGCGCAGGCTATCTTGCAAATTTTGGGCTAAGTTCTACAAACATAATGATACTAATAATAGTTGCTCTTGGCAGATTCACTAATCGCTGCAAACGAAACCCAGAGTGCCACGCAACAACAGTAGCAGAAATTCCGATGACCATCACCATAAATGAAGACCCTCCGAAGGACCAATTGCCACGTCCTCCTCCGGCGCCTCCAGCATTGTCGGACACCACGAGAGTCAACCAAATACCTTTCTTCTAAGAATGAGGACATTCTAATCTAAGGGGGGAAGTGTTAACGCAACATTAATCGTTAACGTAAGCTAAGTAAATAGAGCAACGACACCTGCGCAAGGGAATTGAAATTGATCAGCAATTGATCGCTGACACAGCTCGGCACGAGCGACCGCTGCCCCGATTCTACCTGCTGACGCCAGGCCTCTTGTAGACTTTAAATAGGCAAATTATTGTAATTAGTATTTTGTCTTTTGTTGTGAATAAACGAATCAGATTGCCTCTGATTCTTAAGCGAAATTTGTGTTTTTTTCTACATTTAAATTTATGAAAATTTAACTTGTACGGTACAAGTCAGAAAAGAATTTGGGATAATAAATCGAAGAAAGTAAATACGTTATTCATATATGTATGCTTTATTGTGATGCTTTATTATTAATAAGTTGTCAAGTCGTTTACATTATCAATAATTGATTGAACTCTCCGAAGCATTCTTTCTACTAATTTAATAGCATAATCTGGAAACAAAAACCTTCATATAAGACGAATTTGACGAAATAAGTGCAGTCCAGATCTTCTTTCCTCGGAGCTTAAACTTCATCAGTGCCCAAACATTTTCTATGGGATTTACAGCCGGCGACTGCACAGTACATCACCGTCATTTTCTGGTTTCCATGCAGTACAAAAATGTCTGCGATGTTTCGGGTCATTGTCCTCTTACAGTAGCCCATATATGTTTTTTTTTTTTTTTGGAAACCACCTTTGGGCAGATGGTAATAAAGCCTTCTTATATATATTGACCATTTTAGCAGCGTTTAAATTATCTATAAACATGTGCAAAGTGCCAAGTCCCTGTTTTGAAAAACAGGCCTAAACATGCACATTTATCGTATGTTTGACGGCCCGCTGGATGAATCTATTGGCGTGAGTACACCACGTATGAGTGATGGAAGAACGTGTCCAAAAAGAACCTTCGTCCGAAAAACTTACGTTGTCCCAATCGTGGTCCAAATTTTCCTTCGCCTAAGTAAATCTCTTTTCAATGTGTTTTGGACAGTAGCGGTATCAGCAATCGTCTTCTTGTAGTATCACATGACACATTAAGGCCCTCTTTACGCAAAACTGCTGTCCACCATGTAATGATAGGCGAGAATTCTTCTCGAATACCTGTAAAATCAAACATTATTTACTTCAGAACAGTGTTTCACCCATTTACTAACAAATGTCCTTGACTTCTTCATATATTTTCCAACCGCTCCGTATGACATTTTCGGTCCTTTTGGATGCAAACACGCAAACTCGAATTGTCATTCGAGTTGTCTAAGGCTCTCTATACAAAGCATCTCAGCGGAAGGGTTTCGCTACCTGCTCATATTCCAACCACGCCTTAACAATTTCCAAGGAAAAGTTTCGCCGTGCACACTCTTATCAAATAGATAATGCTGAAGTAACAAGACGAGTACTTGCGTATAAGGGATCCATTTACATTTGTGAATAGCTTCTTGGTCTTCCTCTTTTTGATAATAAATCCAAAGTTTTATGTTACGATTTGTTCTGGTACATGCGTCACTATATGGAATAATATGCTTTTAAGTTGTGACATTCTTAAGGTATTTCATATAACACGAAGCAATTTCGTGAGAACCTGAGAATTATGAAATCTCAAACTTAAAATGTACATATTGTTCTTGTAATATGATATGGAAGTTGTACGTTGTGGAAAAGGCAAATTATCTGGATTTTTGCTGCCCTTTTCTCATCTTCTAAACACTCCCTAGCCATTTCTCCCGATATCAAATGTAAATCATGTTCAAGCATTAATTACACTTTTTTTTTTAAATCATCCTCTCATGTTTTAATCTTTAATTTTTAAAAAACGCATTTTTGACATGTATGATTTATGAAAGTGCAAATGAAAGTTAATTTTGCAAATTTTCCTGTATGTCCACTCTTTAACATGTTGTTTATCATTAGAGATAGAGATTATACATTTCCCTAATGTTTAGCTGTAGACTTAAATATTTTCTATGGGGATTATGAGACCTCCTGTAATGCCTGGTGTAGGTAGGAAGCCTTGACAGATAGATTTTTCCGTTTCTCTTTTTGAATTTTCAGATTTGCCAATCGTCCTTCTGAGGTGTTGAAAGTATCAAACAAGAATTGTTTACAAACAAACACACTTACATTTTCATATGTCAAATAATATTGAAATTGGCACTGGTTTAATTTTGATTTGAAGTTTCCTGGTCTTCTCTTTTAGGTATTTCTCTTTTAACTATAGTACTCCACAACAAATTTTGCTGATTAAAGTTTGCTAACTTCCAAAATTTGCCAAAAATACATATGTTGTCCATTGAAAGAACTTATTTTATCCCTACAATTTTTCAAACAACAAGACCTAACTACAATTTTTTTGGCAAAAATAATTTTAGAGTTAACTATTAGATATTTTTCATTTTTTGAGTATAAGTTTGTTCGCTCCTACATCCTCTTTCTCGTAAACCATGAGTTTCTCTTCCTTCTGTAATGTTATTTTCTTTTCCTAATAACTCCTTCATCTGATAAAATCACTCCCATGTATCTTTTTCTAGGGTTAACGGTTTTTCGCATTATATGGAATATTTCTTTAAAGCAAAAATGCACACTGAAATCCACCTGATTCCATAAGTAAAATAAGTTTCTTTTATCTGATTCACTGTCTTATAAGATCATTTAAAAGTAATTTTAATAAAATAAAGCTAATTATGTATAATAATAATAATATAATATATAATATATTTCTTAGACACCACTGTAACATAATTTACAAAACTGCACTATTATTTCCCTTCTTCTAAAACTATGACCGCTAATCACAGTTTTTAAAAAAATACTGGAAATAATCCAAAGCAACATTTCACACTTATTTCACTTTTGATAAAAAATTAATTCTATCACTTTTCCAATAAGCCCTTCAATTAATTTGTTGTGTTCTATTATTTACCATTCCTAAGTATACCGACTTATGCCAAAAAATTGTACTGTTAATTAGCAAAACTTCTCTCGAACCAAATCTTTGTGGTTCTCAACACACTGATTGAAATTTGTTTTTAAAATGAGGTGACATCATTAAATTAATGTTATGTTTAACTAGATTTTTTGAAGATTTAATTTAAAGTCACACATTCAAAGTAAACGGCTCATATGTTACACCTAGTGGGAATTGCAATGCCTTGGTATTATAACATTCACTTAACTCATTATATAAGTTAGCAGAGCCAACACCAAAAGAAACAACCTTAAACTCCGTCCGCAGCCGCAGGGAAAAGTTCGCATATTCGTTTCCATAATACAGAAAGGCGATATTTAGAATTGCACTTAGTCCTAAGTTAGATATCATTTAATAAAATCCAATTTTTTTCACCAAATATCACACATCGTTGTTTAACTTATTGATTATCTCCCACTTGGATTAAACCAACTTACAAAACAGCTTTTTAACAGTGTTTTATGAAAATATGTACCCTATTTGTACTCTTTTAATTCTAAACTATTGTACACAATCTGGTATTTTTACAAACATATCAAATCTCGTCACATAAGTATTTTCGTTTGTATAATAAGATCTTAAATCAGTTTAATTGTTTTTCTCCATCTATGATACTTCATTATTAATATTAATTGTAGTTCATTGTATGTTATTAGTGCAATAGCCATTATTAATTATTTGCGACTCAAATTTAAAATATGTGCTTTCATCACATTTCTTAAGTTAAGACTTAGCTATAAAAACACCACAGTCAACGAGTCCATTGTATTGTGCATATAAAAGACGAAGTGTTTATGGTAATATTCTATTTTTCCCCACAACAAAATTGAATTCAATTGAAATTAAAAAGTCTGATTTATTTTAATTTTCTTTAGCTATTTAACCATTTTGAGAAATAATCTACAAGGTCGGGATACCCGCATCGCAACATACTTTATTAAAGGACAAATCAGGAATTTCATAAGGCATAACAAATGATTTACTATTAGAAGTCTAAAACCTTTCACAAACTTTACAGCGTATTATAAAGTCTTCTATGTCTTCACTTATATTGTGGCAATATATAATATCTCTGCAGGACTTCGTGTAGAATTTTAGGGATAATTATTCTGTTTCTTTAAGCATTTTCCAACATTCGCCAATATTTTTTAAGAAACTAGTGCACCTTATTAATTAATTAATTAATTTATTTTTTTTTTTTTTAAGCCAGCCTTTAATGCACACTTCTTGTAAATGATTCAATTCGGCATCTGTTTTGGCTGCGTTTTTAATTTGCTTTAATCTTTTATCAGATACGTTTTCGCTATAGCACTACTTCATTAAGGGACTAATCCATGTCCAAAGGAGGTGTTAAAGGTATGTAAATCACTTCTTTGTCAAAATTCACTTAATTAAGGTCTGCAGTTACAGAATCAGTCCGTTTAATTATGTCTGGTTTGACACTATATCTTTAGCCCGAGTCGGGGAAGAGGATCTACGTTTGCTATCATAGAAGGCTTTTAAATATTTTGAATTTTCGACTCATTATTAAGATCGACACCACTTAAAACTTCGACTTTGAAACCACCGTAAGCTTTCAATGCGAAATTAATAGGGTTTAGTTTTTTCCTTTCGCTATATTATTTTTTAAAAGTACTTCAGGCGCCGAATTTACACTCAATTCTAATTTCTCACCTTTTACTCTGAGTGTTTTAAATCAACCGGTTCCTAAGCTTTTCAAACCTTACTTGTACTAACTACGAGATTTTCAACATCGAATGTTGCATCAATTGCTTTCTGATTCCCTGCATTTGTACTTCTTGTTTTGTGTATTTCCTTATTTTTACATCTATTTGAAAAATGACTCGGCTTGCCGCAAATTCTACAAATTTACCCAAAAGCTAAATGAACACCTATTACATCGTTTTGCCAATCCTGTATCTGTTTACTTAGAAGTATGATTCTTCTATTGCTTACTCTTGACCTGTCGTTTGATTTGAATTGGAACTCGGCTGCTGTAGGGTAGGGACGATTACCTAATCTCATGTATTGGATTTGACCTTTGCAACTTCCTTTCCTGTAGATGTGTTGCCTCTGCAAAATTTGACAGCCTTCCGTAATGTAAGACCTTCAAACAGCAGTAACTTCTCCTAAACGTTAGCGCTGTTGATGACTAAAATTATCATTTGGTTCGTAATTTATCAGCATTGGTGAATTCACTCTTATATGCTTCGTGAACTCCTTATATAATTTTTTGGCACTTTATTTATTGCTTTTAATTGCTTTTCTTTTTTTGTCTGTCGCTGCCTATCTTTCACACTATTGTCAATTGTTAACTGGCTCCTTCATGTTACTTTCTTTACACAGAAAGACCCGATCCCTCGTTAAGACTTTCTTGATCACAACTCTTACTTCAACTGACTGCAGTTTTTGAGAGGGAGATAAATTCAAGTTCGAATGAACCATCGAATTAAATAGTGATCGAATCAAATAATGATAACCACGAGTCTCCTGAGGATATAAGGATTGTTATATAAAATAATTTAATTTGATTTGTTATCGATTAGTTTATTTCTCTTACTTGATTCGAAATATCGTATATTTTTTCCGAATTATTTTGAACTATATAGTTGAAGTTGAGAACATTTTGTAAGATGAAAGGTGCCCTTAGGTTAACTAATATACCAAGGAAATTTGCGCGGTGTCGTACGATCAAAGTCCGCATACTATCGATGAATCTGTTAGACCTTTGAGATTTAACACGAGACAAAACTTTTCAAAATGAGGAAATGTCAGTTATAAAACCAGAAAAAGCCAAATTTTATGACAAGGAAATTTAGGCGTCAAAAACGAAAGAATTACGTCTTGCGCGTCCAAAATACTTCCACTTATAATCTTTGAGAGCAAGCCAAATCTATAAAATTTAGCATAATATTAAAGTATGATATTTAGCGGGATTTCTATGAGCTCCATACAGCTCGAAGGATCAAATGTTTGTGGTGCCGGTTATGGGTAACTCAAGGAAAGCTCACTATCACTTCGCTGATTTGGTTTAGCTTTCTATTCGCTGGCAGCTAGCTTCTCCTCTGGCTCTAATCATCATTAGATGCGGCGGATTAGCTACCTAAAATCTTTGCTTGAAGAATAAACTGCGTTACTTTCGCTGTACAGTAAATGTAAGCGCTATTAAGTTATCCTCTTCAATCATGCAGCGGACTAAATCTGATTGACCTAAAAGATTGTATTCAAGTTGAAGGTCAATATACGAGTATATTAAGATTGGGTGCATTACATTGGCACTGACTTGGAGTTGTTTATAACGGTGCAATGCTGTTAATTACTGTTAAATTCTCAATAATATCACATTATTACACGAAAATCATGATTTGAAATTTTCAAAAGTTAAACTTGAAACGAAACGCATAATTATATTTTGGTTCTGTTGAGGACATTTGTTTATTCAAATAGTTTACAACGAATAGAAAGATGGTTCTCAAAGAACAGAATTGCCACTATTGAATGAATTTCAGCGTTTTAGGCTGAGTATTTTAAATGATAAGAGTACGTTACTTTGTTATTTAGGATTTTAGTAAATAAGCATTGAAAATAAAATTTAAAGTTTCTTATGAATGCGATGCTGTTGTTTATTCTCTTATTTTAACATATAACATCATACAAAATATATATAAGTATGAGATTTTTGTTTCACTAGCTTATGTCATCATTATTTCCATTTTGGCGGAGCATTTCTAACTTCATTTCGTGCTCTCTTGCTTTAAGGCGTAATGCGGCAATAGAAGAACTTCTTCTTTCATCACGTGGAGAAGTTGTGTTTGATGTTCCCGAAGAAGTAGGTAAAATTGAAGGTGATAACGGTGGTGTAGACGTGTTCGATAAAATTTCCTGGTTTATAGAACACCGTTCTGTTGAGGTAATATTAGCAAGCAGAGTTTGAAATGAAGTCGAAGGTGTGTACACGGAATTAACATCCGACGAAAGTAAGTGTGAAGAATTTCTAAAAAAAGAAGACTTTTATAAAATCTATTTAATACATACATAATATCATCACCTATGGAATTGTGCGAAATATCCAGGAGATAAAACTGATCCACAACCAATATGAGGATATCTGAACGTCGCTATATTCGAACCTTCATATGATTTTCTCATAGAAAATCCAAAGTGGGGAAAAGCATTAGGGGCTAATGCAGATCCTATAACTGTAGTAGACTGTATTCCACCCGAGCCACCAGAGATATAAGGACTGTAGGGATGACCTTGAGGTCCAACCTTTTCTTGTTTTCTCCACTTAGCACGCCGATTTTGAAACCATACCTTTGAAATGAATTTGCAAAAGTTTCTTATAGATACAAGAATTAACATAAAAAGTGCATAAAAAGTGACGACGAATCTTTTTTCACTTACCTGTATTCTCGCCTCAGTAAGTCCAATTTTCAAAGCAAGTTCTTCTCTAAAATTAAAAAAAATCATTTATAAGACTTTAATTCTTGGCATTTATTTGACAATATTTTATATTTACATTTTATTCGGCGTGCTAAATGAATTAAATTCCAAATTAATTAACTAATACGATATCGTATGAGAAAGAAAAGTCTCTGAGTATTTGCCGTAATATCGTGAAATAAAGTAAATATCACCCTTATTTATAAAAAATCATTCCATAAAAGATCGTTCGTTGTAGTAGCATTATTAAAATTATAATAATGCATTATATAGTATAGGTATTTCTATCACAAAGTGATTTTTTGTTTTTTTATACCCTTTTAGATCCTAAATTTTTTGTACCTATATTTTTTTCCTTTTTAAATACTTAAAACTTTTTAGCTTTCTATAATTGTAGTCTTTTATCTGTACACACAGCATTTGTATTTAATACTTTTTTCCTTTTTCTGTTCTTTTTTACTTTGTCTTCTATTTAACTGTAATAGGTGACCTTTATCTTTAAATATAGTTTTTTTAAGTTTGAACACGTATGTGTCTGTAGACTGAATTTGGTTCTCAGATATTTTATATTTATGGTAGATTTTTCTTAATTCGATATCGGTCATAAAATTAGTAAAATTCAACATATAATGATTAAAAACTTTTGTAGATTTTTGAAAAATGTTGAATGCTGTAATATAACTATATGTCGCTCAACTTTATTCAAAAATTGCTGAGTACTATTGAAGCTGATTTAAAGTTCTTGAACGTACTTGAATTCTGCTGCAAGTTAATAAGGGTGTTTATAAAAAAATATGCTATTAAGTTAGGAATCATTTGAAACATATCTCCGCCCAGCTATCTAGTCTAATGTATGACTAGCTAAAATCTGATGGGCAAAAAGGCAGGTGCACTTGCACTAGGTATGCCCTTGTTCTTTATGCGGTAGTTTTCCTGTGCATATAAGTTTAAATCCAGGTCATTTTACTGAATAAACTATAAAAACACTAGGGTGAATTGACATATACGTGACCAAATGTGTAAACTGTGGCAATGGCAGAAATCAGATATGTCTATTAAAATATTTATTTATATAAGGGTGATACAAGTTACCAAAAATATAAGTAAAAACTTGTTTAATGACTAATGCACAAATGAAAACTTAAAACTATCACTACCGCGGGAAAAACTGAGACTGTGGGTCAAGAAGTATTGAGAATTGTAGAACTTTCACCATCACCGCCACTACCCCAATTGCGCAAACTGTTGTTGCTTGCACTCATATTAAAGTCAATACAAACTATAGTGGCGAGAGTTTCTCTCGTTATTCCCTACAAATTCTCAACCGGGATTTAGGGCGAACACAAGTGATCAGTGAAGGCGTGACAGATTCCAACACAGGGGAGGCAACATTACAGCGTAAAGGCGCAAGCAGAAGCAGCACCGTTCAGCGCCAATTTTTCAGCTTACAGCAGCGCAGAGGTGCCAGCAGAAGAAGCTCAAGAAATCTCGACGAGTCGGGCCACAAACACAGTGAGTTGCTGCAATTTCCGCGGGAAAAGGACCCTCGTACCGTCGAAGAGAGGTGATGCGGGGAGTTGGAGGATTCCTGAAGACCATGGTAGGAGACTACGAGAGTGAGGTCCGTGAAGTAGCGGCTAGTGGTGCTAGCAAGAAATTATAGTTACCAAAAGATAACCCATTCCAATTAAAATTGCACGTCTTATATTCTGAATGAATCTCAACAGGAATTTTGACATTTACATAAGTAGGTGTGAACAAACAATGAAAGAATTTTTACGCTGAATTGTCGGTAAAAACGTGAAGTTAAGAAAAGGTTTCGTAGGTGACAAACTAAAAAAAAATACTATGCGACTTCAAAATAAACTGGTACATAGACGTAAATTGAAATGCGAAGAGGCAAATACTAATGGTAATCATTTGAGGCTGAAGTGTGAATAGCGTTAGACTAATGGGTTATGAAAGTGTACTGTGAATATATCTATTTGGTTGAACTAAATTTGCACAAATAGTCCACTGAATTGATTTTCGATTGTTTATTAAAAAAACACTAGGAGTTAGGTGTTCATTTTTGCGTGTGTGTATTGATCGCTTATAAATTAAAAACGATGGCAAAAGTCAAACCGGGGAGCAAATGGTACTGCTATAAAACTTCGTGATGAAATATTAAGTATTACCCGCAAGGTACAGATGCCTTCAGGTAGGGAGGCTTCTCTAGGGGAGGAAGTAAAAAACGGGGAAAGGATTTAGATTAATTAAGGTTTTCATTCGCTCACCAGGGATGTCCATTATTTCTCGGTAGGTTTGTCCTAATACGTTCACAATTTCGTTTCAAGACGTTACAAAAAGCCTACCTGAATTTTCGAGAAACGATGAGTAAGCGGGCTAAATATGTTTTCGTTGGAGGAATTTAATGAGAGAGGAAGCAGCGTGGAAAGAGATCGACGATTGGTTTCACGTAAATAGGAGAAGGATGAAAGCGTCTACTATTATTTTCTAAGAATGGGGGAGCTAGACGTTAAATTTAATGTTGACGAGATCTTTATAATCAATTACGTGATAGAAGGGGTTTATAATTCTAAGCAGAATAAAGTAGTCCTTTATGAGACGAGTAATTAACTTTAAAAATTTTAAATACGAATTGAATTCATGCCGTACCTTCAAGGAATCCATGGCGAGTGGATCTTTTTACAATTGGGACCCGAAGTCAGCCAAAGGGAAACAAAAAAGTGTTCAGCTGTGCGGATAAAGGGCATAAAACGACTGAATGAAAGAAAAAAAAACTAGGCCCCAAGTGTTTCAGTTGTTCAAATTATGGTTGTGAGGCACCTGAATTTTATGAATCGGCAAACCCTTCCAGGCTTATTTTAGGCGCCTTAATAGATACGGATAGCAACCTACCACTATTAAGAGAAGAAGAGTATGTCAATCTGGGTTTTCCCAAGATTACGCGGATTAAGGTTATTTTGAGTGGTTTGTCGAAAACTACGGTGCTTTTTAGACGAGTTAGAAAATCAACGGGCATAACATTCAAATTTTCGTTCGTGTAGTGCCCGGTGCATACCCACCAGTAAAGACGATTATTGGCCGCGATGTTCTGGAAGGCAAATTAGTGTAAAAAACAGGAAATATTGAAAAGGTGGACTTCATTAATATTGGGGATGAATCAAGATAGTAGAAGTAGAAGTGTAGATAAGCTCCCTCCCAGAGTGACGAGGTGGGCTTTATTCCAACAGGATTTCGACTAAACTGAAAGTTGGTTGCATTCGTTGCCGAGGGGAAAGTGACCACTCCTGAGTAAACGTTGACGACAGAAGAAGTATTCCAGGAACTAGAGGTGCAAAAGAACATCTTTGGTAACCCAAGGCAAATTTCGTGGGACAGGGGCGAATTTACCTCCACGGGTTTCGAGGAATTTGCCAGCGGGTAAAGATCGTACACATGGTGCCTACTACTAGTGACCCCAGAGGCAACGGACAGGCGGGGCGAGTAAATTTCGTGATATTTTCTACTCTTACAAAACTTATGCTAAGTAACACTGACGAATAGTATAAGGAAGTGGAAAGAATATAACGGTTTCTTAATCCACCTCGGCAAAGGATTACATAAAGAACATCTGCTGAAATGTTATTTGGTGTCCAAACAAGAAATCCAGAAGACGATAAACTATTCCAAATCATAAACGTGGAAATCGTGAACCAATTCGAAAGCGAAAAAGAGAAAATGAGTGATAAAGAGAGCTTAAAGAAGGGTCAAGAGGAGCAAAGGCGTTCCTCCTCAACAAGAAGAGGAAGAGACCAATAAAGAGTGACAAAATGACTCAACATGGTAACGGTAAAAATATTCATGTAAAACTTTCGGCTCTTATAGAGTTCAAAAAATTTGTGAAAATCATCGCTATGAAGTGGTTAAAATGGGTGACCACGAGGGTCCTAGAAGGAAAACAACGAGATGTAATTACATATATGAACAAATGGTGTATGAGGACACTGAATTTTACGAAGACGAGGAGAACAAACTAACCTGACAAGAGGATGTACCCGACATCGGGATTGTTTGGAGCAAACAAATTCAGGACAGCCACTGAGCGCGATCAGTGATATTGCTGGGACAACTCCAAAATCGCCGCGTAAGCCAGCCATCATGATTTCGTGCGACTTCTTCTTGATCTTGCTGCCGAAGAGGACGGACACTATCACTGTCACCACCCTAGTTGCGGAACCCGTTATTACTTGCACTCACAATAAAGTGAATTCAAACTAAAGTCACGAGAGTTTCACTGGTTATTCCCAAATCTCTACATGTATGTGACATTCTTCAGGAATGATATTCTCACGGGGAAATCAAGAGAGGCCTAGTTACTTTCTTTTCACAGCACAGTCTGTGATGGGTGCGGTGACAGTCTAAGTGAAAGAAAAAAAAACTGACTTTAGGTCACGGGGATTAGTTGGCGGGTATAGGTTATAATAGCGAAGGATAATCAGTGGCTCAATTAAGCATTTGATCAACGTAGGGAATACCTAAAAAGTCACGATGTTCCCTCAAAGGTTGTAAGTCGGAAGATTGACATTGTCAAGCCAAGAAAGATCAAGTAATATTAATTCAATGACACTATGCTGATTCGGTTGTATTCATTAAAGTTTCTTGAGAGGGTGGTCGTACCTAACTATAATACTCAAGTATAAGTTCGGCAAAGTCTCAAACGATTTGAGAAAGGAAATTAAGTTTGGCTGAAAAAATGTGCTTGCCGATAAGCGATAATAACATACTATCAATGGTATAGTATTAACAAACTATATCTTAATATATCAAAATGTAAGTTAATGTCTTTTTGTCTTAAAATTAGTTTTACCTCTTGTTCGTATAAAATAAATAACAATTCTCTATCTAGAATATATCAGGATTTAGGTGTTATTTTTAACAAGAATATGTCTTTTGTGGATCATATTAAATTTTCTGTCACTAAGGCATGTCAAGCTTGAGAATTTTAAGAACGCAAGGCTAAAGATTTTAGATTTCCACAAACCCTGATGTCCATCTATTTCGCATTTCTGCAATCCATCCTTGGTTATGCTTCTGTAATTTAATGCCTTTGTTATCACACTCATACAAAAGAATTGAGACTATTCAGAGGAATTTCACTCGATCTGTTTTTTTTTAATTGCTGAGTTCATGCCTTCCTATCATGCTAGTTGCATGTTCCTCGGGTTAGCAAGTCTTGTAATTAGATGAGAAATAACCTGCGCAGTCGTATAAAATTGGCATAAGACATTATGCCATAAAAAATTAAGTCTCCTTATCGTTGATTACTTTATATGCGCCTGAAAGAATTATTTGTTTGAGAACCTTGCTTTACCTAGGGCTAATTATGGTTGTCATGAACCTATTACTAATTATATAGTTCATTTTATTTCTTTCACTTTGCACTTTTTGTGAGTCAAGATGTGATAAATGCAATAAATAAATTTTTGGATCAGTTCAAAAGATAAACGTGAGTCTAAGGATAGGCGGCAACCATTGTGTTTTCTTTTAGTATAAATAAACAAGTAAAAGCGTTTGGGATCTGTGATGAGTTCCAATTCTAAATGATTGAGATAATTATAGTAATAGGATTCACAACGTTTAGAGAAAAGGTTAAGGGATGCCAGATATTTGAAATAGTCTATCTTCGACTATATGCATAACAGGAAAGCCTTGTATTATATTATTAAAATATATAATTCTTTATAACGTCACGGTGGGGATGAAGAGCGTTTTTCTTGTTTTTATGAAAGAGAATATATTGAGTCAGATAAGTGAATATTTCGGATATTGTGTGACACTAGAAAATAAACCAATATTTGAGCTGTCGTGCATGCGATTTAGAGTCTCAAAATCACCCTTGTTAAAGAAGTGTGAAGAAATACGAATGGTCGTGAATACACTCACGAGAAAGCTATGAAGTGGAGAGAGTGTTAACAATCTCTTTCAATAACAACTCAGTTGACTGATGAGTGCATTGTGCATTGTACTGCTAAAGTAACGAAGGCTGGTGTTGGAGAGAAGGCTATTAAACAGAACCTTTTTGTCAGAATTACTACAGAGGTACTCATGGAAACGTAAATGGATTCATCCCATAAAAGGATACTTTAGAAACGGGAAGAATTGAAATTATCCAGAATAATATGTTCGTCATGAGGATCGATACTAACAAATTATGATTTTCAATTTTTTTTCGATTTGTTTATGACGAGCTCATAAGTTTCAAATGATTACAATAGAGTCAAGTTGGAAATCTTAAATAAGATGACGTTATAATGGTCATAAACAATATGCACAGATAGATCAATATCGTCCTCACAGCTTTTGACCAGCTCATTGTGGTCTACTTATAAGACTGGAGGAACTATTGTGGTGAGTCAGCAACAGAGGCGGAGTGTAATTGGTAGAGTTAAGAGTGGAAGTAATGATGTAGAAGGCGTATGTAGACATGTCACACAATATTTTTTGGTAAAGGACGTGGAAGAAAAGCTATAAAGAAACAACAGATAACACTCTTCTCTAAAATTTGGTGAAGTGAGGTTATAAGTAAGTGTATGGACTTAGAAAGTGGTAATAATTTGTAAAATATTAAAAATACTTCTGAAATAATTTTTTGAAAAATCCAGTTTACTACATTCCTTAATAGGTAGTGCCCTACATCGAATTTTTTTTTTCGGGATCGAGTTATAGCATATTGGCGAAAGTGGTAGTGTCCGGCCTTTATCGGGTTTTAAATGAATTAATCATGTGCAATCTTATGAAAATAGGTCGCCGATAGCTCTCTGATGGCAAATTTAAATAAGCCTAAAATTGTTTCTTTTTATTCAAAGTTGTTGTAATTTTCTACATGTGCTTTGAACACAACACGAATGTTAAATAAATATATTTTAATTAATGGCAAGTGGATTTTAGTTTGAAATATAATAAAGTAATATGTAACTTGTTTTTTAATGCGATATTCCGAAATCTTTATTTCATTCAATTATGAAAAATAGTATTGCATACACATTTTTGCATTGCATTGACAGTTTTCCTGTTTTTACAGAATGGTGAGAAATTACAAGAGGAATACTGATAGACTAAATCTGTGTATATATAGATAAATAATAAATCGCACTCTTTCAATTCTATCAAATAAGAAGTTGACAAAAATTGGATAGGGCTTTTAAAAGAATCCCAGTGGTAGCAATACCAAATTAAGAAAAGAATCCTTCAGCTGCCTGTGCTGCAGGCTGTAATAAAATTGAAAAATTCTACAATATACTTGAGAACATATATGAAGAGCTTCAATTTCATCGCATATATAATTGCAATGGAACGCGGATGTCTATTGTACCTAAACCAAATAAGATTATACCGTGAGAGTGGAAATAGGCTTCAATGCAAATGGTCATTACATTCCCTAATGTTGATATTTCGCGGGAAAACGAGGTATAGTAAACTAATACTCAATAGTACACTTAGAGTTCCAGTTGTACGAATGGTTTAAAAAGTTTGTCGCATTTAGTAGGCCATAAGTTAATATTCCCCTTGTCAGCACACAACAAATCGTGCTTTATCCAACATCATGCAAAATTTCACGAATGACCAAAAGCCGCGGCAAAACTGCCATCATAACTTCGTCGACATACAAGCGTTAGTTAAAAGATATGGTTAAAAGAAAGAAATACCTGAAAGAGAATAGAAGAAAAATACGGAATCGAAAATAGTGCAGAAGAAAACAACTAAGCCAGATAAAGAAAACCGAGGGAAAAAAAAACCGAAAAATTCACTGTTTGTAGAAAGTGAGGAAGAAAACGAAAATACCTCATACTTATACTGCGGAAATTTTTATTTGGACCTGAATGAAGCCTGGATTGCATTAACAAGTGTTCAAAGTGGGAACATTGCAGCTGTGCAGGTGTCAAAGACAAAGCAAATTTTATTTCTGATTTTTTTCAGTCAGAATAATAAGATTTGTATATCCCATCTTCTTAGCTTTAGGGGTATCACATCTTACCCTACATACGGGACAAATTAAATGATATAACATTTTTCACGCTTTGTTATTAAAATAATTAACTAAAATTTCTATATAGCTTTATCTGCACTAAAGAAACATCCCGAAAGAAACAAATTTGAAACACAGATTTTCCTGAATAAAAGCATATTCCCTGAATAAAAGCATATCGAACTTCAAACACCCATGAAGTCTGGAAGCAACTATTTAATGTAATAATAAGGGTACATTCAGTATACTTTTACTTGCATGAATGATGTAACCGAAGAATATTGGACGGTGGAGTGAGCTCTGGGATGCATTAAACAAAAAATTTTTAAATTTGTTCGACGACAAAGATTTGCCAAGACGAGATACAGATGTTCCAAACTTAAGTCGCTGACGAAACTTTTACACTACATAATAACATAATACCGCAGCTTTGAGGAAATGTTTACCCTAACTGGGTAAAATCTTACCCGATGCAAATTGTTTTTCTAATATTTTCTAAAATCCCGTATCACTGATAATAGAAATTTGTTCTGTACTTATTTGTGATGTCAGTAGATATATCATCGTGATTATAAAACAGAATAGTTTCGTTATTCACTTTGTTAGCCACGCAATAGTAAAAGTTTTCCCGTGGTGATATTTCACCCATGGTACCTCAAGTGCAATGGTTTTAAATGCCAATTCGTAATTTTTGATAAATCGTTTCAAGTATGACTTCTCCATAACCGAAGGCCTTAAATATTTTCCTATTCGCAATTATTACCTTTTGTTTCGCATTATCAGAAAATACAATAAATAACTTTCTGTCACAGCATATATGTACTATTGTCTAGCTACTACTATCCTGACTTAAGCAGACCTCCGGTAAATTGCAATTGCATTGAATGCACTTGTTAGTTTGGGATTCACCGGAACTGATTTTTTAGGATGTTTCGGATGCTTTTTGAATTGTGCAGCAAAATGACGGTATTTAGCACATTTGAAGCATTTGTCTTCTTTTCGATGTTGTAATATTTTGTGATTCGCGGCAAAAACTCTTTCTCTTGATAATTAATCTGTACGGCTTCTGTCCTCTTGTATGCTTGAAAAACCTACTTGAGACCATATTTTAAATTAGCCTAAGCCCATTTCTTATTTAAACATTATTTTGGTATGTACAAAGCGTGCTATTTATTTCTCCAGAGATATATATATATATAGACAAATGTCATTAAATCATGGTTTTATGATTTTTCAAAATATTCCCCGAAATGATTGATACACTTTTGCATACGTTTGAACCAATTTATTTATTTATTTACTTTTTGAATCCCAAAAAAACCAGGCGACCATTTGCTTCGAAGTGCTTCTTGCGCGAACAACTTTTGTTTGGTTTGGCTCATCTTGGAAAACCCATGCAGTCGACTGCCGTTTATTTTCGGGCTCATACGCATAGATCCAAGATTCGTCATCTGTGCAGATATTTTACATGGCTTTTAAAGTATCACGACTGTTTTTTTATTGAACATTTCTTTTCACCAATCGACACGAGCCTTTTTTCGAGCGATTGTCAAATTATGCAGAATTCAACGCACACAAATCTTTTTCACGGCTAAATGTTCATGTAAAATCTTGTGTATGCTTGTCATACTAATGCCCCGGGTTGCCGTAATCTCAAAGTATGTCACATGATGATCTTGCAGTATCAATTCATGCACAGCATCGATGTTTTCTAGGACAACAACCGATTTTAGATGACCTTCTTTATATCCGTCTATGAGCGAACGACGGCCAACGATTGAATTCACTAAACAGTGGTTTTAGATGGTGCTTCATCGCTAAAAGCCGAAGTGAATTTAGTGATGCATTGTTGTTGAGGTACTCATCGCACAAAAATTCTCAAGAGTTAGAAACGAAATTTTCAAGTCACTAATCAGCACGAATAGCGTTTGTATGACAAAACGTTCTGAGTACGAATACCGTCAACAATGTCAATGTATATGTCAGATGGCGTCTAGCAACATAAATAGCAACCTACGTAGAAGCTAAAAATATCAGAAATAGAGTTTTTTTTAAAACTGGAAAGTAGCCTAATCAAAATAAACGGCTCAATTGATCTAATGTAGTGAGGCTATCGCGGCTTTGAATAGCCATAACGAAACTACCAAAACTTGCAAGTAAATTGCTGAGCAAAATTACCGAAAGTAACTCACCCGGAATGGCAAATTGAATTTCACGCAAGTCATCAACTAGCTGATAAAAGTCGTGAATTTATTCACTTCCCCCTGATGGAACTTGAAGCCAATCAATTGCTTGAGCAGCGATATCTTCCTAGCTGACCCTTGTGGATTGTAAATTTCGAACAGCTTGTCCCGTACTGGCTTTGAGGTTGCACAATATCTTATACTGATTTGCTCCGGTGGCTTCATATCGAGATTAATTGTTGACAGAACCTCCCTCTCACTCTCTTCCCAATCCGGAAGCTTCTCTGGATGTGTCGGAGCTTTGATATTTCCAACGACGTAACCGCAGTAATCCAGTTGGATGAGAGCACTTTCTTTTTTTATGGGCATTTGGGCATGGTATAATTATAATTACCTCACGCAGGCCTACACAACCCAAAAAGCAACGAAAGACACATACGCTTCAATAAAAAAGGTTTCGGACCGCAGGAATAGATAATAAAATAAGTATATATAGGTTTCAAGTAATAAATTAGACCTACAGTTTAATTATTAGGCCTACAGTTTAATTATTAAAAACGATACTTAAGTTAAATGAAGTGCTTTGTTTATCAACTGAGTCAATTTAATGATTTATAACCTAATTAAAATAAAATTAAAAATGTTTCGCTAGCCGCACAAAAATCACAGGCGCCCAAATGTTGTGCAGGCCTGACTTAACATCCCGATGTTAATTAGTCTGCTGCTGCTCAGCCTGACTTATTGCTCTGCGTTCATCTTTTCACCACCTACTATTCAGCTTACTACTTCTTAAGCCTAGCACTTATTACAAATGCACTTTACAGTTTCCTTGGTAGAGCTTTCAAGCATCCCAAAGCTCTTGTTTCCATAAGAACTGGTGGTTCGGGAGAGAAAGAAATTTCTCAAATGCATTTAAAGGTAAGTGTGAAGAGTACAAATACTGCCAGCAATCAGTTGACTTCAGTAAAATATCTCAACCACGAAAATCTGAGGTGCATATTATCAAAAATTTAACAACATATTCTCTGCTATGCTGTAGGTTTTACAAACCCATTTTCGAATATGGTGTAGTCCGGTGCAAGCAGCCAATGGAAATTAAAGAATGAAATCGCAAAGAATAACACATCACATATGTTTAGTATTGTTTTAAAAATAAATAAAATTGTAACTAGCTTCGAAAATTCAATGTATAATTTAATTCCACACCTCCTCCCGGGGGACCCCGACGTCATATTTGAGTTTTATTTCTTCATTTTACTGTAAATTAGCAAATTTACAACAAATACTTTCTAATTACAAGAGCATTCTAAGCAGAGATTTTGCCTAAGTAAACAAATTGCTGTCAACAAATGTAAACAAACCACTAGATTAAAGATACACATGGTATCACATTTTAACAACCCCTAATTTTAAGGGGAAGGGCTTTTACATATTTCTCTTTTTCGGGCATTGATCATTTTTACTTAGTTTTTACTGTCCGTAAATAAAGTTCTTACGCACACGAATTTAATTTTTATTGCAGCAAAACAACCAGCGACGCAGAATTATTCTTAACAACGATAACGCGAGCTCTCACACATCGGCCCAAACAACTCAATATTTGACCGGTCAAAACATCGAATTGAGAGGTCATCCGTCGTACAGCCCTGATGATTTGTTTTTGTTCCCGTCCATGAAAAATAAACTGCGTAGTCAACGATTTTCGACGTCAGAAGAAGCAGTTGATGCGTTTAAAATGCATGTTTTGGAGATACCTCAATCAAAATGTTATGTTATTTTGATTTGTAATTCCATTGCACCTACACTATAGATTCATTGAATTTTTGATTTCCTTTATTAATGCTTTCAAAGAAAAAAAGGAAATGGCGGACTTTTTTTAATGTATGGGATAAAAATTATTTACGCAAAATTTTTCTCTTTTATTCGTTTTTGAAAATTCAATTTGTGATTAACGATATCATAATCACAAGTCTAACTTTGACCATTAAAATTTGGCATACATTACAGCAGTAGGTAATTATATTTCTTTACATTACCAGCGAGTTTCATGAATTTTGCAAGATTTTTCGATATTAGAAAGGAAATAGAATTTTTTCAAATGACCGGTAGGCTTTTGTACATACGATCGTCGCGACTACACCGTGTATCTATTAGACTTTGCGATGTATCTTTCAACTCAATTAGATAATTTTCTTTCTTGGGATTCAATAATATTTCCTCTTTTTTCAAATGGGGATTTTGGTCTTATATGATACGTTGAAAAGATATTTTCTTTAAACGTTTTTATCCATTGCAAGGCTTTTAAGGACAATTTCAAAGTTTCGGAACGAACCTCAGTTAGGTAAATTGCTGATTTCCGCCCTTAAGAAGAATTATTTAATAGAAAATTATAAGCACTACTTTTCAGCTTGGGAAGTAATTTCAACATTTCGATATTAAGTATTATAAAATAGTTCATTTTAATATTATTTTTAAGGTCTCAATTTTGATATACAATATTCATTTTAGCGATACCATTTTATATTTTAACGAGAATTGGATGTTTCATTCGGTATGGTTTGGGTGTATTAAACTCATTTAGATACTATATTTTATAAAATTCTGTAGTGTTCTTAATATCTTATGTTCGACCAATTTTGCAAGAAAATGATTGCAGCCAAAACAAAAGACTAATTTGCGTGCACAATTTTTTCTCTTCTGTGTGCTCTAGGTGTTTAGCAGATACTAGGCCCTAAAAAACAGAAAGCATAAAGAACTGTTGATTTTGTATAGAAAACAAACTTGTTATTGCTTCTTCAATTCTTCATTTTTCATTCTGGTTAATTTAATTTAAGCTGCATCTGTATAGTATGTATTATAATAGAATCGTTTATTTTATTTTTGGTAGATTAGCTGGATTGCATTGTATACACATTAAGTTACAAATTAAACATTGATGTAAATATTTATTATTAGGATAAATTTAAAACACATTCGTATGCTCGGACGAGTCGAATTTTTATTTTACTAAAAATTCTCTGACCTTAAAATGTTGAGAGAGGAATATGTAACTTTTAAAGTCAAAAGTAAGGTCTTTTAATGATAATAATTTTTGTCATAACTTTTCAAAATTTAAATGTACCCACCCCTATGAAACCTGTCAGTGTGTATATTTCAAGATATTAAAAAAAGATTTTGATTTTTAATTTTACGGGAATGCTTGATAAGAAGAAAACTGTCTTTACTATTACGTGAGAATATAAATTCAAGCGATATTCTTTCTCGATATATTTTCTCTAAGTTTTGATGAATCCGTCAAATTTGTCCCACTATCTTCCGACATTATGAGTATATCCAGCATTTGAATTTAAACTTTCGTAGCTAATTTTTGCTGAATAGTGCATGCACCACTTTATTTCTAAAACAATTGGGAAGCACGGCAGTTTATTTTATACCTAACGGCAAAATTATATACATCCAGAAACGATAATACTCTAAAAATATGAAAAATATCTTACGTATAATTTAAGGAGCTTTGAAAGGTGATAAACATTGCGGTGCTTGATGTTACATAATACTATAGAGTACGATGAATTTGTAACGTTTTTTTGGAAGATGTTGTATATAGGTTAGACCATTGGTGTTTTCTAGGCTTTCAATTTTAATTTCCAGGGCGATATTTTTAATATATTACACTTAACTACTTGACGCTTTTGTATCATAAATTATTGAAAAAAGTAGATCGTCTGCCCTGTCACTGTTATCATTTTCCGTATGGATTGTCCCGTCGTAGCTAATGGTTCGGCAATCCCAATACCGCACTAAAAGTTCGCAGTTTTTCTCAGGCCTGCATGCAATTTTGCCTGGGAATTTGTAACAGTGTTAAGCCTTAGTATCATCCCGGATTTGTTAATCATTGCGGCCGGCTCGATGTTATATTAAAAGTAAAATATTAATAGACAGTGAAACTCCTTACAAGTAAACGAACAGACAATGAATTACTTCGTAGCCCAACCATAATCTTTCTAAGAGCTCCTACGCAATTTTTAAAATTTGACACCCACTATGCAACTCAAAAAAGTAAAAACGACTTTGGATTTCGGTGATCCGTTTTCTTGCCACCATAAAATTGTATACACGATTCCTCCCCAAGCTGAGCACTACCCCACTCTTCAGAATACGTATATAAGGTCTCAGAACAAAACAAATGGCCAGAGGAGTATTTTTCGGGCCGACAAGGTAACGTCGTTTATTCCAAAAACGATCCCATTCAAGCAGTTGTTTAAATTCTCTCTGCAACCACTCCATTTTTACCCGTAGTAGTGGACAGACTTGATGTTGTCGTGAGATCCATACTACGGTAAACTGCAGATATAAAGACAAAACGTTTAGTTTCCTTTTACCGTAAGATAAACGAGACTCAGAAGAAATATTCAGCATACAACAGAAAGTTCCTGATTCATGATTGAACGTTAGCAGTTTACGACTAACACCGATTACGAATCTGTAAGTTTTACATTTTGTTAATGATCGGACAAAGCTTCCCTACGTTAATTTCGTTGCCTAGTTAGCTAGTTTTTAAAATTCCTAGTGTGACTTGCAAATATATTACAGTATGTTTCTTCGACCTATTCTATATGCACCATTCTGTGAATTAGCATTTCATAGTATTCCCAATTTTTATAAGTGTACGGGGTATGATACCACTGGTGGTAAGCCGATTCATCTGACCACAACAACAGTACCATCTGCCGTTTTGAAGCAGCAGGTGGATTATTTGCTTATTTAAGCATCGTCTCCACCATCTCTCCACCGATATACTGATATATTGATTTCCTTTGCCTTTCTTACACACTGGCTGGAAGTGCTTTCGCTGCCACACATCAAGGCACCAGTTTACCATAAACTTAGTATTTGATTCGTAAGCAACATCACAAAAAATCAGGATAACAGTTGTAGTCATTACTATTCAATTAGTTGACACAACTCCCGGGAACTAATTACAACGAAGGGTCTCGTAGAGAAGTGATATAGTAGTCTAAATTCCTTTATCAAGTACCATACCTCTGTTAACTTGTTGTGTGTTTAGTCCTTAGTACTATTAAACTTGCGTTTCGGACTTAAAGAAGACTTTAGTCCATTAAAGGTGGGATTCTACCAAAAATAAGTGCAAAACCTTTTGCCAAAAGTTAAGTTCACAAAACTATACAACGCTTTGTGGACGTGTAGTTAAATGAGATTTTCACCAAAGACATTGTGCGACAGTACTGTGGCATAGCCTCTATGACAACACCACCCACGTAACAACACCATTCAGATAACAGCCTTAATTTTTATGGCAGCAAGATTTTTGTACTTGTTTTCTTTTTCTCTTATGCCGTTCTTAAGTACGCATCACTAGTAATATCAGCAATTCTTAGTATTTTGTATCTTTTACTAGGAGGACAACTATTAACTAAATAATACCACTTTTCGAGAGCAGGCCCTAAGTTTTAAATGGCACAATCTAAAAGCACAATCCAGGGCTGAGATTTGTTCATGTAAACGATTTACTTAGTTTCAAAGTCATTATCAGCTATAGAGCAGGATATAATCTTATCAATCAATTCCAAACCTTCTGGGGTATTGGATCTAGATATGCTTTTATACCGATCTACCAAATGAAAATGGGGGTTTCCATGAAGCTGAAACTTTACCCTCGCTTAAAAATCAATTACCTTGCGTTTCAGAATAGGATCATGTTCTTCTTTGAAGGACCCTCTTGAAAAATGCGTACACTTTGGTAACGAAAACGAGAAATCGTCCAAATACCAAATTATCGAAATTCGTCTACCTGTTTTACGAAAAAATGGACTAGCTTATATTAAAGAACAACAGGGTCCTGATCTTCTCGACAGCAAAAATGTTGCGGGGCCACACCATCTCGGCGCCCCGACAGGTGTGAATATAAGTGGAATGATCAGTAGGGGAGCTATCAAACTCGTGATCGTACCAGAGTAATGTTTCGTCGAACCACGGGACGAAAAATAAAAGTACGTCTTCCTCAAGGCTGGAAAGTAAAAGTACGCTCATATACGTACAATAACTGTCACCCGCAGGCACATTTCCTAGTAACAGACAGGCTAGTAAGGGGGCAAAGACGCAGAAACAGCCGAAGGGGCAAGCAAGCGCTGGTATACCGAAGGCTGATGTCGCTTGCGAATTCCTTGTTAGGACGGAACACGCAAACGTCCTAAAAAGGCGGATCTTTAAAAAGATCTTTAACTTGGATGGGAATGAGTTTGTTTTGAATTCCGGCTCTCGGGCAGAGCAATTAAATGGTGAAGGCGAATCCGACAATTGAAAGCGAGTACACCGAGGATAATACGCCAAACAGCGGGACCAAGTTTCCCAACGCTGACGATACGTCCGAGGTAGGAAAGGAGTACAAGGTGGAGACCTAAGATATTAAAATGAATGCAAAATAGCATATCTACTGTCTCATCTTGTAGATCAACGTGAAGCATGGCAAGTTGGCTTCTACTGCAGTATGCAGAATATATGTACTTACCATGGAGCAAACAAAACTATTACTAGTACAAGAACCTTAGGTATAAAAAATCAAGTTCGAAAGTTAAAAGGTAGCGTTTTGTATGCTACAGATGCAAAAAGGCAGAGGGGATCAGGCTGTCATCCTGACCTCTTTGCGACTAAACTAGGTATATAACGAAGAAGATAATTCTCGTATCATCATATGCGCCATATGACTCAGATGGACTTTCTCCTAACCGTGAGTTGAGGCAAATTCTTGAGCACAAGACGGCGTAAGGACTCCCAATAGTTAGCGATTCCAACTCACACTACACCTCCTGGGGAAGTTCGAACACAAACGAGAGAGGATCAAGCTTACTAGAGTTCATCATGAGCACGGAGCTAACTACCCTAAATAACGGTCATGAATCCAATTTTATTTACCTCTAGTAGACGAGAAACGATAGATATCACGTTTTGCTCTTTCAGTCTTATGGAACACACTGTAAACTGGGAGGTATGACATACTAACTTCCGGCCATAGAACCGTATTAATTTCGCTTAGGTCTCAGGTGCATGAAGAGCAAGGCTATAGAGGCCCGATAATAACTAACTGAACACGTTGGAAGTACGCTGATACTGTGGCATATCATGGTTAAATACCTGGAGAGGACGCTCTCACAGAGCTATGAAATATTATATTGCCAAGTAGTGCCGAACAGGTCTAAAAAGAGTTCATGTTGGAACAAAGGTTTTAGTCTGCTGAGGAAAAATTACGGTAACAATTCAACAGACCAAACATCTCAATACTGGCTTGGCACGGGAATGCAGAAATTCCTTAAAGAAGCAGTCTAAGAAAGAGATTAAGTGGATTAAACTATCGTACTATTTTGCATCAAAATAGAAAGTACTAAAGATTGAAGAGGATATCTTCAAATACCAACTAGAGGGTACGTTAATAACGAGCTTTCTAGTGTGGTTGTAAAGATGTAACTGAGGACATCGTCGATGGGCCATACATATCAGACAAACAGGATTGGTGTACATTCAAATAGGTTATGAACTCATCCCTACAAAATCATATCGTCGTATCTGCTATGCTGAATCTTGACATTAACACAACCGTTGCTCGATGGATTAACAACATGTTAAAAAGTCGCGTTGTGTCCACCAAGATCGGAAACCACGAAACCAATAAACTAGTAGCAAGGCGATGGCCCCAATTAAGCATCTCATCCCCACTACTATGGTGTCTGGTTGTTGATGACCTTATGAATTCACAGGATGGGCTGCTTTGTAGTTGCTCATGCTGATGATATAATAGTTTTGCTTAAAACGGATAGTTTATTGATTACACTCTGCGAGCGGCAACAGCAAGAATTGAACATTGTAGAGAAGTGGTGCCAAAAAATAAATTTTTCAGTCAATACGGGAAAGACTTTGGAACTAATATTCACAAAAAGCTTGCATACCTCGAATAATTGGAAATCACGTACACTACGTTGAAAGCATTTAATATCTTGACGTGACGATTGATAAGGAACTAAACCGGAAACTGTCCGTTGAAACAAATGCACGAAAAGCCGCTCCAGTTTTCTAGCAGTGCCGTAGTAGTAATCAAATCACATAAATTGGCCTGGTTGGCAATCTCCGGAGCGATGAGATCCACACTTACAACGGCTATAAAAATGGCACTCTCATTACCTCCAATAGATGTCATCGTGGAATGAGGGGCGATGAAACCAGCTTAGGGCATAATTGCCCAATGAATGAAGTTTGGGAAGAATACTTGACAGAAACACCCTCAATAAGCAAATCGATCTAATACACAAATGGAGAGAATGTTTTTCCGGGCTGGTATATACGGAGAGACAGGGAATGCATCTTCAGATATCAGCACGTATATCACAATTTTTCAAGTCGAAATTGTAGGCATCAAGATATGTGATGCTAGTTCGAGAGGAAAATATGGGAAATACAAATATACTAATCTATTCGCACAGCCAAGCTGCACTAAAAGCTTTAGAGCACCCAATATTTGGGTCAGTAAATGAATCGCCTCACTACATCATACAAATTATGTACCGATTGTGTAGATCCCTGGTCACCACAATATCGAAGACAAAGTTGCCTAATAATAATAAAATTGTTCACATATGAACAGATAGGGAACACAACACAAGAGAATAATAGGATAGACTGCAAACAAGCGAACATTTTCTTCAAACAGACACACATCAACATAAACAAGTTGTGATCAACTGTAAGAGAAGCGATATCGGTCTAGCAATTGGCATCTGAACAGGACACTGCAAACTCAATATGCACCTGCACGCATGTGCATGAATAAAATACTAGTTACAAGAAATAACAACCAAATTTATTGTCTTAATATCAACTTAAAATAAATAAATATAAATTAAATATATCACTTATTTAAAACATTGCAATTACAAAAAATATATGCATGTTAAGAAAGGTTCGTTGCATTAGACCTAAAACTCATCTTTTTACGTAGATGTCTGCAGGGAAGAGTTTTAGATCGGAGTCGTTCTTTATCCGTGACTTAATTATAAGGTATGCAAAGCATCCAGTCCAATTGGACTGTCCATAATGGATTCGTCCCTTTGTCACAGGGAAAAACGCTTAAGACAGCAAGTGATAGCATGTATAATACATGTAACGTGAAGAAGGAAAGCTGACGACATATGTGAGTCGCTAAACGTTTTAATTGAAAGCATTTACCAATATTATTTCAATGTTTTAATTGACACAATGTACCTAGGTTATCTCGACCGAGATCTTTGTTAAAGTCTGTGGTTCTTTTTTCTTTCCTCGAAAAGTTTTGTTAAGTAAATTCTCCCGAAGCGTATTGCTATTGCGGTGCTGCATTTGAAAGATCAAATGTTAAAAAAAAATGTTGTCGCAGTGTAAAATTGCCTCATTTACCTATTTCAAATTTGCATTTCCAAATAATATTTTAGGAATACTAATATCAGAAGTAAAAATTTTCGGGAGTTTATTCGCCAATGATTTTCTACCTATGGGACCAAAAGTTATAGATGTGCCCCCGGGTATATTATCCTACAACACTTCAGGGGAGGTTAATCATTCAGGTTTAGAAAACATTCCCATTGCATTACCCCTTAATAGTGATGCTCTGAGCAGTTTATAGAATAGAATTTTTATATCGAGTTGTTTATTTAAAATTCGGAGATTATGTACAGTGAACATAAGTATGCAGCATCCGAGTAATTCCTTATGCAATCGGGAAGCTTTGACGATTTTGTCTCATATTTTTTATTAAAAATTTACCACAACGCTCGAATTTCAAATGAAAAAAAAAATTGATACGATATTGCAAAACGATATGTATTTTCGGACAAACTTTCACTTCTTCATATTTGCTCAATTTCTTTCTCTTAAAAATGGCCATGTGATTCGATCAATTCTATGAAATGTGATGATCAAAATATACGTGGGAATACATGTGAGTAGAGAATCAGTATTAGTATTCGGGAATATTGTTATTATTAGAGTCAAAATTATCAGTATTATAAAATGTCACCGAAGTTGAAACATTAATCTCATAAAATATTACTGCTGTGAAATTTCACACAAACATTGCGTCTGTCCACGTCCACGGCTGTCACTCGACAGAGAAAAAAAGAGCAACTTCCTTTCACTGAGCTTGGACGATGGTCTATTAGTGTTGCTATTTCTACTTGCACTTACATACATTTAATGAGGTCCAAGTGAAATTTGCTAATATCTTGAATTTTTCTCAATACTCTGAGTCCCCATAGGCTGACTTTGGAAAAAGGATGTATCCTTATGCTTCTTCGTAAATTCTCCATGGGACTATATTAGTTGTTCAGGACTTCTGCTCAAGTGTTATAAGGTCATCACTACATCTTTTGCAGATATTATTCATTTCACACCTCAAATTTCTTTGAACACTTGCAATGACACCGCTGTGCTTTTCAATTTTCGCCATCATCAATTTCCTCTCCGTCTAGTTTATGCTATTACTGTCAAAGAAAGCTTTCTAGAAATTTGTCTTTATATTCCCGAACTTTGCTTCTCCCACGAGCAGTTCTATACAACAATTCCGATCCACTTTTTTCATTAATTTAAAAATTCAAATTATCTAAAAACTTAAACAAAACATTGCAATAATAGAAGGAGACAATTCTTAATATATTATTTATACATACTACGAAACTTTCCTGACTACACCTTCCCTTTTTGTTTGCCATCTCCTGTTTGGTTTTACTTTTTATTTCCTTTTGTCTCTTGTCTATGTATTTTACGCAATTTTCAGTTACGAAATCGGTTCATAAAATACTTTATTCACCCCATATCAGCAATATGATAAGTAAATATTCTCATTTCTTGTAGATTTCTTGAATTTTCTTTTAAATGGGAGCATCTCTATGAATGAAGCACCATTTGTCCTACCAGCTAAATAGCTAAATTTTTCAAAATAAAACCACAAGTAAATCATAATTGGTTTTTTTATCTCCGCTTATATTTATGTGCAATCCCACACAGGATCTATTTGTATGTTACTCTAATCCTTCGCATATCGCAATGGTAAAAAAATTTTACTTACGAGGGGATTTTCGGAGTGTTGAACCATAGGATGTGCAAAACTGGTAAGAATTAGGCTAAAGAGCTCAATTGTATTGTATTAAAAAATAAAGTTCAACTGTGTAATAATTATATAAGAATTAATAATTGTTTAGCAGAATTGATAAATTGAATTGATTAAAAAGTGTATTTCAATATGTTTATCTTTAACTAGTCAGCACTCACAATTTAAATACGAAAAAATTAAATGCAACAAATCACGGTGATATCGTCACTGACTTTTTGTAAAAATTTAATACTCCATATAATTATATAGTAAAAAAGGAATTTTATCTACTTATCTTTGTTTTTCATTTAAAAGAGTACTCTTTTCATTTTTAAGAGATCTCAATAAAATTTTGTGTTTCTTTCATGACAATGCATTACTGGTGGTACGAAACTCATAGTCAACACAACACAACATAATAACGTTAACATGGCAAACGTTACGTGAAATATTACACATAACCCATGAAGGCACGAAAACAATTAAACTAAACTTTTTAGGATCGAGAGACAGCGCAACGGCGACACTCATTTTTAGGCGCTTCAGCTCAAGAACATATTAAAAAATAAAACATATATTGGGAATGTACACTTAAACTTTTATTTACTTAGCTAATCTTTATTGTTATTTGTTGAAATATTATGTGTAATTTTTAATTTCATGCCGTGTATATCTATGGGCAAAAAGTTGAATCAGGGTTATTTTTAATCATTTTCACATACACAAGGTATATCAAACAAATGCAGAAAGGAAAATTTAATAACCATAAATACTCTTTTAAGTTCCAAATAGAAGAGCCTTCTGTTCAGTCTTACGAATATGTTGACTCCAAAAATCCATATATGCGCCAATAGCATTCGATATACCCCTAAAGAACACTCGCTTTATATGCTACAAGAGATATACAAAATTGAAGATTTACATCAGCTTAAGTTTAATTTGTTCTACATCTTAGTAAATTTTTTTCCATTTACTCATTTTTATAATTTCTACAGATATTGCAGATTTCACAAAAAGAATTTCTCTTTGAAAAAGAGTTTTTAAAAACAGTCAAAAGTAAAAAATAAGTTGGATATTTTTTAAGTTCTAAACAAACTTTTTTCAAAAGACATTTTTAAACATTGGCTGAGTGTATCTACAAAAGAGTATTATAATAGTAGATTGTGCACCGACGGCAGAGAACCCGATTCTGTCCGATGGTACAACACAATTATGTAAGGTATCTTCGATAGTGCAAGGTGTCAATGCAGGCAGTAATGTTTCGTTTTCTCCACGGGTAACAAGAGAAGAAAACCGCCTTTATCGAACACGTGTGATGAAAAGCTTTTGTTTAGTTGCAAGCAATTGATAATCGTATTACTCTCGATCGGATAAAAGGAGTTCTGTTTCAGACACATATGCAAATTTATCTTAACTTACAGGAACAACGATGCATGTCCAAAGAACTATCAAGTCAGTCTGCGTACAGCTTACAATTTTCATAAAAGTGCAAGAGTCATTATTTACAACAATTAAGTTTAAAATAATTCCCTAAAGCAGAACTGAAATGGTTTGTTTATTGCAATGAAAACGAATAAAATATTCACAAAATAATTTAAATTCCACTCTACAATTTGTTTACAAAATCTTTAAATCGCTTAACAACAACAAAGATTACATGAAAGGAGAGAAATAAGCAAGTTTTTATCAAGCGAAGTGACTACGGAGTGTTAATTAGAAGATTCGAAATATTGCTAAGCATTTCAATTTATTCATCATTGCGACTTCCCTTTTGATCATCTTCATAAAAGTTTTTTTAGAAAATGTTTAAATTATACAGTTCACGCGTGAGATTTTAAGTTTTTTTACGTGTTATTTAATTGAATTTATTTTAATTACGCTTTTTTTCTTTATATTGCTTTATAAATTGTTTTTTGTTATTAAATTTTCCTTTCGTGTCTTGACTATGCCAATTTACATATTAATCAGTTCAAGTTGGTAGTGAATGAATCAAACTTGAATCCCATTAAATTACCAAAAACACTTCTTTTATAGGACCTAAGTTCGTGGAAAAAAAATAAATCTTTAGATAATGAAAACTAACCAAATTTACCTTATTACCTCGTGAATATGTCGGGGTAATGAGTTCTAGAAAATGCCTTTTCTAATTCTTCTAGTTGTAAACTTGTAAAAGTAGTGCGATATCTTCGTTGTTTCCTTTTAGGAGCATATTCGTCGAGTTCGGTATCACTATTCGCATCTGATAATGGACTACTGGTTATTCTACTGGTAGAAGCGTAAGGCCTTTCTGTGATTTTATCTTGTGTTAGCCTTCCTTCCTGTGGTAAATCATCCAGTTTGAATTCTTCTGATATGCCCATACTGGGCGTGTCGTTATCAGAAAAACGAGCGATGTTGAAGATGTTATATTTAAAGTTAATCTAAAACAAAAAAAAAGGTTATTAAAAATCGATTTAAAGTTTTTACTGATAAGAATTAATGGAGATGAAGATTGAAATTTTTTTAGTAGGCTAATCTAAAGGCCTTTTAGAAAATACATACTCTAAAAATAAGATACCTATTAATGTAATCATTAAATAATATCTGGTCAAAGAAATATTACGATGATTATAAATTACAACTACATAATAAATTTATTAGATATCCACTTTTATCATTACATTACAAGTCCAGCACATCGTAGACCATTCTGCTCGCTTTGTAAAGATTGTGTCTTACAATATTGTGAATAATTTAACAAAAACGATAAAGATTAAATTATGTATTTTGTAAGGAGACACCACTCAATTTATGATGCAGTTAAAAAAAATAAAGAAAATATGTTTCACGATTCACGAATCAAGCCATACGCTGTTTATTAAATTTAATAAGCTAATGAGCTTTTATTCCCTGTTTGCATTTCACATATGTGTATGTTTTCTTTTAACGTCGTTAAAAAGTACTTTAAAATATAACTAAATCCACTTAATTTACCAAACTAGAATCTGTGATTTCTCGTTATCTTCCCCAGATTATACGGCATTAAAGAATATTTGAAATTGAATTATTACTCAAAAAGAATCCAATATAATAAATATATTCCAAAAAGAACAGAAGTTAGTATTAGTAATCGCATAATTTTTACTCAAAACAAAAATGTTTAACTGATCGTAGCAAGTTTAGTATGAAAATACTGAAATTTATTTTTAGTTTTATCTTTTTTCTTTTATTGTAAATTAAAGTTATAAATGATCAGGACAACCAAATTTTCTGATCTTAATAACTTGACCACAAATCTTGAACCATTAATGACAACCAGCGAAAAACAATGGAGTAAGAAAAATCTAGAAAACCGCGAAAAATCTTTTTAAAGTATTTGTTTTCGTGTTGTACTTTTCTTAATGATTATGAACTGGACTAAACGAGTGTATATCACGAGTCGAAAAAAGCAGTGTTTTTATTTTGCTCCGTTTCTGTAGTTTTTCATTATAAGAGAAATAAACTATAGCATGTATATCTTATCCAAATCCAACTCTGACTACTCTCATTACCTGACCGAATTTACTCTTTTTTTAAATGTCATGAATGCCTTTATTTTGGCAACCTAAACCCTATGCAGTCCAGACTTATCTCCGATCCTAAACATTTTTATCATTTTATTAACATAAAAAGAAAATCTCGCAGTATTCCTTGATCCCCAAACTTCATCTGACCCAAAAACAATTGCTAGTCTATTCACAATTCCTTTCAGATGACTACATTTTGAACATTTATTATCCCTATCCATAAAAAGAAAACTGTAAGTGCGATGTGTGCAACTATCGACCTATAGCTTATCTTGCGTTCTTAAGCTCTTTGAACGAATCGTTTATGTGTCTTTGTTTTTCCACTTTAAATGTCTTTTTTATTCTATATTTTACCCTACCCAACACGACTTCTTAAAGGTAGATCAACAACCACCAACCTTACTGACTTCGTCTCAAAGACTTCTGCAATTTGGAGAACAGTAATGAAGTTAACGTCATTGCAACTGACTTTAGTAAGGCTTTTGAAAAAGTCTCCGACCAAATTTAAACTCAAATCTCTTGGTTTTCAGCCGTACTTCCTATCCTGGACCAAGTCCTATATTAATAGGCACCACAAAACCCTCTTCGGCACGGTTATTTCTAACTCTTATTTAACTCGGGGGCAGCCACCTTGTTTAGTTAGTCTTTATTTTATCTATAAATGACGTGAAGTGCGTCTTTAAACATTCTGAACTGTCCATCTATGCCGACCATTAAACCAACATTTTCCCCACTTGCAAAATCATAAATATGGCTTCTCCACTAGGTGGCCGTAAAACCTTCTCGAACTATATATATGTCTCCAAATAATCCATCACAAACGTATTTCTTCCTCTCATAGAGCCTATACCTTATCTGATGAACACATTTTCTCATTCCTTCTCTTTTCTTTCTCATATCGACAAGATCATTGCCAGAGCTAACTCCACACTCTGCTTCATAAAATACTCGTCAAAACAATTCTCTAATAACGAAGTAACAAAATCCCGGAACTTTGAAGCATTAGTATAACGATTTAGCCAGCCATTGCCAAAGATGTGAGGGTTTTGAATCACTAACATGTGGTTTTTCACGACTATTTTGCTTTTTTTTTTGAAATTTTTTTCATATTTTTGTTAACGATGAATAAATGATGTCTTTCTTTTTATTCAACTTTAATATCTCCTAATCTTTATGTATTTTGCTCGATTAGTTTAGTCAGTTAATGGTAATTTACCACTTTAGATCCAAACAAATGATATGTTGGTAGTTGTGAATTTGAATACCTATTAAAGCCAACAAATACGGCCAGCTGGGTTTACGTGATCACTTGCCGTTAGTTGTAAATAGTTTTAAATACAAAACAAACAAGTTAGAATTTCAAGTAACATTACTTGGTGTTTGTGTGCATTCCATGAAACGATTGAGTGAAGCCTATTCGCTATATTAAAAAGACAATTTTGTGAACTTAAGCACTTTAATGTAAAAAATCAGAACTCTGGTCTTACACAGATAGCGAAAGCTCGGTTCTAGCAATCAAACATATTCGTAAATAAATTTGCTCAAATTTAAATGTGATATCGAATGAAAAACAAATCGCAGAAAAAATTCGTTTTTGTTTTATTGCAATTCAATACTTCACGTAACGTATCATACCATATTATACCTATTTGATAAGGATATCGTTAAGACTATAAACTGCTTTATACAGAATGAAATTACATAAATTCTAAATTCTTCTTGAGTCGTATAAAGATCCTACAATTTTTTTCCTTTCAACAAGTTGGTTGGGTCTATTAGTGTTGTCTCTTCAACTTTCGGAAAATTTAGCCTGTTACCTATTTTTGTTTAAATTTTGTTTGCAATGACGGCAATGAACGTAAATTTTTTCTAAATTCTTCCTTTACTATTTCATTTGAAACACAAACAAGTTCTAAATAGCATTGCATTTGTGCAAATGTAGTAATTACCTAGTGTCTTAATCAGTTGGTGTCACAATTAATAAAGGAGCACATATGGAAAACCCCTCCATTGCAATAAGCAGCGAACTGGTATTTGAAGTTATTCAGTACAAATATTTAAAATTAAGAAGATTTTAGAAAAATCCACTCATCACTAAATACAGTAGAGTACCAATCATTATCTGCATTAAAGATATTTAAATGTTCTAGAAATATTCTAGACTAAATTTTAAATGTACCACAGACACCATAGGAAGGAAGGAAATATTTCGCGCATATTTTCCAATCCTCGACATTTTCTACCTTTAACCCTCGAATAGAGGTGATTTTTAACCCTTGAATTTTATATGGGATAGGATATGTAGTACCTTTTTTTTATTTGGTTCATTACTATTCGAGGATATACATTTAAAATTGTAGAGTAATGTTTTTCTCTTTGTTTAAATAACATAAAAATTTCAAACTCTTTCTATTATAATATAAAACATTAAGAGTATACCCTGTTTCCAGAATTTGAAATGGAAATGTGATAAATGTGTAAATTGTTTATGTAACTAAAGAAAACCACCTTTCAAAGTGTTAAGCTGTGTTCACATAATTTGTTAATACTTTTACTTTTTTCTTTTTTTACTAATTGCAATTATTGCAGTTCATAATTAAAAGAAATCGATGTTTAATAAGATGGTATTTAACATTTTAATACAAAAGATCGAAAGTCTTAAGATTATAGTAGGTAGAACAGTATCAAAAAACATAAAGAAGTCAATAGTAAATATTTCATATATGTAATTAGCAAATGACAATATAAAAAAGTCCTACTTTTTCATACCTATCAGAAAATGTATTAAAAATTGTCCAGCAAATGCGACAGGTATTTACTAGTCATTTTTGCTACACTCATATTATAAAGTTATTGAATTTCCTATTTCGTTTTCAACACTTCGAAAAACATACTTGTTATGTGCATCTTCCTTTTTCAGAGATTTTTATTAAATTTATCTAGTTGTCTTGTGTAACCTAATACTGCATAAAAAATATGAACGAAATACCTTTTGAAACCGAAAAATTGAATTCAATAGAAATACAAAATATGTGTGAGAATATCATTCTAAACTTATTAAATTTCGCAATATTCGTTCTAATACAGATAATTAAAAGTCCTTAGTGAGAATCAATCAATCAACCAAAACCCATTGGAGTGTTAGTGTTGATTTTTGAAGTCTAAATATTAAGCGGAATATAGGTTATTTTACAATGGCATAAAATATAATTATTTTTCGCCTTAAGGTTCTTAGTTCAAACACTCCCAAAACGATATAATCCTTTGGATTTTATTATAATTAGAGTTAAAATTATTTAAATTGTACATGTTTACTTAGAGCAGATATACATATATGTATATTATTTATTGTAATAAAACTCATTTATATGAATCAGGAAATTCCTTTTTAAAAAGAGTTGTGCTAATTTAACGGGTAAATATCACCCAACGCCGGATGACAAGGAACTTGTGCTTAGCAGCACATGATTACTGCACCGCGCCCCAGAACTTAAAGATAAGCACGAATTCAATCTTTTACTTATGTTATTAAGATGCTTTGCCACTGCGGATCGGTTTTTAAGCATAAATTTGATCTATTTACAAAAAAAATTGTAGGTTTATAAATCTGAGGCTGATGAATAAAAGTCTTTTCCAGGAGAGAGTAGGTTGTGTTTAATTTGTTGCCTTGTTCCATACCATCCGTAATATTACTTTTTTTCGTATTGAACTATTTTTTTCTGTTATTTACATTAATAAATTTATATTTTCTGTTGGCTTTTATAAGTATATCTGAGGTTTATAGTGATAGTAATAAGAAAAATTCATTAGCTTTCATTTTACCATACCTAAACGCGTTATAGAAACAACACTGGTATTGAAAAATTTCACAAATAAATCATTTTTTTAAACTTTTCATAAAACAGCTAGATTAAATAAAAATTACCAAAATCTTCAAATTAAAATAATGTTAAAATGCCATAACATAATGTCCGCCTGTACATCCGCATCTAATAATATAAAACTTTACACCAATTATGTAAAACTTTATAGAATACCTCTATCCTTATGCAAAAGGCAAGGAGCATGGGAAAAACTATATCTAAGTAAATGCAGGAAATCCAATATAGTAAAATACTCGGAGTACCTCAGAGTACGCTCTGCAAACTTCATATCTCAAAAGTCATATATCATGATAATTTCTTCTTAAAGCAATCATGCTTAATATTGTGCAGATATTGTAAGTAAAATTTCTGAAATAAATTCTATGCTTTTTAATTGTTGAATGATATACAATTAAACGGAAAAGTTTTACGTCCGGGTTTTATATTGAAAAGTCATTTTAAGAAATGGCTTGTTTAACAAAATAGTCGTAAAGAGCCTGCGGCACTTTGTGTGCATGAAAATAAGATACAATAACTAAATATCAAAACTAAAGCCAAATATCAATAACTGAAGCCAAATGCAAATGGAGCTGCAATATTGCTAATAACAAACTTAAATATTAGGAAGCTAAGAAAGCTAAAAAATGTATGCATGTGTACGTATTTTTACATGAATTTATATATGAGCAAGCATTTATAGTACTAATTTATTGAAGCCAGATTTTAGCAAAGGACTACCAATTTACTTCTACTAAAATTCCAAATTTAAGATAAGTAAGGTTTTTTTTAGATAAATGGATCATAAGATTTTTTCTTCACATGCAAGTGCGGTAAAAAGAAGATATTGCTCTCACATGTGGTATTGTATGTACTGAATTGCTGTAGGTGCATATTAAAAATCTAAGTTAAATTAGGACAACTCAATACCCTCTAATCTCTAAGACAACAATTAGAGTTAGGCAACGACTATTACGGAAAATAAAGAATTAACTTATGCTCATAAGAACTTATGCTCATTTTTCGAGGTCAATTGAAAAACATCATGTAATTATACTATTCTAATGTCATTAGAAAAAATCAAGAAAATAATTAATAGATTACTACAGACATATACTAATTAATAGGAAATTTGTGAATAATGAAAACTTTTGCAGCTAGCTAGAAATTGGCTTTTAAAGGTAAGAATTCATTCGTGGATTGTATCAAACAATAAGTTTATAGATGAATGTTTAAAGCTGATCGGCATTACTTTGAACACTGACAAATATAGTTTACAGTTCACTTGTGCCACTGTGTTTAATGTTTAGAAGCAATTTAATAGATAAATTTTTATTTTATTAGTTTTCTGCTCGCGTAGATCCCATTTTGCCATGTCAAATTGCTCATCTCCTTCGCGTGTGCAAGATCTCAATCAGCACTTTCAGTTTTTAGTGTACAATAGATAAGCATTGCGCTAGTATCAATTGCTCTTTAACTGATTTTACTTTTACTTACCACCCTACCCATAAAGCACACGTGCACTGACCAAAATCAAAAAGTACTTGCAAGTATTTTTTTAATAGCGTTGATTATAGGAAATGTTCGTTCTCGCACATAATATTTGCTACTAAATATAACAACGAATCAATCGTTTCTGCGCTACGTGAAAACACAAGTTTAAAAGAACCTTAAACCAACTCAATAAATCCAAAAAAAAAACTTAAACAAGATTTTGTTTTTTTAAGCTCTTCTTTTAATAACCCCCTCCAGTATGGATGAAGAAATAAACAACTTTTAACGCCTTGCCGATTTAAGTTCCGATGGCGCATGCCATAAACAACAAGGTTGCCTAAACGTTGGGCCATTTCACGGTTCGCCTAAGTGTCCGAAGTTGTGTCAATCCCACACGTCTTATGACATATGAACACATATGTAAGGTACAACTGGTTTAATTGTATAAATGTTTGACAAATAATTATGAGCGATTCATCAGTGAACAAGAAAGGTTTATTATCTTGAAGTAAGCTACGAGCCAGGCACGTGTTATTTATGTTTAATCTTATCGACGTACCACTACTCTCATCTATGTTAGTCATGTTTAGGCCGATTTCACTACGGGTCTCACACGATATAGTAGGTGAAGGGGTTACAAAATTAGTGCTGTCACATCAATTTTTTCCTTACGTGCAGAGTTTAATTAATACTTATGTAATTTTATTCGTCTTAATTTATTGATTGAATAAAGCACACATCATTGACGCGATCCATAAATTTGCCGCTCTTGTTGCTAAACTCCCCAATATTCGTCGCACTTTCGATGAAATTGCCGATGATCTCAAGTTCGCTATTACATTTCCCATTAATATTACAAACAAAAAACTAATCACCACCATACTAACTCTTACAGCATTTCACTTTATGATGAACTACAAGAGCTCCTTACCAATTAGCGTTGTCTGCTCCACGTTTGTTAACTTCATCAGACTTTATTCGTACTTTGGTTCAGGATCGAGGTTTAGTTACTGCTTCAAATCCATTTATAATAAAGTTTGGTATCTTATGAACAAAATTCGGATCGAACCAGATAGTCTAAAGGTTCTCCCAAACCCAAAAATCTGGTGACCGAAACTTTTCTGCGAAAATTTTTAATTTTAACCTTTACTCGATAAAATCTAAATTTAAAATTAAGAAATCACACCCTGTTAGCAATTAAGTTAAGAATGACATCAACCCTAATAATCGTTTTTTCCATCCTGCACCCTCCCATCTTTCTCCCAAACCTAATAACTTTGTTACACCCAAACCTAACCTTAACAATACGAATAGTTCTTCCCTGCAACCCACTTAAGTTCGGAGGTGCCTCTATCATGGTGTAGTGTTGAATATCGACAGCTGGAGTTGGAAATCTTCAATTAATTGAAGGCAATATAGACCAGTATGTTTATATCAACATTTGAAAACATAATTTTAAAAGAAGTGCAGAAAAATAAAGGAATATTAAAGCAACACCTTTTAGATAAGTGAGGAAAAATAACCCCAGAATTAAAAAAAGCATTAGGTCAATCAATGCCTGGAAGACTGCGTGCTGTTTTGAAAACCAGAAAACATAATTTATCTATGAATAATGACAAATTTGTAATTTTTTAATAAAGATTTATTAGTGTCCGGATATTTTTGTGTTCTACGTTATGTCCGAAAAGTCAAATTTTTCCTAAGATCCACTTTATTTTGATGTTTTTGTACTTAGGATCATGAAGTATTGGATTAAATGATATAAGTGATAGAATCTATAGCAATGTGTTTTTGTTACTTACCTTCATGACAAATTTCACTCTGTCTCTGTAGATGGGCAAACTAAACTAAAACTAATATAATGGTTTCAAACCAACAAGAAAGGCCTTCAACTGGCCTTATTATCCTTATTTCCTCTGTAAATATCACATAGCCTTCACTACCCCTTCCCAGAATGTATTAGATCATTTATGTAGGCCTCGTATGTTAGCTTTCACCACGTTTCACCCATAGATAATAATTATTATTCAACTTTCTTTGTCGCAAGGTTTCCTTTCCGACTCTCGGAAATATTTGTTTAACCCTGCTCACAAAAAGGGTTGTAAAAGTGATGTGTCCCACTACCAGCATATAAGTAAAATATCATGCACTCAAACTCTTTGAAAGAATGATCCATGACTCGATTTTCTTTAATTATGTCTATTTCTCACCAGCCCAACATGAGTATTTTAAAGGTAAATCGACTGCAACTATCCTCAAGAAATTTATCAACAATCAAAAATGACATTAAAGACGATATTGTTGGCACTGACTTCAACAACACCTTCGAAAAGTCTTTTATCAAATCATTTTATTTAAAATAAAATTTCTTGGTTTTCAACCGCGATTATCATCTTGGTTTAAGTTCTTCGTTAGCCAACACTAATATAAGATCCTCTTCGGTTCACCGTTTTCTATTTCAAATGCTGCTGAAGGCAGCCAACTCAATCCATTGATTTTAATTCTAATCATAAATTATTTTCAGTGCGTCATTAAAGACTCCGAACTTTCCATTTATGCTGATTATATGAAAAGTACCAAACACATAGTTTCCTCTGCTTCCGCCATTTTGTAAGAAGATTTCAATAGTTTCTCTACGTGGTGCTAGAAAAACTCCTTAGGACTCAGTATATCCAAATTTCAATTTACAAGTTGCTCCAGCAAACATTTCTTAACTTCATCAAGAGTCTATCCACTTTGTGATGAGTTACATCAGTTGTCTCTTTGTGAGATCTGAGTATTAACTGTAAAAATTCCTTCACATTATATTCCTAAGAGCCCTATTCGAGTATGTAAGTCAGATTTGGCTACCATCTGATTAGCGTAAAGTACTTTCGTAGTTTTCCGTTGTGCAAATCATTTACATAAGTTAATAACTGTGCAACATTCAATGCAACGTTTACGAAGAAAGCAATTATTCCACGCATCCCATCGAATGGCTGGTATTGTCGGAATATGTCTTTCTAGTGGAATATAAAAAATGAAATCTTATTCAACATGCTAATGTTCTTAATAGAAGTTCCGGGAAGCATTTTTGAGATTGGAATTGATGTCCTTGCTGTTAGCATTTACCAAAAGGGTGGGCTGTATGAAAACTTTCGAATTATGTGTTCATAACGATTTCACGTTGGAACGAGAACAACTCTTTCGAAAAATAAAAGGACAATTGAAATAGGTTTCCTTCATGGACGTAATATAAAGAATACTAAAGACACCTCATGACGACATTGGATATCCCGAACTTGATTCCACGTTAAATAACCTAAAGTGAGATTTTTAGCTTTCACGGATAAGGAATAAGGTTAAAAGATAACCTTCGTCCCGTTTTAATTGCACTTACTACAAACAACTATCAGTAAAAGACAAGTTGCATAGCATTGTGAAAACAGCGATACCGTTCAATAAGTATATGTTGATTATCTCGGACCTTTCCCTAAGATTGGCGCAGGTAATACGCACATTACCAATGTTAGCGACGATTTCATTAAATATTTAATTTTTCGCGGGATTACAATCTCGAGAGGAAGAAGCTGAAAAGAAAGCTTCGGAACAAACAATTCAAAATAAGCCACCATCTACAGGTGATTATAGAAAATTAGACCCGAAATTGCTTTAGGCAACAACCGTTACTTCATAAAGAATGTCTTTGGTACTCCAAGAGCGAAAATTTGAACCAGTCTACTTTTCAGGCAAGGTGATATCATGATGCACTATTTTCGATGATTCATGTGACTCGGACGATAACTACATTGATGGATCATCGTCAAATTTAGGATGGCCGAGAAGGAACAAGCCTTAATATTTCGAAAAAGCAGGCAATTCTGCCGCTAACAGCTCTCAATCTTTTGTTCGCTAACCTTTCAACGCACCACAAATTCTAAAATTAGTTTCCGTATGTATCTATTTTATAATTTTTAAATTTCAAACCTTTCATTAAATCAGTGATTTAGTCATACGGAAACCTAATTATTTTCCCCTTCGTTATTGCCCGACATATATTTACATACGGTGACATATATAGTGTTTCAGTGTGTATATATTTACATACGGTGACATATATAGTGTTTCACGTTAGTTTTCACGTGTCGCACAACATAGAAGGATGTAACATACTTTAAATAACTTTTTGAAAATGGACACCTGCAGTACTTTTCTTTGCTCTAGTGCGTTAACACTGCATATACATTATGCTGCTTTAATTTTCGTAGTCAGCACGATGAAAAGACATTACTTAAAATTACAGGTTTAATCTGAATTCACTATACATACAAGAATATATCCAATTGGTAATACCGTATTGTATCAATGAATATTTGATGTCTAAATGTACGGTGTATTAAAAGGCTCTTGTCCCATTTCATCTCATGCATCGTTCGTTATATATCATGCGTTGTGTACCACATCACACAACCTATTTGACAAGAGTATGTACAGCAAAAGTCAGAAAATAGCTTGGGATAATAAATTGAAAGAAGTAAATACGTTATACATGTATGCTTTATTATTAAGTTGTCCAGTCGCCTACCAATACTGGACTAATTGACTGGACTCTCCGAAGTAGGTTTTCTACTAATTTAATATAGAATAATCTGGATATACAAATTTAAATATAGCATAATTTGGAGACATATGTAGACCTTCATATAAGTCGAATTTGACGAAATAATTGCTTAACAGTCCAGATCTTCTTTCCTCAGAACTAAAACTTCATGAGTGATCAAACATATTCTATAGGATTTACATCCGGCAACTGCATAATACATCAATGTAATTTTCTAGTTTCCATGCAGTACAAAAATCACTCCGATTTTTCGGGTCATTGTTTTCTTACAGTAGCCAATATATCTTTTTTCTTGTAAACAACTTTTGGAGAGATGGTAATAAAGCCTTCTGATATATGTTAGCATTTCAGCAGCGTTTAAATTGTCTGTAAACATGAGCAAAGTACCAAATCCCCGTTTTGAGAAACAGCCCCAAACGTGCACCTTTACCGGGTATTTGACGGTCCGCTGGATGAATCTACTGGCGTGGGTACACCATGAGTGAAACCAAAAACACGCTTCGTCCAAAAAAATTACGTTGTCCCAATCGCGGTCCAAATTTTTCTCCGCCCAAGTGAGTGTCTTTTCAATGTATTTTTCGGACAGTAACGGTTTCTTTATTGTGCTAAGAAATTTCACTTCATTTAGCCAATAAACGTCTTCTTATAGTATCACATGACACATTTAGACCCTTTTTACACAAAACCGCTTGCGCGCCACATAAAATCATTCTGTCCTCCTTTTTCGTCGTTTTTTGCTTGTGGTTGCGATCCGGCAGATTGTCGACATTTTTTACTTCAGAATAGTATTTCACCCACTTACTAAAAAATGTCGTTGACTTCTTTTGTATTTAGCAGCCGCTCGGTATGACATCTTCGATCCTTTTGGATGCAGACACAAAAACACAGCTTTGCAACATGATGCGTACGCAGCACTCATGGCGAAATATGGCCTTTTATGACAAAGATCGAACGACGACTATGGCTTTTTATAAAAAGCATCTCAGAGGAAGGTTCTTCCTACCTGCTCATATTCGAACCACCCCTCTAACGGTTTCCACCAAAAATTTTCGCCGCACACGCTCTTGTGAAACAGTATGGCTGAGTACTGCCGAATATCAAACTACACGTTAGTGAAAACGCCATCTAAATCCATTCGATTGCTTTAGGTGATGCCCAGCATACAGACAGCTAGACAAATATTTCATATAACATATGTATATATATATGTACATACTGTTACACGGATGTGTATTGCTCGATTTTTCTATTTTTTGGTTTTCTGTCGCGAAAAAAAATCGTCATCGGCCGCAAAAGCGATAGCGGCGGAAGCGGTCTAGGTAACACTGGTGCCAGGAGTGAAGGTTACGAACAGATGCTGAGAAGTACCTCTGGAATCGCTACCCCTCAACGATTCGGCAAGCGGATAAGATTTCTTCGTGTACTTTTCGCTTTTTATACTTTTTGCTGCCTATGAACAATAATGTCTAGCGGAAGAAAAAACCGCCCGGACTACGGAGCGCTGAAGGAAATGTTGGACGGTTCGAATAATTTTGTGGAGTCCCACTCTCGGATGATGCAGGATTTACTGGGGGCGGTGGAAAACCTGTCGGAACGCATAGCGCGGTGCGAGCTGTCGCAGGAGGAGACCTCCCGGACACGTCTTGGCCAGTTGTCCATCGGAAGGTGGCCAACTGAATCGAGTTATCTGCACATCTGTAATAGCTTTCCATAAAATGACACCATTAATGGGGAAGGTAAAACCCACTATTGGCAATGTGAAAAGATACCGAAACAAGGTACTCAGTCACAAAAAGTTAAACTTTTGGCATTGCGAAAAATATCGTATTAGGAAAATATTCTGAAAAACAATGCTTACTTAAAAAATGTAAGTAAATGCAAAAAGATTTTGAAAAAAACGAAGTAAGTTATTGAAATCATAAAGCCCGAAAGTTCGAAACAGTTTGACAGTCATTTAGTGAAGATTTTCTGACGAATTTTTAGCTATTGGCGACTTCGAAATTGTGTGGTTATAAAGTTTTATTTTAAAACCACGTGCAAAAGTGAAGGAAATCATGCAGGGAATATCAGTGTCTAAAGTAAATCGTGTCATCGAAAGAGCATCAGCGCGAATTGCACCATTTGTGCCGATCAGAATTTTTATCAAACAAATTCGCAACGATTCACCATTCGCCATTAAGTATAAAATAAACATCAGTATAGTTATTTCACAAAAATCCTTGGTAATTTTCAAGTTGTTGAGAATAAGAATATTGTTCTTCTTTTATGGTCTTTAATTTCCGTTTACTTTATGCCCAATTCTAATGAACTCAGGCGTAAAATATTATTATATCATATCTTAGGGTAACGAGCGTACTCCAGCACTATCGTATATTAGTAAAAACTTTTTCCAACCAGAAAATAGTATCACTAACATACTATTATTTCATTTATGTACTGTGATTGGAGTAACAATTATATCATAAGCAACTATTGAAATGTTTAACAGTATACCTCGGGTTGCAAGCGCCAAACCGAAATTTCATTAATACGTGATCAGCAAAGACTCTCTAGATACAACAATTTGAGCCTTGGAGCAAGAGCCCTTACCAAAGTATTTAATTACTAATTCAAGAATATACATGAAAATATTTTCTAAAACTGAGTTCAGAGAAAAACGGTAACCCACAGCAAATTGAACAACAATATTCCCATCGTCCTGCACAATAAAATTATCGTCATTTTACGCTTCCGTGAAATGCGTCGAAATTACAAAATTAGTGGTACGAGTAATAGCCGTTTACAGAAATCAACTCATATGAGAAATAAGAATAATGTATTAAGAATAGAGCCGCTGAGTCAAAATTTTATTTTTAACGGTTTAGACCTAGAACGTATTGGAAAAGTCTTGCCTAAACTGCCCAAGCGGCATGATATTGCTTATTTAATTCTTGTCTGAATTCTTGAAGATGTATGTGATATGTTTTTGAAAATAAAAATACTTTTGGTTATTGAAAAAAAATTGAACATCAAAACAAAATATACTACTCATATGGTTTACATGAAAATAAAACCACAATGCGGGTGAAATGCATCAATATTGCTAATTGACTTCGGCAGAATCCTGATGCAAGGTCAGTTGTCCACAACGCTCGTATATATAATAGTCAGATATATGTGTGGATGAACTGTGATGGCCACAAAGAAGAGCCGAGACGGTGTCGTTTCGGCTCTTGGTCAGGAAAAATGCAGTAAGATCAGTAGGAGGCTATCAAACTCCCAGCTGATCGCACCAGCACCAACTAGGTGTGAGCGGGAGAATGCATGGGGAACCGAGGACCGAGCAACACTAACGGCCTCCGAATTTCTGAATTAAAAAAACATTATGAAAAAGCTTATCTTGAAAGAGATTTTCAGTCTGAACTATGGTAGGATTGTACCGGGATTCCGAAGACTCGAGCTCTCGGTTGGTAGGGGCTATTTCTCCATCACCTACAAAAGTAGGAAATCTAAGCGGAACTCCATGGGAGCGAGCGAGGATCACTGTGTGCGATCAAGATAAGATCCCGCGGTATACAAAGATCACTTTGTAGGAAGGGAGTACAATTCGGTGACAGCCTCAGATATTATTGTGAGCGCAAACTAGCATGTCTACTGTATCACTCAATATCTTACAGATCAACCTGCAGCATAGCAAGTCGGCTTCTTCTGAACTATGCAGAACACTTGCTGTGGGGTATACAAAAATGTCACAGGAACCTTTTCGAGATCTTAGTCAGATTAAAGGTAGAGTTTTGTATGCTACAGACGCAAATAGATCCTGAGTCTGCCACTCCATTAGGGCGAAATTCTTACATGAGCAAAGTAGCGGAGATCAGGCTGTTATCCTGACTACTCTGCGACTAAACGATGTAACGAAGAACGTAATTCTCATCATCCATATGATTCGGATGAACCTAACCATGAGTTGAGGCAGATTCTTGAGCACAGTACAGCGCAAGGATTCCCAATAATTAACGATTCCAACTCACACCACACGCGCTGAGGAAGTTCGAACACAAACGAGAGAGGATTAAGCTTACTAGAGTTCATCATGAACATGGAGCTAACTACCCTAAATAACGGTCATAAACCGACTTTTTTTATCTCCAGTAGACATAACAACATAACGATATCACGTTGTGCTTCAATCTTATGGAACTGGGAGGTAAAAAATGACATTCTAATTTCCGGCCATAGAACCGTATCAATTTCGCTTAGATCTCAAGTGCATGAAGAGTAACGCTATAGAATCCGGAGGATAACTAACTGGACACGTTTCAGGGAAATATTGGATTCTGACAGCGCGTTTAACATTGACATCATAGTCGTATATCTGGACAAGGCGCTCTTTCACAACTATCAGATATCATGTCCTCAAATAGTGTTAAATACGTTGATGTTGAAATGAATACCTCGGTCTGCTGAGAAACAAAGTACGGCAACAATTTAACAGAGTCAAACATCTCTAAATTGACTCACTCCAGCTACCAACTGGGCAGAATGTTGTACGTAAGCGAATCACTAGTCGGATACATACCGCGTAACTGAAAAGGAGTTATTATAGCCTTTATTCTCAAGCCTTGTAATAACTTTTATTCAGCTCCTGAGTAGACTCTGGGAGCGACAGCAGCAGGATTTGCGCATTTTAGAAAAATGGTATTAAACTAATATTCAAAAACAAAAAGGCTTGCAGACCCTGAAAATACTTTTGAACCATACATACTACGTTGAGAGTTTTAAGTATTAACATGACGATTGACAAGGTTTTAAACTGGAAACTGTACGTTGAAAAAAAGGTACGAAAGGCCATTGCAGCTTTCTGACAATGCCAAAAGCTTTAAAAATAACATGGAGGTGGAGCACAAAGGTGAAATTATAGATAGAACAAAGGTGCTCCCCTGGATATACTCGGCTATAATTAGACCCTGTATGTGTTACGACACGGTTGTCTGGTGTCTTAAATTGAGCCAGCACAATTTTAAAAGGCTATTAGCAAAATAACAATGATTGGTCTACTTGGCAATTACCAGGGCGACAAGCACTCTCATTACCTCCAATAAAGTTATAGTAGAACGGGAGGCGATGAATTCAGAATATTGGCTGCATTACACGACACAAGGTGATCTAATAGTGCAAACTACATACAAGTAAAAGCTTTCCTCAAACAAACATCAATATAAGCATATGTAAAAGGTTGATCAACTGTAAGAGGAGCGAGGCAAGCAATTAGTATGCGAACGGGATATTGCAAGCTCAACAAGCACCTTTCCAAAAATCGCAATCACCGTTGTGTGCATGCGAACGTGAGGACGAAAGACTTGCACATTTCCGATGTAAATGACTAGCGGCTAATCAAGGGCAACGAATTTAAACAGGTTGATACATCACCCTCTCAGGTGTGTAGGTACAAAGGCTCACATGGTGTAGGTGCGGGATTTTTTATACATACCTCTCAAATCTGCAATCTGCAGTCTACAGTCAACGAAATCCGGATCTTCTCTAGAAATTTGAGAGTATTTTTACATCTCATATTTTTTGAAATGAAACTTGTTTTTCGCGGTAGAGTAACTTGCCATGTTGAAAAATGGAATCGTCACGAAAAGTGAAACGAATGGAGGGGCATTGCCTCAGAAGGCAAGCAAGGCAACCCCCACTGAATACGCGCTCTCTCTCTCATGCTTCGTGTTCCCTCTCTCAGGCAAGCGTCAGTGAGGCAACGCCACAGTGTTGCAAATTTTGTGATGCCCGAAAGTATAGTAGTCATATCAGAAGCGTTGAAAATCAATTGATTTTCGATTATTATTATTTTATTAAAGAGGACATTTATTATCCAGTGTTAGTGTATCTTTAGTGTAATTAGTATTTCTATAAATTAATCAGTGTATTCCAATAGTAAGGAAATTAGTATGCATAAAAGTAGAGCCAGTGTGTTTTTTTCTTGTGTATTGTACTTTTATTATTGTATTGGTTAAGTATGCTACTATAATACTTGGTGTGAAAATAACTTTGCTAATCGAGCCATTTAAAAATGCCGAAAACTTCGACTGAGAGTGCAAAAAATGCATTGAAACAAGCGCCTAAAAGTGCCCGACATGCAAAACAATATAAAGAGAGACAAAAGGCGTTGAGAAATCCAGTTGTCGCTCTTGTGCCGTCACCGATTCCTGATATACCAACAATTGAAATTCATTTACAAACAACAATGCACCAACGAGTAGCATGGATCATTCGACCAACACGAATCAACCATATATCAATTTCGGAGAAAATCAAAGCATATCATATCTAATCATAGAGAAAACAATGAGACATTTTTCGATAATCCATTTGAATGCCTATGCAGCATGTGTGGTCGTTTATGGTTTAGAAGTGATTTAAAAAATATATCAGACACATCGCAACTTGTACGTACTGAATTTTCAGAAGATGATCTCAATAATATTATGGCTTGTAAATGTTGTATTCAATGTTTGAATCACAATAAAATTCCTACATTTTAAAAATTGAATGACTTCAAGTATCCAAAATTAGATTTAGTTTCCGTTCACCACGGACACCGTATATGCAGATTAGAAGATTGTGACATGTTTACAGTCAACACGGAATTTTCGGCCAAGTTATCAATGTTTCTACAGATGTCTACAGATGAAGAAATGTTGATGATGATAACTGCATTAATGTTGACATCAAGAAGAAGCAAATACACCAATCTAGTTTGTTAATAAACGAAATATTAAAATCTGGTTACAGTTACACGCAGTTACATGCTAATGAAATTGGTTGGATTGCTATATTGAAAATTTCATACGAACTGAAAAATGATCAAAATGAAACTTCCAGCGAAATGGCAATTCAGTTGACTTATATTCAGAAAAATACGTTGGTGAATGAAGATGCATTGACGTGCGCAATCTACATCAATAAACTAGTAAATGTTTTAATGAACCTTTCTCAGTCGAAAAAAGTAACCCATTCGGAGATGTTCATGTCACCGATTATTTCAATAGTATTGAATTTCAACATCGTGGCAACCATCCTGCCCACATTCTGATATGGCTCGAAAATACTCCAAAAGATTCACTTGGTACCAACCGGGAACCTGCTATTGCATTGATTGATAAACTCATCCCTGTTTCAACAACAGAATTCCCTGGTAACATCAAACTTCAAACACACAAACATACTATCACTTCTTGTAAAAAAGTGGCCGCTAATAAATCTCAAATGTGTCGGTTTGAAGCACCTTTATAGGAATACGACAATTTTGACTTCGAGCTGGAATTACTCGACCAAGAGTTTTCTTAAAACGTCAACCTAAAGAAAAATGGTACAATGCGTTCAAACCTTCCATTCGCAGCATTTTACAATTGAATGCTGATATTTAGTTCATTCTAGAAGAGCATTCTTATGCTGCTTACGTTGTTGAATGTATTAATAAAACAAACAGAGGTATTAGCAATTTACAACGCCAAGTTATGGAAATAATGAATGAACATCCAGAATTTGATATTGTTCAAATAACGAGAAAAATAAGTGCAGACATGTTGAACATGGTGGAAATCACCAGCCAAGAAGCAGCGTGGTATTTACTTCGTGAACCAATGTCGAAGAGTTCATCAGAAATTGTATATATTCCGACGGTATGGCCCATTGAAGCAAAAGGATTCGCAGGATTCACTAGGAAAAGGGGAAATTGGAATTGGTTGATTATTCAACAGATATCTGAAAAGGAAACTGGCTTGATAAACACCAAAAGAGACAATCTTGAAGAAATAACACTTGCTCAATTTGTAGCAAATTATACGCTAGTTATGATAAGTGCATAGAGCGGAAGAATCCACATGTAATACGGTAAAGAAACTTCGACATGGCAAATGATCAGAATGAATATAAGTGAGAAATGATCATTTTACATTTATCATTTAGAAACGAAGACGCTGACATTTTGGCGGACTTGAAATTTGTTTGACTTAATGATGAAAATGAAAAAAACTGATTCTACAACGACGAAAGGAATTCGAGTCAGATTTAATAGATTTATTGAAATCTGCAGACAATTATGCCGAGAAGAAGAAGACGTAGATGATCATGTTCCATTACGAGATTTACTCGCTAAACGACCAGAGTTTGATCCATTACGGCAATTGTATAATAATGAAAATTCAGACGACAATCGTGATTTCCAACTTGCAACACTGAATAACTTTGGTGCAATTGCGAAGAAGTCAGAGAATTTGATGCCAAATGAAAGATTTCACGAGTTGATGAGAACGACTAGTGAGAAACAAAGGATTTTTAATACATATGATTGATTCATAATCTTATTTCAGTAATTGCTCACCGTTTCAAATATTCTTAACTGGTACATCTGGTAACATTCGTTATTCAACTCATCATAGAAATTCATAATCGCTACATTACTACTGAAAGATATTGTAATGCTAACATTACATGCGCATCAACAGGAAAGCCTGCAGTGGCCATTGATGATACAACGATTCGTACAGCTTTAAAAATTACTCTCTCCAAGATACTTCCATTCCCCATTGAAGTAGTACAGTAATATCGAACTCTCTTTAAGTACGTTCAAGTGCTAATCATCGAAGAGTCCAGTATGGTCAGCACAGAATTATTATCCCACATTGACGCGAGGTTGAAACAAATAACTGGCAACTTTGATACCAACTTTGGGGGGCTTGATATAATTTTGATTGGTGATCTAAGACAATTACCAGTAGTGAGAATAACATCAATTTATAAAGAAATCAAAAAACGAATAACAGACGAAGATAGTGAAGTGACACGCATATGGCTAAAGTTTCCTAATTCACCAACAACTGGAGAGAACTACATAATATTAGTCGAACAGCAGTATCAATTCCGCGAAGAATACCTCCGATTTATTTACCATAAACAATAATAATACCATTGCGGCAAAATGAAATCATTTTCTTTTCTATTTTCTCAATGAGTATAACAAGGCTTAGTCATAGCAATTAGTATGTGTGACATTATCTAGTAACGAATATTAATTGTCTTTATATTGTTACATCTAACGAAGATTCCACATTTCATCATGGACGAAGAACACCAACTTCAATGGGGACTTTGCAAGCAGAGTTTCGCAGATTCGCTCTCAACAAATTGGAAACCATCAGCCAACAAATGATTGACTCTATAACCACCGGGAAGGGATTGCCAGTGTATTCATTGAATTGTCAAAGTTCAAACGCTCATACAAGAGATTTACTGTATGAAGTGACGCAAAAAACAACGCTACTGGTTCTTTCTGAGATTTGATTACAAAATGAAAATGAAAGTGATATATCCAATTTTGATTGGGTAGGGAAATTCAAACGCCCAGAGGTCAGAACTGGCGGAGTTACCATTTACCATAACTCTACTGACACAACAACTGCGGTCGCTCCTTACATAGATTTCAGAACAAAACAAATGGAAGCCATGTCTGTGAATATGACAACATTGGGGAAAATTTGTGCAGCACGATGTATTATAAAATGAGACCAAACAATTCTCGTTGTGGCTGTGTATATATCACCAAATGAAAGAGTTAGTGATATAATAAATTTCACACGCGAAATATTATTAGCATATATACCAGAGGGTGTAGCTTTATTAAATAAAAATTGAGGTGAAATCCCAATAATATTGGGTGGTGATTTTAATGTAATCTTCGCCAAGCCAAAAGCACGATCACTGATCGACTTCCTACATAATAAATTCAAATGAAAGCTAAATAGTGATCAAACAATAGCAACGACAAAATCTGGAACAACGATTGACACAGTATTTTGTAGATATTTAGATAAAATTAAATCTCAAATTTTTATATCATATTTTAATTATCATTTATGATAACTACAACTCATGAATTCATATAGTTCAATTATTCGTTTACCCTACACATTTCTCATTCGTCTAACTTCGAAGTTTCACTTCTAACGCGCGTGGCTATCACGCACGCACTTTTTAAAACTAAACAGGCATTAAAGATAAAAAATGTCGAAGCATTTGTTGAGATTAATAATTCTAAATGTTTTCAAAATAAGAATAATCTTGAATGTATTATTACTGAAGATATTTCGATATCGAATTCTGAAGACAAAAACCCAAAAAGAAGAAAAAGGAATTATCCTTCACCAACAAAATTAAATATCGCATTCAAACAAGATACAAATTTTTATTGTTATCCAAAATTTCGTAATTTAGAGGTACGGTCTCAAATCTAAAATTACTTGAACAAGGAATCATTAGACCCAGCTTCTCACCTTAGAACAGTCCAATTTGAAGTAATTAATACTCAGTAATGGACACTACTACTACTACTCTAATACTCAGTAATGGACACTAATAATTGATCATAGGAAACTAAATGAAAATACCATAACCGATAACCGATGGATGCCTCAGAAACGGACACTATGTTTCTCCGTATGCTTTTTGGTCTTAAAAACTCACACTCAGTGAAGCAATATACTTCATGAAGTCCAAAGCAAAATTTGCATTCTTTATATGAATGTCATCATAATCTAACTTTACAAAACCATATCGGGAATCTTAGTCAAGATTTCGCAAAGTTGCGGGAGGCGAACTTCAAAGTTCAATAAAAAAAGTTCCTTGACATATTTTCACTCCTCAGTGTGTAAAACCAAATTCTGAAAAAATATTGGTGTCGTCAAAGAAATACTTATACTACGAATTCAAATGCGAGTTAAGTCCTTCCTGGATTTATTAGTTTATTAAGCGAAATTCTTAAAGGACTTCATTAAATAGCAAAACTATTAACAAAACATCTAAGAAATAATAAAGAGATCAAGATAGATGAACGATATATTAATTATTTTAAACATTGTAAAGCTCTACTAATCACTGATCTCTTATTGTAGCACTCAAATTTCACCAAAACTCTGAATCCCATCACCGATGCTAATATTACACTTGCTGTCGTATTTAGCCAATATGTTTAGACAAAAGTTGCTTATACCTTTAGAACATTGATCCGAACAGAGCAATAATAAAAACAAATTATTGGTTTTAGTTTGGGCGATTAAATATTTTGATCTACAAGAAATGAAATGCCGAAGCCTTAAGTGGTGTAGAAACATAGAACCAATTTATTGCTAAATAATAAAAATTTCGAAACAATAGAGAGTACAGTGTAGACGATATTGAGCAAAAATTACTAAATAACAATAAATTTGAAAGTTCATCCCCGATGTATTGGAAAACAATATATATATATATATATATATTGTATATATATATATATATATATATATATATATATATATATATATATATATATTTCGGAACTTGTTTTAAGTGAATTAATACAACAATTAGTTCTAATGAAAACAGACGTTCCTGTAAAGCCCAACATAAAGTATGAAATCCTTCTGAACATAAAACTAATAACAATAAATAATTATTATCAGCTGTGAAAATTGCGAAATTCTTAAATATGATAAACATTCTTCAAAAACCCAATTCGAATATTCTGAAACTCCATCTAAATCATAAGATATAGCAAATATAAATGTTTACTGCATACATAACTAACAAATCATTAATTATTTGATAAAATTTCCAAACTTGTATTTGACTAGATTTTGCTAACAAGAAGTGGCCTCATAGACATTATCTGTTTAAAGTAGTTCTTTCCACAACAAGACGTTCTAAAGAAACTTGTATACCATATATATATATTCGCAAAGAATTGACTTTCAAAATATATTACCCTTTAACAACTTTATAAAATCCTGACTAAGATATGAAAATTCCTAATTTTTTTTTTTATTTAGCACCCTAAAATGCAATTGTGGACTAACCGAAGCCAAATCCCAAAGCACTGTACACCGAACAGATAAGATTTAACAAAAAGTGATTGAAAGATTCGAGAATATCACCTAGCATATAAGCCTTACCTGGTTTATTATGTCTAGAATATATCGCATGTTTTCATATACTTACATCAAATCTATTAAGTTTTCCTTTACATTAAATTATTATATATATTATTGTTGTCGCCAAATTTAATATGATTTCAAAATATATATTAAATCTTAACGAACTAGATTTTATATGTAATCATTTCATTTATCATTGTTCATTTGAACGAACAAATTTATGAGTTTCTTGGCGTACTACGGAGGACGAAACATAGTATTCAATGTTCAACTCTTCGTTCTATTGGAAAACAATATTTCCTTTTATCATCTAGTAAATTCATCTACTAACAAAACCCTCACCATATATTTTTCTCTTATATCTTTCTTCTTATATCTTTCTAAATGCGTATTCATTCAATATGCATATGAACGAATCCTACAAATTGATGGGAAACAACTACTACTGTAACAAAGTTACATACATCTGTATTATTAGAAAGAAAAACTCAAACTGCCTTATCTGGAAGGAGTCAACCGACTGGAATGTCACTACATAATATACATAATAATAACTTCCGGGACTAGCAGTAGGAAACCGGTTACATTACTTTACATGCATTGTGAAAAATGCGTCAATATATAACCTAAAAATTGTCAACTCCAAAATAACCTACAGAAGTAAACAACATCTATTCTGAAATCATGTCCAAAATTTTCCCATTATTTTCAACCATTTACTCATCAAATTTTATACCATCATTGTATTTATAGAAATTAAGAGATTTCAACGGAACGTCGGAATTCTCAACATATCAACATACGTCTGCAACCAAACAACATTCAAAGCCAGGAAACATTGAAGTTTCGGCTATTTTCGAAACCGAGAGTTAAGATATCAAACTTTTAAGGGAGCAATTACGATTAATACTTGCAAAACTATAACAGCTTTCCACAGAATTGCATCTGATGCCCTGTGATCCATCAACTTTCATTTGTTACCACAAATATACACCTGTCTAAGCCGTTCTACATAGAGAAATTCTTAGAACCAAGAATCAAATGTAAAAATTACGAGAATAATAGTTTACTCTAATTCAGTTTAACGTAGTTTGGAGCAATAAATTCAGATCCTTTCGGATGCCAAAGCAATAAAATGAATTTTAATATTTTATTATTTACGTGTTTTATTAATTTTCTTTTGGAACGGGTGAAGCAAACCTCTTTATTGAAAGAGCACATAGACGATATGGAAAACCTATGATCGCTATGTCTTGCACGGCAAAATAGAAAAAAGCAATGTGAACTTCATTAGAACAGAGAATTCTAAACAATCTTCGTTTATATTTCAATCAGATAAGTAGAATATATGAAATTAGGCCGTTCATATTATATTTCAAGCAAGGACATAGCTTCATGTCTACTAGCTTTAAAGATCATGTACGTTTAAAAGTCTGGTTGCTGAATACAAAAAAAAAACCTCTTTGGATTTTTTTTCGTTTCTCAAAATCATTGTGTTGCACGTTATTCTCTTCAGAATGATTTGTTTTGTTAAGGATTGAACTGCGCCCAAAATATATTTAAAAATATGAGCATGTTCACAATATTTCATACAAAAACTTCTCGAATTGCTCATAGATACATCCCTCGATTTACACGATACTTAATTCACACGGTTTCACTTTTACATGGTTCCGCTTTTACACAGTTTTCAAATTTTAAAAAACATATGTATTTTCTAATTTTTCGATATTTATACATACACTGAACGCGATTGCTTCATAAACTCAATTACAATACAGACCCATATATTGAAAGAGACTTGAAATTTCAGAAAACAATACAAAATGCGCTTATTCCATATGAGGAAATTTACAAACGCATCCGCTAAACAAATATTGATCACTAAATTCGTAACATCCACCAAAATTTACTATAATTATCGTACCCGACAAAAGCCAGCAGTTCACCTCGGGAAGTGGTAGCTATGACAAAATAAGACATCGTCCTGGATTCAATTTCTTTTAGGTACTCCGAAAGTGATTTGTACGAAAACCGAAGAAAACAAGAATCCTACTTTTTAAAACTTCTGGCGACAAATAAATGCTGGTTTTTTCCTTGTTTTTATTTCTTATGGATAATTTGTAATTTATTTTCTTGTTTTTAATTTTTATAAATGCATTTAAATATAATAAATGGAAGCCCGAAAAATGTATGTTTGAATATTATTTGAATACCCTTCATCTTTAATTTCAAAATTTTTCGTTCAGTGGAATCAATCTCCGCTTTTCCATAACATTCTTGCTTCATTTTACACGATTATTATGAACATATTTACGACATTTTCCTATATTCTTTGACTCGATTTACACGGTTTAAGTTTCGGTTGAACTTATCCTAATTTTTATATGCATACTGTGTATGATTTTACACAATTTTGATTTGCGCGATTTTTCGTGGAACAATTTATATATATATATTTACTTATAAGAGTTGTTAAGATAATATTTGTATAACTTTACAAAAATTGAAGTAAAAGACCTCTTTTTTGTATGTCTTAAAGGCAAAAACAAATTTTTGTCCACTAAATTAGACTCAGAAGTCCAAATATCAAGTTCAAATTAAATCCTAATATCCAATCGCGTATATTTCAGTTTATATGGTAGAATAGAACTAAATGAAAAGTCCAAAGTCACACAATACGGACAAAATAATTAAACTTTTCAACAATACGCAAGAATTTCAGAAAAAAAAAACAAGAAACGACAATTATACTTTCAATTACATAATATACAATCAGATCGTTCCTAATTATACTCATTTGATCAATTTCACTCTTACTTTCTTTTCTTTAAATCACCTTAAAGTAGCTGTCGGTTTTTTTAACATTATAATCAATGTTAAAATTTTCCTTTAATTTTAATTCAATTTTAATTACGCGTCAGTAATCAGAACTTTGTTTTACATTTTAGACGCGGCCCTTATTTAGCACATAATTTAACAACAATTTTTTACACAAAGTTATAATAAAGTTAAGGTTTCCAACTGTATTTGCATATAACTTGAAAACTAAAGTCTTATTTTTAAATTTGACTTGTTTTTAATGGTTACCCGACCAAAGCAAAAAATATTAAAATAAAACTGAATATTTGCACAAATATTTTATTCTTTGAGATAACACAGCTAAAAATAATCGTCTATAAAATTAAAATTCTGTTTTTTTATTATCCTTGAATAAATAAAATACAATACAATGATAGACTGTCTGCACTTGATTGCACCACGACCGGAAAAATATTGGTAAAAGCAACCAAAAGCCTATTCATTTTGTTCGACTGGTACGCTTGTCATGGGTAAATTACTATTGTTGTTGTTATTATTCTAGCATATTAATTTTTAGTACATTTCATTTCATTACCACATAGTTCAAATTTGCAATGGAACCATTTGTTATCCGTTTGACTAGCCAATTTCTTTTTACTTTAACTTTTTATGAATTGAATAATAATTGAAATGATATATTCCGGTAAAACAACAACCTCGTTAAAAACCGGGATTTTGTTACATGGCGTCGCAACTGCTCATCTCTTTTAAATATCTAAATACAGGTTAAATTATTTTCGAAATCCCTAGTATTGTGTTTAAACCTCCTTGAACCTCATGTGGGGCAGAAAAGTTTCAGTATATCTCTCTACCCATTTGCGAGAAAATCAATAATACAGAACACCTATAACAAAGAGAAAAATGCAATATCGGTACAGATCTAACAGACAGAAAAATGAAAAAATGCTTAAACGTCTAATCCAAGAACCTAAAGCTTAGAATATTTTTAGTAAATTAAAAAAGACAAGTACCAAACCCACTTTCTAAGCATTTATATGACCATTTTCGATATATATCAATATTATGTAAATGATTTAATCCAGATAAGTATAGTAGTTTTTTGAGAAAATCGCACTAATTTATAATAAAACAATAGGAAGAAATTAGATAATTATCGAAATACTATTCAACCGCTTTTTTCAGGAATTCTTATAGAATTACCTGCAAAGCGTGTTCTTTCAAACAAAACTGTGAAAACCAAAATCGGTGAATCTCGTAAATAGTTAAGAAAGAAATTCGAAAGAAACTTCAACGTGTTGTGCTTACTAACTAGGCTAAATCGGCTCGTTGAGACGATGTGCATAGAAAAAGTTTTTAGTTTACAACTCAAATATTTACAATTAAATTATAAACCCTCAATAAATATTTCTTTAAACTTATGTTTTACTCATTCAATTTATATACTTTTGGGCTCACTATTTCGTATTATTTTATTTAAACTCTAGCCGCAGAAATTATTGACTTGTTCAATTCTACTAATTTGCTGCAATTGTTCCTTCTTTATGAGATGTGATCAACTAAGCTAATATTTTCATCAGTGTACAAAATAGAATTACACTCGTAACAATTATAAAACCTCATTTTTAGAAATTTTAATTACAAAATTATTACATATAGATACGATTAATACGTTCGTACCAATTATAGTTAGTTTTACAAAGATGAGTAGAAGGGATACCTTTCTGAAATTGTTTCTGTGAATCTCCTATTAATGAATAAAGAAGATTTATGATTCTTAAAGGACTTGAAAACAAGATTTTATTAGTTAGGCTTTATTATGTTTTCTAAATTTGAAGTTCCTACATTGAGTGGTTTAAATTGTTTGCATTTGACTATACCCGCATAAAAATTTTTAGAATATTAGATATACTTTTACCATTATTTGTAAATGCGTAGAATTTCCAACACAAAATTGCGCACAATAATTTGATACACACGCATACCTGTTCTTGCTGCTCCCTTTTGATGTACTTTTTTAAGAAAGTTATGAGTATTGATAAGGTCTGTGGTTGCAAACTTTGAAAGTAAATTAAGAATGTTTCAATAGGATAAGTGTAATAACTATACATATACTAAATTTAATAATCGTACTCTCAGTGATTTTTTTGCAATTCCTCTTCGTAAAAGCGAATTCTGGTTAATAAAATGTATTTGCATAAAATGCAAATTTTGAAACTAGTTGAGGCAAAAGTTTACAAAACAAAAGATATTCATACTAATATTACAGGTATTAACCTTTTGACCCGAAAGCGAAAGAGAATCCGAAACACCGTGAAAAGAACAAATTTTTCTCGAAGTTTATTTCAATTACCAACAAAAAACGATTCAAAGGCAATTAATGGAATAAATGAATGAAACACATAATTTCACTAAATCGCTTCCGTTACAACTGTTTTCCAGATAATAATCAATTCAACATTCTCGCAAACTTGTAGCACGTCTGCTCTCAACATAGGTGCGCCATTTCGTACGCACATATCGGTGCATATAAACGTAGGTATATAACGTCGGCATATTCGAGGCCATTGCTTCATTGCAAGAATTCTTTTGAGCGGCTGGAGGCTATCTTGGAGGTAGTTAAGTCAATTTTCGTTATCTTGTTATAATGGGTCTGCGGTTTCATTAATTGATTCCTCATAATTGTGTTAGTATAGAGGAGACGTTATTTAGTTTATTCTTGATAATAAGTTCTTCAGGAGTTGAATTTAATAAAATAATAAAGTATAAGACAATAAAGTATTTCCTGCTTAATACGTAATTATTTGAAAGTATAATTATACAGCATCAAAATTCAAGTATGTGAGCAAACCTTTAACTCAAAATGAATTTATTAAGTCTCTGAAATATTTCAGATTAATTGCTTTGAAAAAGCAATTACCTAAATATTTTAGGAATGTTCATTTCCCCAAATATGTGTGACTCATCTTCTTTTCTTGTGCGTTCTTTCTGTTGTTGGCTTCATTAAAACATTACAACTGATAAACGGTGGCGCCAAAACAAATAAAATTTACAAATTTCTTTTGACCTGGCATTGGACACATTTTCAGCGTCCGAGAGGAAGATATCTTTTAAGCGGTATTTCTTTTGTAATCTACGAGGTTTCGTGAGAAGATAAAACTGAGCAGGTTTTTATGCACAGGAAATGCTGGTTTTGACAGCATCAATTTAGACGCCAATTTGCCATTTCAGATCATTTTGTTAATTTGACTGGCGGGACTGTATCTTTTTTTTTTATATTTTTCGAACCCAACTACCTCTTCGTTTTTATGTTTCATCCGTTCTTTATAAGTATTTCATACTTAGCGGTTTTTATGCCTGCAATTGAATAAGGATTTTTTATTTTTTAACTTATTTGGTAAATATACAAAGAATGCTAATCAAGTCAAAAAGTTTTGAAAACTTGCCAATTGTTATTTTGTAAATTGTTAAGGGAATAAATTCCTTGTATTCTAATTTATATCAGAATTATATCAGAACCTAAACACTTCAAAGCTAACTAATAACACACTCAATAACTTTATTTTTATGTGGATTTAGACGGAGTTTATGAAAAAATTTTGCGTACCTTTTTTCTTTAATTTTTCCCACTTTCTTCTAAATATTTCGAGTTCACCGATTTGGCAAGCGGGGGTCTTCAAATATGAATTGCATTTAGTTTAAATTTAATTGTGAGATCAGTTAATAAGCTTCTAATATTTTATATATAAGGACGAACAAAACGAAATTAGTTTTAATTATAAATTCGGCATGTTATAACCATGTAAGTGATAATGAAATTTTACACAAACTTTAACATTTTACCACGAAAACTCAAAGATGTTGGCTTCGATTCATTTTACGCCATGCCATACTTCCCTTTAACACCTGCTTCACTATTACCCACATTTGTTGCATAAATTTATGTTCTAACTTTACCAAACTCTTATATAAAACTTTCTAAATCTGGAATTATTTTATTTTGGATGTTATTTTTCTGTGTGAATGAAAATATTAAGCAAAAGAAGAATATTGTTTAAGGTGGCCTTCTTAAATTATATTTATTATTGTATTTCTACTTTCAGCACGACAACATTTTCTCCCTTAATTTACGCGCTTACGAAAGCCAGAAATGATTTAATACAAAGCAAAAAGCATTAAATGTCAGTAGTTAACTTCTTAAGACCATGTTTTATGAAACATTGTCCTGCCTACTTTAAAAAAAAACTGAAGAGAAGGAAGGAGAAAGTGGAAAGTGTTAAACTTTTTGCTTCACGTTATGTGACTAATCATCCGCTTTACAAGGTCGAGGGCGTGTACCTTTACGTCTGTGCTGCACTGTAAAACGTAGCTACAAATCAAAGACATGAAAACTTTTAAAGCGGGGACGTCAAGTGTGAATAAGAATTTTCGGTTTCTATAAAAATCAACCAAACTCAACTTATCGAATAATTGATTTTAACTATTTTTTTCTGCATCTAGACATTTCTTTTAGTTCTTGATTATTATTTAAATTGAAGAACAAAATTATATAGACTAAGAAGAATATGCTTGTTTTATGGAGTAAATTATCTTAGACAATTATAAAAAATTGACTTCTTCATATTTAAAAACCAGAATCAAGTTGTGGTTTTCTAGGACGTGCTAATTAATAAGATTATTCATCCTCATTTATACGAACTTAAAGTTTGAAAACATCACTGCTGTTGAAATATGAGAAAAAATATATTTATCTATACGCTGGGCGAAGTAGACATTTCTTTTTGTTTTTCCTAATAATGCAGCAATTGATAAATTCGATTTAATCTAACTTTTTTTTCTCACATCAATTATAAGACGAGCATTTTGTCAGTTCATCCGGGTGCGTGTCAGCGCTTGGAACGCTTTGGTGAAGGGTTACGAAGACGTGTTTTTCCAAAATGAATATAACGTTTTTGAAGTAGGGTTGTAGTAGCCTTGATTTAAATCCAGTTGAAAGTATTTAGCGTAATACTTTTGTATCGAGCATTATATACTAGTCTTAGGTGTATACTATTACACTCCCAAATACTTCCCAGAAAGTCAGTAATTTAAAAGTTTCGGAAGGGCTAGAAATAGACATATGTCGAAAAATTATAAGGTTTATACCAATTTGGCTAAAAATTAAGGTAGTCTCACAAATTGTTGAAGACAAGTTTTAGTTTATTTACTACAAATTCGGCTTAGGAAATCTGCTGCAATGGAATACCAAAATATGTTTGGTATATTATTTAAAATTTCTTGTTGGTTTTTCTGTTGTTAATTTTTTGTAATAAATACTATTTTATTAGTAGTCGCATGTAAATAATAGGTTAATCTTCTGTTTGTTGCTTATTTAACCAGAGATATAGTATTATATGTGGTATTATGCTTTTTTCGTATATTGTATATTTCTACGTAACTCGCTTTTGCAAAAATTATACATTTAGTTTACGAGTAACAGAAACATTTTATTATTTTCAAATAACCAATGCTTAAAGTCATAATATTTCCTAGAAAGGGTTCATATGAGTGATTTATGAAAGCCTTTACGTGAAAAATATATAATTGAATTTGAGATTAAGGAAACACTTGCTATACTTTATATATTTCTACACGATTTTGTAAAACACATTTAACAAAGATAAGTTCCGATTTTAAGGAATATATCTGTTTTTGTTTTTTTGTATTATTATTTATTTTTTCAAATTTTCAGATATCATTTTTTTAATACGAATTATACCTATTTTCTTTAAAATTTTAATTTTGGACTTCCATCCCTCTACTTATTTAGTCTAACGAGAAATATAATACACTGTCATTTTAAAAAAGGTTTGTAAAATAAAAATTGCAAATAATAAAACGTAAGGTACTCATATACCTACGAATTCATTTAAAATTGAACGTAATGTATATTGAAAAATAAGGAAAATCTTTGCAAGTAAAATCAAAGCTTGTAAGTTAGTAACTATGTCTAACTTCAGTGGGATAAGGATTAGTGTAGAACAGTGATCATATTGTTTTACCATTGGCTGTAGTATTTTCATTTTGTCGTACTCCGTTGTCGGTTTTGTATTCTTGATTTCTAATTTCTTGATCAGACGTTGGTTTTTGAGTGATATCTTACACTTTCTTTTAAGCTGATTTCTCATTTAATATATTTTATGCTTTCTCAGCAAAAGGTAGGTAGATGTGTTGTAATTCTTCACAGTGATTGCCTTAGTTTAGTAAACTTAAAAGATTGCAAGTTTTTTGTTGAGTGTGTTGATGTAGATAGAATTACATATGCAATAACAATTTTCATATTACTTCCTTAAAATTTACCTCCTAGCAGGTTAACTCGAAAATCTGCACATGCAAGGAATACTTAGATTTGAAGTCTTGCCATATTTTAAAATAAATGTTAAATATTGTTGATAAAATTCGGACAGAGGATGTCTTCCAATATGTCCATGATTAAATAATACAGGTAGGAAATTTCGTGTTACTGTAGATATTTTTAATAATAATATCCGATACTTTCTTAAACCTTAAACGGAATCGTCATTTTGACAAGCGTATCTGGAATCGTGAGTTCAAATTTGCCCGACAATTTTCATATTTCTTACTAATTGTTATTATTTTACTGACCAACATGCATATATTATTTTATTTATTATCTTAAATTTTAATTTTCACTTTTTGGTTCCATATTTTAGAGACAAATTTGAGCCTTTTCTGTCGCGTCCAAATGGACCGACGATTCTGGTTAAGGGTTAAAAAGTCTCATGATTTGGGTTTGGATCATGGGCTTATTTAACCTTCTACTTATTATAATGTAGGGAACTTGCCAAGTATTAATGACATTAAATGACGCATAAAACAAATTAAAAACCATCTTTGATAGAACTTTAAAAACACAGAGTTATAGCCATAATAAGAAATTATATAAAAGAACTGCTCCTAACTACAACTAACTGCTACTGTTTTGGAAAATTAACTTAAAACAATTCATATACAAAAACACTGTTCATTTCTCGTATCATGCAATCAATGTCAATGTCATAAATTTTGTAAAATTAACATTTTATTTTTACATTAACATGTAATTAATTCAGATATTGATCTGGACATGACTGTTGTCATAATGGAATACTGTTATAATACTTAAAATTTTATACATATTATTGTAAATGATTACAACTTCAAAAAACCTAATCGTGACGGCACTCCACTTTCAATTTATCAGCAACTGTAACTGGCTTAGTTCAGTTTTGAATTTGGATTTGTTTTTTATGGCATAAAAATTTTAATGAACGGTCAACAGACGACTGGCTTCAGCCTGTGTTTTATTTCCATATTACTTAAGCCTACAAACCCTTCACGGATATCGTCAAGCTAAGCTTATGTCAGTGAATGTTTCTTTCGGATTCCATAGTTTATTTTTTCAAGCTATAAAAGAATCCATAGACAAACCTAAATATCTATACTTACATAGTATTTAGCCCCCGACAACGGGGTACTATCACGCTGAAGTGGTCTAGCGGCGGAGGAGCAACGACCACTCCGAAGAGATCAGCAAATTTTGGAAGAACAGTGTAGTGCTCCGCAAGGTTTGGAACGTACGCACATGTGCCATTAAACGGCTCAGAGCAGATGATGAAAAAATGATTGAAATGAAAAGAAATGATTAAAAAAACTCATGAGGGCGGGCGCTTGAACGAATGTGATCGCATCCCACACCACACACCTTCCCTTTTTACAAAAACCTAAACCTTTTCTTGTGCGCTAGATTCCAAAAAGCATGCGAAAAAGGAGAATAATGTCATTCAGGGAATTTTCAATACACGAAAATATTTTCTCTTTGAAATTTTCTCACACATATCAATTTTCGTGAAATCCGAATAATTTTCTAAAAATAATAAAATTTTTTCCTAGCTTATTAGATTTTGGATTGATCGCATAAAAATGGACAAATATCTTGATATCTTGTAAAAATGATTTTTCTTCTTGCGTTGCATTAATTCACGTAAAAAAATATCACGTAAAAATAGGTACGAAAGGAGATTTCCTAACACACACTCGTACGCGCACACCAAATTTCCAAAAGCGCACGGCTCATGAGCGAGTGCGCTTCCCAAAAAATATCGCACATCCCATCGCGTGTATGTTTCAATAGCTCATGTCCCATCACACACAAACACGTGCACACAAGTTACATTATTTCAGCTAAGTAATATAGAAGAGGAAAATACTGTCAGCTACCCAGAATTCCGAACAGTCTAATGTTAAACTAAACGCAGATATAGATTTCATGGACAAGATTAGTTTAAATAAATGAACTTTCCTAAAGAAGTTCTGCTACCCACAATTTAGTGCGATCATGAGATCTTGTAAGAATACATCATGATTTGTACACAGTTTTGCATTAAATAAATTTCTGTTAAGTTGTTTCAAAAGTTGTTTCATTTATAATTTCTTAATCTATCCAAAGATTGATAGATAACTGATAGAATGTTAACTCACACGAGTGTGCGTTTCCGAACTCTGGTATTTCAAGTGCTAATCGGTTATCGCTCGCTGAACCCAATCGGACCAATATTTGGACCCTAGCCGCAGTTCCTACCTAAATAATTCTACTTGTGACTAAATGAAGTCAGCGATATTTGTTTTTAAATTTTTACTATGTTCACATGGAAGGTAAAAACCTGTTGAAATTTCCTTAAGGGCTCTAGGAACAGAATTTCGAAAATGCTCTTTCTTATCCCCTCATAGAATACGGGTACTGATGCGGATCACTTTATTGTTGTATATATCAGTATTAAAGTACTATTTAAATATATGTATATAAACAAATATTTATCATTAAATCATGGTTTTATTGTTTTTCACAATTTTCTCCGCGATAATCGATACACTTTTGCATACGTTTGAACCAAATTATTTATTTATTTATTTATTTTTTTGAATCCCAATAAAAACAGGCAACCATTTGCTTCGAAGTGCTTCTTGCATGAACAACTTTTGTTGGGTTTGGCTCATTTTGGAAAACCCATACAGTCGACTGCTGTTTACTTTCGGGCTCGTACGCATAGATCCAAGATTCGTTACATCTGTAGATGTTATCCCCGTAGTATCAGTTCACGCACATCATCGATGTTTTCTGACACAACAACCGATTTTGGACGACCTTCTTTAAATTCGTCCGTGAGCGAACAACGATCACGATTGAATTCACTAAACCAGTGATATACAGGTGACTTCAGATGGTGCTTCATCCACAAAAGCCAAACTGAATTGAGCGATGCGCTGTTGTTGAAAAATCCACTTCGGAAGTCTTAGTAAATCATTGCATGAAAATTCTCGCAACTTAATTCTATTGTTGGACTGAGACAAAATTTTCAGGTCACTGTAAACAACACAAATAGCGTCCGTACGACAAAACGTTCCGAGTACGAATGCCCTCAACATTGTCAAACTTTGCGATTATATATCAGACCACCATTTTTGCCAGTACCGGATACATAAATATCCATATTCAACATCGCATCGTTAGAACAGAATTTTTTTTAGTAATAGACAGTACTGGCAATATATTATGTAATATTGAACCATACAGAAAATCTATAAAATAATTTTGATTTTAAACCTGCTAATACAATATAATTATTTACTTTGACCCTCAAGTTGAGCTCTATGCTATAAAATAATGTTTGGCTACTTGAAATGCATTGTTAGCTTTCTATAGTAATTTGCCGAACTTTTAATTAAAGACTAGTCCTATATTTAGCGCGATTCCGACATATCGAACTACAGTCTCTTGCCGTAATGTCTGTCCTGGATGCCCTTTCAGAATTACTTCTTCGCATTTTCCATGCGTTTCACGGATTTCTGTTTGTAGTGGTTTTCTAAGGAAGATAAATTCACTTCATAATTACAATGAGTAAATATCCTAAGCTTTCAACTGCTGCAGAACTGCTCTACTATGTCCAAGTCTCTCGGTAAAAACTTCTGATAACTTCCACTTTATGACCATTCCTGTACATCACATAGTCGTCTGCATACGCTATGCTTTGCTTGAGTTAACCAAGTCCACTGATGTATTTATCACTTACTACAATTTATTCTATGCATCTCATCTCCTAAATATTTTATTTATACCTGGGCACATATTCGAACTATTGAAGTTTATAAATTGAAATTGAGTTTTATTGTAAGTTTATATTAATAGATTTTGTGTAGTTCTTTGTTGTCAACTATTCCGGCATTTTCAGTTAGGATTCAAAATGTATTCAGCTGTGTGAGCAGTCTCCTTTTTCCTTTAAACAATCTGTCTTGTTCTGGTAATAGTCGAAATGATTTCCCGGTCATCGATATTATCTTCAATTTGTTAAGGTGCTGATCATGGTCAATTTGCTGCGGTGCTAGTTTATCTCTGCATTCGCCAGATTGTTAATGCCTGTAAAGATGTGTATTTCTATCTGTAAAACCATGTGAATATTTTTAATAAAACGCGCCCAGTACACCGTCCGAACTTTGAAGGAGTATGGGGATTACATATTCTTTCAGACATTTGAATAAGTCAAATTTTGATTTATATTGATCTATATTTGATCCCTTTACTAATAATTACCGTGGCTGTTCTAACTACATTGACGGCTGGAGATATCTTAGGACAGCTATTAGTCGCTAAGTTGAAAGTAGCAGCTGTCAGAGCTTGCAGATCGTTACTGTGTCTAAAATTTTTTGTCAATCTGCCATTTTCCATATATAACAATTCTCCTTAGCCCATTAGCAAGTAATATATCTGATGTACTATATGGGCTAGCTAGCCACGCACTTAACTAAAAGGCATACATCTTAAACTACGCGTTCGCTAAAGCTAATCGATCTTAGCTTTTTGGATAATTTCCTGGAGACTCCTTACTTGATCAATGATTTCGTAGAAGAAATTTTTGTTGTTTTGTAAGTATATATACTGAGACTTTACTAAAAGTAAAGAGTTAAATTTAATGAAATGCATGAACTAATTCTTTATCGTTTTTAAACTGAATATTGAACCTTGATTCGTAAATCGTGGCGGTCCTAATCATCTAACCGGCTTGATGATCCGATAACTAACAATACAGAAAAAAATATATTCGAGTAGTAACTCATCGACTTTTATCCATTTTATCCATTTATACTGCATTTTAGTCGGCAATGCACATTAAACTGCACAGTATTTTACAGTATAACCATTGAGAACATAGAAAAATACGCTTTAATAAGGGTTTTCACGGTTTTCTAGAAAGCGGATTTTTCCTCTTACTGCCTTTTAGGGACGGCAGTGAAGAGGTTGCTAATAATGGTGAATTACTGCCAATCAAAATTGACAATGTTTTTATGCATCTTCCTCAGTTTGGTCGACAAATTTATACCTTCGAAGAAAAGAAATTTTTGTCAGAATCTTTGGAAAATTTAACTTCAAAAGCTTATTTCCTCTTTTTTAAAATTAATTTCGTTCATTCGCAAGACGATATGATAAAAAAGGGAGGAAGAGTTTTACATAAAACAGAAAGTTCACCCTGAAACAAAAGGTTTAATTGGGATCATTCAGGAAGGGACCTGAATCGTAAATAATCGTCATTCGTACAGTAAATTATGACAGTTATTAGAAGGCAAATTGAATATGTAAGAAAACTCGGTCTGTTCATATTAAAGTCGTTTTAAAATTAACTTCGGAAGTATTCTTTTCTGGACTTAAGTGATACGTTGATCGGAGAAACGTATGCAAACTTCTTTATAGTTTCAAAGCCACTAATTTTCTCGGTGCTCAGAAGAATTTCAAAAGGCATTTCACCAGGATAATAACCAAAAGGATAAAATTGCCACATTTCGGTGGCCTGTACAAGGCGGCAGTAAAATTTGCCAAAGCAGGAGTTCTCTATACATTTAAAGATTTCTTGCCCACATTTCAGGGGTTGGCAATAGCTCTTCTCTAAAGAAATAAGACAACAGCACATCAGCTAAAAGACGAGGAAGTTCACGAAGCAGCCTGAAAGGATTCACGCCGGCTCACCGCACAGCCTTGAGAACGGGCGCAGCGCGCAACTCACCCTACGTCCACGCCTGACGTAGGCGTGAGCCATGCTCTTATCATATTCGTGCAATGTCTTCCAAACACTTACTCCCGCCCACTTTCGGGCGCAAGCTCCCCTCGGATCGTTTCTGGTGACTGTAATTAAGTTCGATAAATTAGTTCCATTGGGTTGTATCGAGTGCCATAATGCTATTCCAGTTTTCAATTGTTCTCCTCTGTTTAAATCCTTGAGTGTAATACGTATTTAACGCGTATTTCATAAAGTAAAATTCTTTTAATTGTTCGTTGCCATAAAATACAAAAAGGTTGCAAATACTATTTTATTACTATACGTATTTTTAAATCTGTTTCAGAGGTTTTGAAATATTAAAAGACCTATGGAAATTCTATATAGTCAAAGCGGAATTCGTCTTGCTATCATTCATTTGTAGACGCATTATGACTGTCGTAGTAGTACTAGTACATAGTTTTTCTACATTGTCTCTTAAGTGTAATACCTACATAATAACTCTCATATATCTTATAAATTTATTAACTACAAAATTAAGATAGATGACTATCCTTTTATTAAGCAATATGAGGACGGTTCTAGTGGTTTATTTTGCATAGTCATTTTTTTCATTTTTTTCCTTCCCCCACCTACAACCTAACCAAATCATTTTAGTGATCTTTATCGTAACACTTCAGTTCGACCTACGCATTGATATTACTTCTAATGTTCTCAGTGAACATATCGTTAACCTGTTGGATGATTATTCTTCTGGATCCGATAACATTCCATCACCTGTTAGTAAATTTTTATCTAAGCATCTCAAATCCCACTAGCAATATTGTTTCGAAGTATTTTCATTTTCATTTTCTTTGAGATGAAACCTTTAGCTGTATAGTGTTATGAAAAAGTCAGTGCTAACAATTATCAAAAAGTCAATGCGACTGAATAAAAATGTATGTTATTTTTTGTTTTCATTAAATTTTTTTGTTTTGTTTTACTTGTCCATAGAAACATCACATTTGACAATGTAAATATTTGTATAAATGTACATATTTGTTGGAATTTTAGCTTTTGGCTTTCATAAAGTAAGCCGAAAATAACACGAATTTTTTTGGAATAGTATCTTTCCGGTGTTTTTAAAAAAGTTGACACCCTTGTCGTCACTCTCCTCTATATGTTTTAAAACGGTTAGATTCTTATCTCATAAGAACTGTTATCGATAACACCAAAATGTCAGCCAAAAAATCAGAGAGTTTCTAATAATTTTAGACAAAGTGGAAATCCCTTGGAAAACTACTGAGAACTAAATACAATGAAAAACACATTCTTTATATTTTTTAATTATCTGTTAAAAGTAGTGTGTTTCCATATAATTTTTTTGAAGCAAAAAAAGAACATTTTAGAGAAAATATTTCAGAGGTTGTTTTGGATTGTTTGAAAACGAGTATACGTGGACAAGTAAACCGTTCTCTAAAAGGGCCGATATGGATGAAATTATACATCACTTGTCAACTCTTTTCGAAGAAAATTTTGTGGATTCCTTTAATAAGAAATCGCTTAGCTAAAAAAAGTGTAAATAAAATATATATAAATTGGATCTAAATCAAACCTATCGGAGTTATTTAGCGGATAAATTAATGAAATTTATTTGTTTACTCGTCCCTAATTTCTAACCCAGTCAGGTAATCATTATGCTTAAAGGAGAAAATTTCAGTCTTGGATGGATAATTTACTACAGCACAGTCAATAGTCTCCAATGTTTACGGGCATAGTTTCAATGGTTTCAATTCATCAGCAATATTGTCATTATACTTACCAACTAAAAAGAAATTTGCTGAAGAGTACCATATACCTCTATGTTTAAAAAATAGTCACATTTAACATATGCCATTGGATCTCAGAAGTTAGGTCACAAATCACATGCATTTCTTAATTTTTGTCAGGAACTGTTTTCTGTGGTAAAGAGTTCATATTTATTTTTATATCTTATATCCAGATTAATTCAAAATATATTGTTAGAACGAACAGTATTTTAATACCTCAAAAAGCGACCAACTGCTCATGTATAGTAATATTTCATCAGAATAATAGAGTTTTAGAAGAATTCCGATCATTATAATAAATGATAATTTATCTTTATTTTTATTACTTTTTCTTATAGTTTTATGATCCATGCAAGGACATGACATATCATGTAAAAGTTACCCGGAAGAAACTCTGGTTTGGTTTCTTGGTCCCAAACTTTTCGTAGATCGCTGTGAGATGTATACATAATGTCTGTTTTACTATTTCCGTACGGAGTACAAGAGTCAGAGGTTTGTGTACAAGTATATGCCGTTATTTCTGTCGCATATTTTATGATATTATGGATGGTGACCATTTTCCGAGTGTTGTAATAACTTAAATTTTGAAAAAAATTACTTAATTTGTTGAACGTCTTCTTCATTCCCCGATCGGTAAAAATGTTGACCCCTTTATGAATACTAAACGTATGAACGCATCAAATACAACAGAACTTAATAAACAGGTAAAAGGTAAAAGTTTACGGTTTATTTGGAAATATTATAAATTTGTTTATTTGACATGTATTTGTTACAGTATAGAGAGAAAATCTCTTTCAGTGGTTTCTAAGTCTAACAACATGTTGTACAATGGAAGGATTGTCACAAGTTTTGCACCGTGTTATATGGAAACCATGTTACCAGAATATATCGAAAATAAGAAAGTTTTAAAAGTTATCGCTGATAGTAGAGAGAAATTTAGACAAATATTTCTTAAAATAAGAACTTCTAATTGGAAAACTTCAGTTTGAATTTCGGTTTATTAAAATTTGTATATATCTTTCTAAAATGAGAAAACTTCAGTGATAAATCATTATCTACTAGAAAAAAGTTTACACACACATGAGCTGTCAAATTTGTATCGCAATTATTTGAATCTTCACTTATCACTCGTGACTGGAAAAAAATAAGACGATTTTATTAAGAAATTAAAGTTAATATAGTGGATTTTATATATTTACCAAAAGCAGAAAAGTAATAGCTGGCTACAATTTTATGTTAAGTATAGGTGGCGAATTTTAAGAATTTCAAGCCACTACTAACGATTTTTCCAGTTGTTTTTTGTTCTTCTGCATGTGTCCTATTCTATATACACAAATAATTCGTCCGAAGATGATAAAATTTAAAATAATTGTTTACAATATGAAGACACATATTCAATATTATATATGGATCATATTTCATGATATCCTATGCTATAGCACTTTCAAACCAAAAATCCGGATAGACTCTTTGATATTTTAGATAAATGCAATGTAGACTTAAAAACACGAGATGCCTAATCGTTTTATTTCCAACTAAATTCGAGTTATATTTTTCATTACTTTATTTTAACTCATGGTATTAAAATCCATATTAGACGTTACCGTCTTTGGAAAGTGTCAACCTTTGGAAAGGACCTTCGATAACAAATTATTTGAAATCTCTGAAATGTTAATTGCTTTCTGGCTTCCAATTGTAATTATAGAAGAAGTGAAAATTTTTCCGTTTTTTAGTCTTTTCATATTCTAACGTTTTATTCTCAAACTGTCAACTAAAATACTCCTTTGCACGTATTCAAAGAATTGTTTTTAGTTAGGCCTTCATATTTTTTCCATATATGGTTTTTCGCAGATTATATGTACAGAAAAAATCTTTTTTTATCTTTGACGCATTCGCAATACATTTTGCATTGTATTTTCCGGACTTTTGGGGGCTTATTGTAAATTTAGTTGATATATGATGGCTCCTAAATAAAATATTGCTTCATTTCATATATACACTTTCGCACATAAATATAACTAATCTAGATATCTAGATATTTGCCTATATTGTAGACGACAAATTTGAAATTGCAAATTCTGTATTGGCACTAAAAATAAGATAGCACTGAAAAATCAATAATATCTGCATAGGCCTTTTCATATACTAGGGTGTTATTTATGTAACCGGAAATATAATATGTATATAAACAAATATTTATCATTAAATCATGGGTTTATTGTTTTTCAAAATATTCTTCGCCATGATCGATGCACTTTTGCATACGTTTGAACCAATTTTATTTAAACGCATTTTAAACGCATCAACCGCTTCTTCTGACGTCGAAAATCGTTGACCACGCAGTTTATTCTTCATGCATGGGAACAAAAAGAAATCATATCCTGCCAAATCGGGACTGTACGGTGGATGACCTATTCGATCTCAAATATTGAGTTGTTTGGACTGATGTGAGAAACCTTGCATTGTCATGGTCAAGGATGATCTTGGGTCTTTGTTTTTTCTTATTTCTTCAAAGATTTCTGACAAATAAATGATTGTGTACTATTCAGAATTGATGGTCCTACCATCATCTGGTGGCACTGTGGGCACATACCCATTTATACCAAAATAAGAAGTGCTTCTTGTGCGAACAACTTTTATTGGATTTGGCTCATCATCTCTACAGTCGCTGTAGAGATGATAATCTGCGAAAAACCATATATGGAAAAAATATGAAGGCCTACCTAAAAACAATTCTTTGTATACGTGCAAAGGAGTATTTTAGTTGACAGTTTGAGAATAAATCGTTAGAATATGAAAAGACTAAAAAACGGAAAAATTTTCATTTGTTCTATAATTACAATTGGAAGCCAGAAAGCAATTAACATTTCAGATTTCAAATAATTTGTTATCGAAGGTCCTTTCCAAAGGTTGACACTTTCCAAAGACGGTAACGTCTAATATGGATTTTAATATCATAAGTTAAAATAAAGTAATGAAAAATATAACTCGAATTTAGTTGGAAATAAAACGATTAGGCATCTCGTGTTTTTAAGTCTACGTTGCATTTATCTGAAATATCAAAGAGTCTATCCGGATTTTTGGTTTGAAAGTGCTATAGCATAGGATATCATGAAATATGATCCATATATAATATTGAATATGTGTCTTCATATTGTAAACAATTATTTTAAATTTTATCATCTTCGGACGAATTATTTGTGTATATAGAATAGGACACATGCAGAAGAACAAAAAACAACTGGAAAAATCGTTAGTAGTGGCTTGAAATTCTTAAAATTCGCCACCTATGCTTAACATAAAATTGTAGCCAGCTATTACTTTTCTGCTTTTGGTAAATATATAAAATCCATTATATTAACTTTAATTTCTTAATAAAATCGTCTTATTCTTTTCCAGTCACGAGTGATAAGTGAAGATTCAAATAACTGCGATACAAATTTGACAGCTCATGTGTGTGTAAACTTTTTTCTAGTAGATAATGATTTATCACTGAAGTTTTCTCATTTTAGAAAGATATATACAAATTTTAATAAACCGAAATTCAAACTGAAGTTTTCCAATTAGAAGTTCTTATTTTAAGAAATATTTGTCTAAATTTCTCTCTACTATCAGCGATAACTTTTAAAACTTTCTTATTTTCGATATGTTCTGGTAACATGGTTTCCATATAACACAGTGCAAAATTTGTGACCATTGAAAGAGATTTTCTCTCCATATTGTAACAAATACATGTCAAATAAACAAATTTACTGTACAGTTTTGCTGTTTATTTTCGGGCTCATACGCATAGATCCAAGATTCTTCACATGTGTAGATGTTATACACGGCTTTTGACAAACTTTATGATGTATAAGTCAGATAGCGCCTAGAAAAACCATTTTTGCCAATTCGGGAAACATAAACAGCAACCTTCGTACATTAATATGCTGCGATTATGTGAACAACAAGAATTATATTTAATATATCGGTATATTCACTTTATTGAAACATGAGTAGTGTCTATTTAACCCTTAATTTCTCGCGTGGGGTAACACGCGCCCAAATGCGTGTGAACATTTGCATATTTTTAAATTTTGAACTTACCGCGCTGGCTTTCCCGGTAGCTGCTTAATACGCGTGACTTTCATAAATCAGTCGCGAGGGTTGAGGATGTTATACTTGTGCAAGAACGAAGAACAGAAAACGAAAACTGAATGTTCAAAATGCCATGAATGTAATTATTACTTGCCAAAAATGTAAAAACTTGAAATTGTTATTTTTAATGTTTATACTACTTTGATTGCCCTAAAAGAATTTAGGAGGTTATTAAAATATATATTTTTTGTAATTCTCATTAATAAAAATCTGTTTTGCATGTATTTGGTATTTAATTTCTCAGAATACATCTGGAGTGTTGTGCATCAGACACGAGTACTTCTTTCAACTACGTAAATAATTGCGGAATAGCGAAACGTTTGACTTTGACTATTTAAATTATGACTTTTTTTCAATTAAAATCACTGATTTAATTGAATAAATGTATAGATTTTTCTAAATATTTGAAAATACCGGAATCCCGTTATTTCTAAAATTTTTATACCGGAATTATTAAAAATGGATAGTAGACGTAGATGTAGAGGATGCGGGCACCGGAGCCTAGCACTTACACCATGTGTTCATCTGATTTTTTCTAGTCAATATTTGTAAGTCGCTGTAGGTTTGGTTAGTGTAGCAAATCTAATCAATTCAGATAACGCAAATCTCTTGGCTCGTTAGTGATTAGTTTATGTTTGTGTTTCTCTTCCTCCAGTTCCCACGCGCATATTAGCAAGTCCATTTTTCCCATCCTGCGTAGGTATTTGTTTAAGGTGCAATGCTTACTAACACCAGTAAGGGTGTTGATTGCCAGGTTGATGTTGCTCTATCCATAATTAATCACCTATTTGCTTTTGTTGTAATCAACATGTCAGAGGAAGCTTTTCTTCTGCTTACAGCCTGTAATGCGGCCAGTGAAAGGGGATGGAATACATACTGCCGATTCCGGTCCTATTACGGGCAAGTCAGAATCCTGCTTTGTCAGCACATCATTTCCTTACTTCCTCATTTCCTAATATGCCTGTATTGTTCGGGACCAAGATTATTGATACATCATTCTGCTCGCTGATATGATGTAAAGGGTTTTTGCATTCGGTGACTAGCTTTGAAGATACTTCAGCATAATCTTAAGCCTATAGCTCAGTTTGGGTTTCTGAGAAGATAAAGATATTTTTCATTTGGATATTTCTTTCTTATCACTAATTGTGATGCCAAGAACCTCCACCTAGAAGATAGAGGTAAATGCGCCGAGAGGCTTGAAGATTTATATTTTTTCAATTTCCCCCTACTGCAGTCCTTTGTTCAATGATCATCCATCGGTAAACCAGACGGATCTGCTTGCCGAAGGTGTCGTTTAGTTCGCTTCTTTCCAGGCCTTCTGGTTGGGGAAATCACTCTGAATTTTCTATCGGGATAGACTTTCTTGGTTGTGCCTTTTGAGATCATCAGAATATTTGGATCAATATTTACTAATTTGCCCTACATGCTGAAGAGTCCTGCCTGTATCCTTGTATTTTCCCATTGTTTACTGGCCTACGAAGCATCCCAGCAGGAAAATCGAAAATTTATGATTTTAACATAGATAACTTCATTGATAAAAAAAGGGTAAATAGTAAGAGATGACAAAGTAAGCAATAGAAATTCTCTAGAACTCGTTTCGACACACAAGACTTTTAGGAAAATCTGATATCATCCATTCGTATATAAGGACATTTGTTTCTGCTCATGCAATTCCACTAAGAAATTTATTATTTACGAAATCAATTCGATTTCTCTTCGTGCGGTTAATTTGTTTTTAATAATGTTATTTTATGTCATGAAGACGATATTATGCCATTGTGTTACTTAAACAAAAATTTAGCTCAATATTAAGAATCTTGAAGAATAGCTTGTTACCTAAAATAAATAAATTTTTTTCAAAGTAATACTTTCTTAGGTTTGAAAGTTACTTGGCTTGTGAAAATATAATATAGGTATAATTATATTAAATGCAATATATTTGCAAGTCTTTAAATGGTATTAATTTTACACAATTTATCTTAAGGCATCATTTTCTTATTTAATTATTAGTTACTTTCGAATTCATTCCATCTTCGATGGCACGTTCATGTATTCATTCATTAATGATATTTGTGTATTATAAAATCAATTTTCGATAATGCTGAAAGTATCCTTTATATTATACTCCCTATGAGATAGCAAGTAAGAGTAATCGATGTTACTTGGAGAAAGTAACCCTTACACTTTACAAGTATGTAGTACAGAATTCATTCATTGGCTTGTCCCAACTTTTCCACCAGACGACTACAACTATAACATACGCTAGGTCTTTTGACTGTTGTGTAGATCCAGTGTAGAATCTCAGCGATGAGATCACATATTGTGCAAAGTACTCGTCGGCATTGCCAAAAAGATGCAATAACCTTTTGTACCTTGTTCTTTTTTGTCGATGTGACTCTAAGATATTTTAAGGTCTCAACGAAGCTTATAATTTTCCCAAATAGCCCCCAGGGTTTGCAACCCTTCGAGCTTTCTTCTGCATGTAAAAACCAGTAGAAAGATAAATGGGAAGAGGATTCCTCCTTAAGGAGAGCCCCTCTCCACAATGCGTTTTGTTTGTCTATTTTGGCAACTGTGATGCTATTTTTTAACATGCTGTCAATCCACATTACTAGTACTTGAGGGACTTCATATTTCTGCAGAGCAGCTCTTGTAGAAACTAGGCTCGTATTGTGGAAAGTTTCTCCAATATATAGAAAAATTCCGAAAGATAAGGTTTTATCTCTTAAGGACTTTTCTACAAAGGCAATTATATGTTTTTGATATGCGTGTTGAACAGGTAAATCGAAAGTACTCATTCACTATTTTCTTTAGTACCAGTGGATGTCAGAGTACTTCTAAGATTTTTGGTGGAAACAAGACCCCTGAATTTTTTTCTTAAAGTTAGACATTCTTTACAAATTCAGGTTTATTATGATGATTTTAAATGAATCCACTAGATATTAAAACGGAAATTTATAAAATTAGAGGATATACCAATTGGAAACATTATATTTACCAATTAAGAAATGTAGCGTACATATAAGAGAAATCTAGAAGTATCAACTATTTATTTGTGAATTAAAATATTACCATTTGCAAATGGCCTCACACAGCACAATTGCAAACGCATTACACAGTACTTCCGTTTAGTAGATTGCAAGCATTGTATTTGAAAGGGTTATGTTCGAAATCACATGACAATGTCATGTGACAAAAGTCCTGGATTAACCATATCCACTATTCTGGGATTCTATTAAAGCTGCTATTAAAGCTAGGTAAAACAGTAAATTCAACACGTAAACTGATGATAGAGCAGTGATTTGGGAAAGCAAAGTAGTTCAACGAAAGAAAGCCACTTTATCAGGCAAGTTGCCTCAGACTAAAAGGGAAGGAAAAGTAGCGGCTAGGCTGGAAGCTTGACACCGACCAATCCAATATTGAGAACCTCCGTTAAACCAATGTTACAACTTGACTTACGATTTGGCTTAATATGTTTAGGAACAAAGAAAAGTGTTTCAAAACCGAGAAAGAGTACTTGGCGGTCTACTACTATCTACTACTTCTTACTATGGAAAATGTGGAAGATGTGAGCATATTTTGATGTTGATAATCTTAGGCTTAAACAGCTTAAAACCTTAAACATTCCATCAGCAAAAATTAGCATGTAATAAAACTAAAAATTAGCATGTCATAAAAATAAAACTTTAGTTCAATATTGTTAAAGTACGTTAAATAAAATTGCTGAAACACTATCAAGCAATCTAATGCGGTAAAATCACCCTGAAGATCCGGCAATATACCGTCTTCTCAACAGGCAAGCTGGTACTATATCCAAGACGTTCGAAGTAAACACCCGTTCTGTACAGGGCAAAAGTCCTTCGAGAGGATGGATGAACTCTTTTTAATTGAAATTATCTCCGGAGCAGCGCAATTCTTAGAGGTTATTAGAGTAAGGATAATTGCATTGCAGCAAATTGGCGACCGAACAACGGAGTACAAAACTGCGAGGGCTTGTTACAGTGAGTTGCAGGGTCCTCTTAGACCTCTTTCATATTTAGTAAATAGAAATAATAGTGACATTATGTACAATATATCTGATGATGACTTGATTTATTTAATAACCAAACACTTTTTGAAACCAACTTTGTTCTATTGTATAATTGTAACTGTATAATTCCATGAAATGATGTAGCAGTTTTTTGGGCGAAGAATACACACCAACACTGAGGTATTTCTAAAGTAAATAGTGTTAAATGTTTTCTGATCAGGAGAAATATAAATTGCAGCCATTGGGATAATTTGCCCCTTTACAATTTCGAATGCATCAGTGCAAATTTCAACCACTATTGTTATTGTCAATAAAAAATTTTTTCGCCACAATTATATTTAAGAAATGCATGTTCGTCCTCGTGGATTTTATCAAATAAAAAATCAAATTATGTTAAAAATAAAATTGATAACTGTCTTTCAGCGAATTCGTTCTGTAGCATTTACTATTTCGCCTACAATTTCTTTCAAAAATTCCTTAAGTTAATAGTGAACATATTTGGCTGTTTTGGAAAAATTTGTATGTTATTCCCGTTTATAAGAAAGGCAGTAAAAACGAAGCTAGTAACTTCCCGCCTATAGCAAAATTATTTGAACAATTATACATTTACAAATTACCAGATAATGAAAATGCTTAATTTCTACTAATCACCATAGATTTCTAAAAACATTAAGATATCTATGAGTGTCCTTAATTTCATTCTGTTTTCTTCAAAAGATCTGAATAGCTCTTAACAGACTTTCTAACTCCACTTATCCCTTTTAAATTTAAAGTGTAAAATTCACCATCTGCTTCTTTTAGCAGTATACCATCCTATTTAAAAAATCAGACCCACCAAACACCATTTCTCACACAAATCCTAAAAGTATTTTGACACCAGGTGTGGCCTGGTGTCCCGTAACGTGATTATCTCTGTCCTTTTTACTTATTTTAACTATTAACATCACACGCGTACTAGAGGATTGAAAAATTTTAATTTATGAAGACGACATTAAATTATTTCTCCATGTAGAAAATAATAATAATTGCCCTTTTGTTCAAAGAGGCCTTGACACATTTTACTTTTGGTGTGCCCGCAACAATTTAGAGTTTGGGGTGTCAAAGTGTACACGTTAAATTATCTCATTTTACCTGAAGTGTAAAATTCTATTTTTGTATAATGCTCGAACAGTGTTTTTTAGGTTCCAGTTTGTTCGCCTTATAATAGTATACTAATATTATTTGATATGGTTTCTTTTCAAATACTCCATGGATTTGGTCATATTTGCACATCAAAATTTTAATAGTAATATAGATTCAATAAAAAACCATGTTTAGAGTGAACAATCGTAATTTAAGAGGCGTATATATTAATTTCATGTGCAAATTAGTTATTACCAAAGTATTTAATATTAAAATTAATGAATCTGCTTTAGAGTCTTTCCTGAAATGTTGTGCCTTGTAGGTGTTATTTGGTTTGTTTTTGAACTATGTATAGTAGTAGTAGTCAAACATAAAGTTATTTTAGTCGCTGAAATTGCTGTAAATAGTTGCTCTTCCTAAGTTGGATATTCTAAAAACATTTCCTTTCAATTATCTCTTTTGAATATTTGCATACAGCTCTAGATATTAAACAAATGTACAAATCATCAAAATTTCCAACTGCCTAAAATCCATATCGAAATTCTTAAACATTTTCGCCGATCGGTACTAGTATAATAATTTCAATAACACTGCGCGGCATTCGTGGGATGTAATTTTAATAAAGGCATTTTAAATGATACATGTGTAGTAGTGCAATTTATCGCTAAGTGATAGGCATGCAATGAAGAAAACATATCACATATATTCAAAAAATATTCAGCGGTAGGAAAATAAAATCGGGCATTAGCTAGTTATATTATGTTAAGATACCTAAATAAAATATCGCAAATAATTGCAAATAGATTAGAACCCAATTTAAATTATGTATAATTGTTTTGATTGAAATTGAATGGACAGTTTTTCTTCGATTTCAATGGTTAGACGAATTTATTTAGGATTCTTCGTTATAGTTGTGTATAGTATTGAGTCCGATGTACCTTCGAAGATGTAATTACTATATTCAAAAGCAAACCAAAACAAAGGATTATATTAAATAAAGTAAAAAGCGATGATTATACATATTTATTATTTCGTGAATATAACAATGTTACATATAATTTTACTCTGACCCATGCCTCTTTTTAATCAAAAGCAATAGCTTTCACAATATTGGGGTGGAATATTAAACTTCAATAGGCTCGTTATCTTATTACAAAAACAATACAAAAATGAGCAAACTAAATACTTTCAGGAATATGTTTTTATTGTAGATCCTTTTTTCTGAAAAGTTTTCTTTTAAATTCTCTTAACCCTCAAGACGCGCTCTGGGTGGAACATGCCCGAAGACGAATTAAATATTTGTCCTTTGTAAATGGTAAGATGGGGGAGATTTGTTTTAGGGGAGAAAAAAGGTCTACTATCCCCACGCCAAAACTGTTACGAGGTATGAAAACTGACCTACACGCCTATGCCGTTATTATTTCTCAAGTTTATCAAAAAAAATCGTTTGTGCGAATTAAGTTCGTCGAGCGTCTGAAATGCAACCATTGTTTGAGACGTGTGTAAGCTGTGATAACCCTCTCATCTTATCAATCCTCTCAAGGATTATACTGCTAAAATTTGTGTAGAATATAGTCTTCAATTATCTTCTTAAAATTTCTTAATATTTATAATTTGAAGAGTATTTTTGTACTGAAAAATAAATTATTTTATATGCTTAATTAAGAATTATCATTTCAAAATCATTCAATTTGACCTCACCAAATAAATTTATTTTTTTAACTGAAGCCAGATAGCCTAGCGAATCTCCGAAAGTACGTTCAATTTCCCTTCGAACGCCGTTGGGAAAAATGTTTTATCTGTTAATTTCCCAAAAATATCATATTTTGAGGAAAACATCATTTTTCGTCAAATTTTAATGTCTTCCTTTTGCATATTTTTTTACCATGAACACTTATTTTTTTAACCCGTTGTGGTCACCGGCGGTTCAAAAGATCCCACCAATTTTTTCAACAGAAATTTTGTTTTAATTTTTTTTCAAGTGAAACGTTAATTTTAGATAAGTAAACAATTCTTGATCTTGAAGGCCTTGTTATACGTCCATAAATTTTTATGAGGTAAAATCGCAAGTAATTGATAAACAGTAAAAGATTCCCGCGTGGGGTCCCACGTTGTTATTTGGGGGTCCCACGTTGTTATTTTGGATGGTAATGGGGTTAATTCTTTCATAAAAAACCCTAAATCGTCTGAGGTATCGATTGAAAAAAATACTGTTCAAAATCGATCAATTCAACGGTAAGATATAAGTGATTAAAAAGAAGGGTGTGACATACCCATGTGTGGCTGAATCAAAAAGCCTCGATAGTGCCAACTCCTGAGGGTTAAAAAACGGTAGCAGTTCGTGAATTCTAGAACGCGATGTGAAAAACGATTTTTTTTATTTTCATTGATTTCACATCAAGAACTAAGTGACGATCATTTGATATTATTAATCTGATTGAAACTTGCTTACAAAGCGGTTATTTTGGTAGGAAGATCGAGTTTTCCTGAAGAATAAGTATGAATTAAAATTAAAGTACATGGTAGCAGGGTCTTATTCCGTGCAAAAACCACACTAAGATAAAACCATGTTTTCTTTTGATTTAAACCTAAATGACAGTGTATTAATAACACACTACGGAGAGATTGCCTCTATGAACTCTTTATTTTTAATTTTAATTTAATTTGTAACAGACGAAGTACTTTTATTGGTTATTTTAATTTATACACTTCCTTATATCGAATGTTATTGCCCCACTAGTGACCTTAATCATAAAGGTTTTATTTTTTCAATTAATATACTACAAATTAGTAACTACTTGCAACACCATAATTGGTAATCCGCCGTTAGTCTCATTCATCTTTTCTGGTTGAGTATTGTTATAATCCCATAATAAATTCCTTTTCGCACATAATAGTATTAGTATTATACATAATTTTACACTACCCTATTGCTGTATTTCAAGACTATGTCCCGAAACATGTATCTCGCCTCTGTGGTTTGATAATATTTTTCGAAGACTGAGAAATAGAAAAAAAATTATGGAAGCTGAACTTGTTTAAGAAAATTAATTCATTTTATATATATAAAATGTAGTAGTTTATACATAAAATTTCATAATAAATATTTTTATAAAATTGTTTGTTTCTATAAAATCTTCCCTCTTACAATTTGCCAAACTTGCCTTCTTCATCTCGGTTTAAACCCCAAAATCACTTCTGATATCATTGTTAATCTTATGAATCAGAGTTCTGATCGTTATTTTGATCAAGAACTGAGAGCATCCTGCCTGCTTTTATTAAATTATATGTGAAAGTGCCAGTCCTTTTAAAAATATGTCAAACCATTCATGCTTCATTGGACAAACTCTTCCTGGATTATTATTTTCTAGCAAGATTATCCTAATATTCCTTTTTTAGTGAAGGGTTACGGTCGAGTTTATTTTATGACATATCCGGATGCGATACCATATTCTTGTTCTTACTGAAATCAATTCAACTTCTGGCATTAACAATAATGAATAATTCCCGGCCGATCTTAACATTCACGTCTGTCAACCATTCGAAGCTCACAAGTTGGTATCCAGTAAAATCGATGCCTTTTTCAACTACGATTTAAACTACTACACAAAGTTATCTATACCTACCGACGACCACTCTGACTCTGACCTCGGATAAATTAGTGCTGTCAAGAACTTACTCGTTCGGTCCTATAAATTCGATGACAAATGAAAGTAACTACTCTCTTCTTTCTAGGCCAACATTATCTACCGACTTTCTTAACCTTCTTCCACGAATTCACTTATTCCGAGCCTCTCTATAACTTTCGTAAAGCTAACTTTAAAGTGTAAACTTTCTTAATAACTCAAACATCCCCTAAATTTCAAACAATTCTTAACTATTTATAAACAATACCCTTACATTATTTTATGATTATTTGCCTATCTGGTCTAATGTGCGATCTAATAACTCATAAGTTACAGCTCCTCACCTCCCCGTAGTAAATTATGGCAATCCTCTTTCTTTTCCATGCCTAACCCAACTACACATCAAACCCTCCAATCTTGACCCTCTTTTCCGAACGCTTTTCTTTGTCCTAATTATCTAAAACGAATGAAATTCAAGCATATCTCTGGCCTTAAATAACTTTATCATTTAATTTAACACAGCAATCTAGTGATCCTTGCACTTCTCAACACCTCTTTACCTAAGCTTGAATCCTTCAGTGACTTATATCTGATTATTTTGATTATTCTAAAAGTAACATCAAATTTCTTTGTCATAAAGAGGTATCAAACCTTCTCTTGTTGCTGCCACAATCAACCCATTCCAGAACGCCTTTAACGCTAATTTTGATGGGAAACACAAAATTATTTTGAAAAAATGTGTGTCAAGCACTTGCCAGTATGTTCCTAAGCAATCTTTCACAAGACGTCCTTCCTAGATCATGGAAACCCATATTATACCCTCCACAAATTACCCTTACAAAAAGCTGTAACAATGATGTGTTCAGTTATGGATTCACAGCTTGATTATTATGCAATGGTATATGCATGACTTAACTTTCGTTCTTATATTTATCACATTATATGTAAATAAAGTCTGTTCCATCCCTGACTTCGTCAAACGCTGGTCTCATGATTACAACTGCCCTCTCAAAGCAACCAGGTGTAGTAACCTTCTGATAAGCAGGATAAGCAGGACTGAATCGGTGCAACATAAGTAGATTTATCCGATTTAAGCGGCCTTCCCTGGGCAGATAGCTGTCACCCTTCAAAAGTCATTCTAATTAAATCTGACCGATTTCCAAATTTTATTTTTATTTTTGATGCTGCAGACATTATCTTCATTCATCAACTTCCAATCCATTCGACTGCTCTCTGGAAATTTATTTAATGTTTCCCTTAACACAAATTAACACTAGAAACTAGGACACCTTAGTAAGTCTTTTTCTACACATAAGTACACATCTTATTATGATGCGACATAATTTCAACTAGCTTTGTCTTCAAAAGAAAAATTCCTTGCTTGCAAATGATAAATTTGTGTAAACACAGATTTTTAACAATGAAATAAAGTACAATATTTTAAATAATTCTTATTTCTACTTTAATTATACCAACTGTTGAACTGCTTACTTCGTCCGTTAGCGTTTTAAAAAACCATGTGAGGAAGCACCATTCATTTATAAGTTTAAGTGCTTTGACATCATGAACTGTAAATCTTAATAAGAATATGTCTTTTCTATTTCATTTAGAACAAACGGTATTAAATGTTGCAATCAATTTTCGAAGCAATTCAAAGTACATCATTAAACTTATTTTGGGGACTTTATCCTAATTTTTAGCATAAAAATTTTCCAAAGGCTTAAAATTTCCCTTGTAGCTCATAAGTGCAATTTTTCAATTTTTCGGAGAAGAAACAATAGGCCTTTTGATGTGAAAGCGGCTTTTATTAATTCATATGTCATATGATAGCGGGTGTTATTTAAAATACACATTATCGTGGTCACATCGAAGGTTTGTTTATACTTACATATAACGTTTTCACGGAGTAAATCTTGAGTTATTACATAATGTCTTTTATTTCGGACAATCCGATTGCATGTAATGAAATGTTCAGAGTTTCATAAATTGAAATTATTTAATATTATATATACCAGTGTACCATAACAAACCAAATAGATTGTTAAGAAATATCATATATATCATAATAGCAAATAGTTAAATAGCAAAAAATTAACAAACATCTAACTAAAAATATGTAACGGCTATTATTATTTGGGTTTGGGTAAAAGTGTGCAGAAAACGCCACGCATTATGTAATTGTAATTTGGCATATTTTGTAAAAGTTATTATATAAAACCTCATACGTCCTATAGTAATGGACATGAATTTCTCTTCATAGTAAAAATTAATCATGGCCACAACCGTGTTGGCCGGCTCCCTTATAGAAACCTAGCAAAAGAAGGTCCCATAAATACGGTTCTTGCATTTTGCTCAGACAAAAAAAGCAATAAATCTAGATGTTTTAACTAGCACTTTGTTCCGTAATCCATCTTCTCCTATCTGGCAAGCTTACCTAGCTATTAAGAAAAATAAAATTAGCGAGTATCTTTGTTGCTAGTTTTATAAAATTGAAAAACTTGGAAGAATGTGACACTAAAGCGGCATTAAGTCCACTAATTATTGAAATTAAATTAATGAAGGTTTTGATATTTTTACGAAATATGGGGTGATAAAAGAAGTGGTTTTTTTTACTAGACAATTTAAAACTGAATTATATTTTTGGCTATACAACGTTATTTAATTCCTAAAATTTATGTAAAATGCGTAAGAAAATTAACAAAAGCTTGAAATTAACTATAATTTCTCTTATACATTCGGCCCTCGCGCACGTTGTGCACCATTTACACAAACCGATTCTAGTTCCCCACTCTATCTCCGTACATAGCTCTAGCACTACTTTGTGAGTTTTGGTCTGAAAAGAAGTTTCGCATCACTTTTATATTTCAAATCTTTTTGGCGATCCTAGAACAGTTCAACGAGAAGTTGGCCGATTTTTTTACATGAATGTTTTTGGTGGGATAGATATAATTACACTATTGGTATATTCAATTTCAATCAATTTTTAATTCTATGCGACATGTTGTATAGTATTTTTAATCGCATATGCAAAAAAATCCTTGCAGATTATAGCGTTAATATTTTAATAATAGACAGTAGATGTTCAACTCAAAAAATTGAAATCCCGCTGTTGAAAAATAAAAGTCTAGACTTGCCATTTTATTTTAGTTGTTAATATTTTTATACACCTCAGTAATTATATTTTTAGAAGATGCATACAAAAAAGGTTTTATATTAAGTAAAGATATACGCCGTACGGTTAAACACATGCAAGGTGACCTAGGAACTTGTTCCTCAGCTAATTCCTTCTCGCACTAGGGACGAGTTCATTTCGACATTGCGCCTTTAAAGTCAGTAACTCTTTACATTGTAGCTCCTGTACCTCCACAGTTCGATTCCCCAACTATTTCGGTCCGAACTTCAACCGACCTTCCGGACGTCTTTGAAGCTTTGAAATATTTTGGTCAGACATCTGATGGGCTTCCGTAAAGCGTTTTCATCGCTAGATTCTATTTTGATACTACTTAGAGCGATTTTATTAATTAATATCTTTCATCGCATCTAGGTTCTTCGGGTAAACGCACCGACAAGCTTCGAAGCAACTCTACATCTTTCCCCACCTCCTTTAAAATTGTTTAGTGCTGTAACTAGCCCTGAAATTTGGCCTAGTGGCACTATTATTCTCGAATTCCATCCGAAACGCCAGCATGAAGTCAGCAGAGCTCCAAAAAACTTACAGACGGGTCTCCTGCTACTATGCCAACATCACCAAACTTCGTTCAAAATTGACCGAAACTTGGTTATGGGGATCGATTGCCGATTCCGACCTGTACGGACCTGATTATATTGTCTTTTGCCTAGATCGCCAGACCGCTGTTGATGCTCCAGTGAGGGGATGGAATTGTTCTGTGACAAAGCATCCCTGCTCATTTGATCTTGAGCTTCTTTGTGTCTGCATAAATTTAAAATGCAAATATTACATATTTCTAATCACACTTATCTCCCACCTGGAGTGATCTCCCATTTATGTGACGCACTCGCCTTATACGTTAATGAGTTATCTACCATTTTACGTCCATATGGACGACCTGTGGAGGATAGTTGCCTAGTTCATCGGCCTCTTATCACCCCACGGCTTTCATCGTCAGCCTCACTTCATTGGTTTTGCCTTTAGGAGTGTTTAAAGATTTCGGCTGCTCGCTAGATCTTTTTTTTCGAACGACACTAAAAGCGGGATTGTGGATAGGGTGACGAACCATAAACTGTTACAAAGTTAAATAATTATAACTAACCTTTCCTGCGATTTCATTAATAGGACCTTTCTTGTCAACAACTGTGATATTAGCTTTAGTAATTTTAATCAGTTGACGTAATTTTCTCCTGCATTATCGGCTCTTCCTAGATTATTCGAGGCTATAATATGTCACAATTTGTATTTTCATTGTCCCTTCTTAGCAGACTTTCATCACGGTTTTGTAAGGAGACGTTCTACCACGACTAATCTTCTAAAACTTTCTCAGTTTTGCTTCTCTGTTGTCGAAGCTGGGAAACAAGTCGATTGCATTTATGCCGACTTTATTAAAGCTTTCGGCGGAATTAACCACCACAATTTGTTTCATAAATTAGTAACTCTTGACTTTCCATTTCTATTCTTTAAATGGGTTTATTCTTATCTGTCGCGTAGAATGCAATATGTGTCATTTCGTAGTTGCTTGTCGAAGGATATCCACAATTCCTTCGGTGTGCCTCAAGACAGCCACCCTGATCTTCTCTTGTTCATCATATACCTATATATTAATGAAATATCTTTGTTTTCATCTCATTCAAGGGTTCTCATACATGTTGCGTTGACGATGCCAAAATAGTTTGAATTATCACGTATGCTTATGATTCCGAAATTCTAAACTGCACTTGTTAACAAATGCGTTAGCCTGTCTCAGTTCAACGGGTCTATCCTGTTCAAGGTAAATAAAATGAAAGATCTAGGGATTTGTTTTAATAATCGTCCTTATTTCGATGGCTATATTGACACCATTGTCAAAGAAGCCAACTAAACTTTGGGTTTCACCAAACCCAACATGAAGTTGATGATCCTTACATAACACTGCTCCTCTTCTGTACGTTTGTCAGACCCATACTTAAGCAGACTTGTTACGTTTAGTCCCCAATGCCGTTTTGTTCGTTTCAAGCTTATCAACCTCGTCTCCCTTGAACACAGGCAAGAAATCTTCAAAACTGTCTTCGTGTTTGATTGCATTCAAGGTAATATGAAGTCATGTTTCATGTCATTTCGCATGTTTAATTAAAGAATTCTGGTATTACGAAATTATGAATATACAAAACCGCCAATAGATTTTTATTTTTTGGTTACTGGTGAAAAAGGTCAGGTTAAAAAAATATTATCATTCTAATATTGCAATTATATTTTTTTATTTAACTTTTTTTAATAAACTTATATTGCAATTATTCTGGATGCATTATTATTTAATAATATAATTATAATATATTTAAAAAATGTGTAGCAAAAGCTATAAATTTCTTCAAAATTTTCCTAAATAGTCTATACAGTATTATTTTCATATACAAAAGTATTTCTCCAGCAATGACTTCGCCAATTTAATTTTCGTTTACAATAGAACCTTTAACATTAAAAGTGAATGGCTTATTTAAGAGAAAATATTTCTCATTTTGAAATTAAAAGGACGTTTATAAAATTAACTATATTTCAGTATTAAATTTAAATATAGCTCTTTTTTCAAAGTACATATGTGTCATTTTTTGTTTAACTACGTACTTATGTAAAATAAAAATTAACTATTTTCCTGCTTTAAAATAATGGCCGATGGTTTGTTTTAATAATAAAACTGCAAATTACATTTGTTTACTAGGTATTTTTTTCTTAAATGCTTGAAAATAAGACGTTTAATTTGTGGACCGAAACTTGCGGAGAAAACTTGCTTTAAAGAAATATTGATGACTCGTCATTTGGCAGATGCCTTCATTATCATTGTAATCCGTCATTTATACGAGAAATCGGTTTTAAGGGTAGAACAAACGTAAACGGTGTTAAATTCAGACTTTACAAAGAAAAATTTTTTGAAAAGCGTACACCAACTCGTTCTTGGTATTTCAAATCACCAGAACGCCATTCAAGTTCACTCTTAAAAGAAGAGTGAAAATATTGCTTATGTTTTATCTGGAAAAGATTTATTTTATTATTTGGTGAACTGTCTACTGCAAATGAATTGGATGACCTCAAGATGTTATGTATGGTCTTACAAATAATTTAAATGAGAAACGCACGCAATAATAAGCTTTTTCACCGTTTTTAGTTACGATTAGGGATCCGAATTTGAAGAGATTTGAAACTTGGTGCTTCCGTAACTCTCTTTTTCAATGTACCTCAAGACAAAATAATCGATGGGTTCATCAGAGTTGTTCAGAAACCATACCTTTTTAATATAATACGCCTTCTTGGTTTAATAAATTCTTTCTTCTTTCTTTTGTAATGTAGAAGAGTACCGGATTTTGATGAAGTAAGTAATTTCTCGCTTTATGTAATATTTAAAAATTGCTTTGGTTCCCGGATCCACAAAATAAAGTTTGTTTCCTTTAGAATCGCTGAATATATATCGCCTGTGCTTGCATTTACGTACATAAAATGAAATTTTCCCTCTTTCTATGAAGGAGGAGGAGGAGGACTATTACCTTTCTTAAATTGATTTAATTGCGTGATGAATATAAAAGATACTTCTTTTTGCTGTATACAATCTTCTGTCATTTTCCTTTACGTCGGTGATTAAAAAAAAAAATCGTTTTTTTTCTATCCATTATTAAGAATTTTCAACAAAATGTACCCGATGAATTAGGACTTTAACTCGAAATAAACGTACGTACTATGCGAGGTATAAATTGGAGCTGACTTTCGAAGGAACAACCAAACAAAAGTGATCTGTTATTTCATTGTCCACCCTGTGTGTACATACATATGTATCTATATGTAGATATATTTACACATATTTGGAAACATATATTAATAATTTGATTCTTTAATCAGTTGGTTTTAATCACCATTAATTTAATTGCATGGTATATTTTATTTAAGCCTCATATAGTTAAAATGTTTGCATTCATGCTCGTATTTCCTATTTAATTGCTGACTGATTTCTAAAGATAAAAATAATCACATCCAAAAGCGAAATTTCTCTTGTTCTCGTCATACACAATTCCTTGCAGAAAGAAGAATACCATATGCTTAAATATACATTTATTTTCTTCGTTAACCTATACCTACCTAATTTGCGCTCACAATTGCTTCAAAAAATATGCCCTCCATTTGTTTGAAGCAAATAATTTAATTATTCCAATTGTTTTATTAAAATATTGACTGTTCTTTTGTTTACTATGTAAAAAAAAATTTCATCAAAATTTTATAAATGTTGTCCATCACCTATTTTCAAACAGTTATTTATGCTCAACGTTAATTAGCTATTAATAATATAGTCTTATTTATAAAACATTAAATATTCAATCATAATCTACTAAGTGAATATCTATCTATAAAAGGCGGAAAATAAGCATATCGGAATATGTGATATAAAATCATTTGAATCACCCCTTTAAAATTTATGAAAATATATAAAAGTGCAGAAAAATGAAACTCTGTGATTGCGTAAATGAAATAATTTTAAACCTAATGTTCAATAAAACTAAAAAAGTTAAAAAACGACCTAACGGTAAAAATAACTTTTTGAAATTTTATGTGTACCACAAGAATACCTCTTCCTAGAGCTATTCTATTTAATTGTCACATATACAAACTTATAATGGGTTCTTATCTCAGGTATTTGTGTTATATTTATCCGATGGGAGCACCTTAAGTGAAAATTTAACAAGTTCCAAATATTGCACTACAATAGTAGTACTTAGGTTGCTATTTATACATCCGAAACTGGCAAAAATGGTGTTGCTAAACGCCATCTGACATATACATCGTAAAGTTTGCCGAAAGCCGTGTATAACATCTACACATGTGACGAATCTTGGATCTATGCCTATGAGTTCGAAAGTAAACAGCAGTCGACTGTAGAGATTTTCCAAGATGAGCCAAATCCAACAAAAATTGTTCGCGCAAGAAGCATTTCGAAGCAAATGCTCGCCTGTTTATTGTGGGATTAAAAAAACTAAAAAAAAAATAATTTAAACGTATGCAAAAGTGTATCGATCATCGCGGAGGATATTTTGAAAAACAAAAAAACCATGAATTAATGATAAATATTTGTTTATATACATATATTTCCAGTTACATAAATAGCACCCCTCGTAAAACAATTTACTACCAAATGGTTTTGAATAAAACATGCAGCTACCGAAAAACATAGGGCCAAACATTTTTTTTAGCAACATTTTAAGGAATAAAATTGAGGCGTAAAATAATTTTATATCACATAAATATAAATTACTGCTAAATATTTGGACTCTTGCGAAATCCATTTCGCTTAAGCGACGTCTGATCTGATATGGAATATACTACAAAATCTAATAGATGGGGAATGTTGTCGTCATAACCGTAGTAAAAAAAAGGCAAAGGCGCAAGTTATATTTCATAGAAAGCACCGGTTCATTTACCGGCTGTACTAGTTTTACTTACATAAACTAGGAACGCATATCTCGATTACAAATTTATAGTTAGATAATATCTATCGAACAATCATCATACGTACCAATTAATTCGATATAAAGCTTGAGGATTTTCTAAAAATTCAAGCCGGATGAATTTTACCTAGAGTGTTATAATTATAGAAACTTATGAAAACATCAGCAAATAGCTTATGCAAAGAACCGGAGTTATGTTTCGTTTTTATTATAACGTAGAAAAATATAGCCTATTAATATTTTCTGTGATGTATTCTATCTTCATTATTTTTTTGTACAAAATAGACATCAGCTGATATGAACAGTCCACTCCACATTCTGACAGTATATTCCACACTATAGATGTAGAGTACGAAAAGTTGAATTCTCAATGCGTGGAAGAAGAGATACGTTTATAATTTAAAGTTGAGTATGAAACGAAAATATATTATAGTGAAGTCTAAAAATATGATATAATTTTTCAGTGTAAGTTTTTAAACATTATTTTAAAAAGTCTCTTCACTTTCGCTGTTCCCTAATGATCTCGAAATATATCGTTTAGAGCTATCCGAAAAGGCCAAACATGTTGCAAATATTCCTAGATAATTTTCTAGGTACATACTAAGAAAACTCATTGATATACTTTGCGGTTTGTAACTATTTGACTGAGACCAATGTAGATTATCGTAAAAACTTGATTCCTAGTATAATTAATTAATCAGGATCTATGAATTTCTAGGGCTAGCCATTGCCATCGTAAGGAAAGCAGCCTTAAAATTTTAGGAACAGGAAGAACAAGATCTGCATAAGACGTTTATAAAAATATTACAGTTTAAAACTTAACTATTTTAACTATTAAAAACTTAAACGAAACAGTGAGAATTTTGAAAAGAAACTTCGGTTAAAATAATGCATCAACCGCGCCTGTACTCTATATTAGAACTGAAAGAAATATATAATTATTGAAAATAAAAAAAACAATATTTATACAATACAATTAATACAATATGTACGTAATAGTTTTATTAATTTAAAATATAGCGCTGATTATTTTTTACTTAAAAAACGTGATATTTTCTGCATATTTAGAGTACTTTTTACGTGTGCTGATTTATATTCAAACAATAATATCCCGAAATATAGGTGCCCACTCTCTCTAATGTTTTTACACATAGCAATTAGCTACTTCTAGTTGTGCGACAACTTTTTGGTGTTTCACTGCATGCTATGCATTTTGTGAATTCGATATTTAACTTAACTTAACTTGGCTGTTTTCAGACTGATTTTGGATATTTACAAAGCTATAATGAGTTCAAATATCCCCAAAACATTTTTGTTGTTCAATGAAAATATGGAATAAAACTCTAAAATAGAAGACATTATGAGATAACGGACGATTTTCTTCGTGAGAATACCTTTATTAACAACTACATGTATTTTATGATCATATCAAGATACCGTTCAATTCTTCGTAAATAAATATTTCTTATAATTATTAAATATTTCAAATAATATTTAATTAACTGGGAATGGTCTTTGTGTTTCATTTATTTTATTTAAAATAACACCTTTAGAATGATATGAACTAATAGTGACCTTCAAATGCATTCCTGAACAGAAATGTGTTTCCTGGAAAATCATAGTAAAGAATGTGAAAATTCAAATTTGAATTATTTTGTTGAGTAGTGGTATGCAACTTACAGATCAGAATTATGGATTTATTTTTCATAAATATTTTATGCTACTAATTAATAATAATTGTATACTGCTTTTTTAATATCTTGAATCAATTGTGAGTTGTTAGTGTTAATGTTGTCTATTAAGATTTTTAATTTTATGCAACCTTCTTTTCCACGAAATATTGTTTTTGTATATACAAATTACTACTCAAAAGTGACTTTTTACCTATATGATATCAATTTTATTGAATGGTCGAAATTTTACCAAGAGCCCTTGAATTAGGAATCATTTCCGAAAATACCATAACTCCATAAAACGTCAAAGTCAAAGTTATTTTGCTCCTGGCTGTAGACCAATGTTTTCCGGTATTCAGTGATTAGTAAAGCTAAAACTCCTTTCAATAAAAAAAACAATTAAAGTTCTACCTGTTGCCTTGCTGCATTCAAAACTAGCGAAATAGCTGCGAAATTGTACTAAACAATCCGAGTTTGTTAAAGAATCAAACTTTCTGTATGATATATTCAAAAAGTTTCCCACATTGAGCTTTCCTTGTGTAATTAATTAAAAAGATACTTAACTCGCTAATAAATAATATATAATGCATATTTTGATTTCTTCTTGAAAATTTTTAACATGTTTGAAAGTGTATATGAGCATAAAAAGCTTAAAATTAAGATTTTAATTTAAAGACCCGAATGAAAATGTATGGGAAAAATCTATATCACTTAAAAAATTGTAATTTGCCCTTCTCTTTAAAATATTATCACTGTGTAGTATTAAAAATTATATTTATTGTTATGTAATTATCCACTTTAGCCTGATTGCTTTGGGATGGCGACGCATGCATAAGAAACCTTACTTAGTTTTTATAGTTGTCATCAATTGTTATATTATACAAAGCATTAGTAGGTCCATCATAGGTGGGTATAATGGATGTGCAATAAATAAATAATATCTCTATCAGTGCATTTAAGGAAGGTCACCATCTGTGGGACCATAGGGGTAACAACGACATATTTGATGTTTTCTTAACCGTATGGGTCCCAGAACATTTCAGAAAATCTTGTCGAAGAACGGCTTATTGAATTCTTGTCCAAAGGAATCAAGCGGCGTGATAGCGCTTATCTTCTTCTATGCCAAAGAAAAGCATGCTGCTGGATAGCGCTTGTGTAAGTTTATAGCGAGAACAGCAATGCAACTACGTGTTTTTTAATGGGCATAAACGCACTGCAAAGAAATATGAACAACAAAAGGTTTAACTAATTGAATTTAATATTGATTTTTATTTCAATACTACAAATATGTATTCTACTTTATTTTCCCTAACCGATTTTTAATGCTGTATTTTTGTACGAATAATACCACATCATTTGTAAGACCTCTCAAATTTATAGATTCAATGTCCGGAATTTTTATGTTTAACTAACTTGAACAATGGAAGCCATTTAACTGAAGGTAGAAATGTGCTGAGACTTTAAAGGCCACATATTTCATTTTACAATTTATTTTAGTTATGTGTCATTATTATCCTTAATGAGTTTACCAAAATAATTCTTAATAATCATTTAGGATTACCAAAATATAGAAATTTAATACGTTCACTATCGCCTTTGTAGAAAAACTTTAGCGCTCAAACAAGTCTTTATTTCTATCATCTTTTTCTGATAATATGACGCAAACCGGTATGAAATTTACTTATAAGGTTTACGAACTGAGAAGTAAATAAAATATACTTTATTATAAATTAGCATAGAAGTGCCACATTGGGCTGTAAACAAGATATTTGTGTTGTCGTCCATACGTCACATATGTAAGCACGTTATTATAAAACAACTACTAGAGTGTTGCACCAATGCGACAATAGACTGTACATACAAATGAGGCAGTTAGTAGTGGTCGTATTAAGATTGTATTTTAAATTATATTTGGTTTTCTTCCATAAAACAATTTTTTTTTTAATGGAATTAAACTTGTGTTAGTCTTATAACGCACGATGTTACAGCTCATTTTACTCTTCAAAACTTAGTCCATTAAAATTCCTCTTATTATTTTCTAGTACACTCAAATCCAGTTGTATTTAAAAGTCGTATTTTAAGTAAAATACATTTACCCGATACATAGAAAATTTTTTGTTTTGACCCATGAATAAATGAACTCTCCCGTTTGTCCTTAGATAGTACACACGCATATTCAGCGATGTAAAATAGTTTGTGATTTTTAATCATCCCAAGAGCGTCAACACTGAATTCACATTCATTTACAAGTTTTCTGAGAAATTGAAAAAATGGCAGTAAATCTAATGGTCTTAACGAGATGTTAAGAGATTCATTAGTCATAAGTTCAGAGAATTATGAATACCCTAATGATTCTGCAATAAATCTGAAATAAACACAATATTTCACTTTAAAAAAAGTGGATTTTCCTGAATCAGACTTATCTTTCGTTTATAGGTCGACGGTTCGACGCATCATTCAGTGCACGTCTAATAATAAAAAACAAAACTATTTGAAAATGTAGACATAATAAAAATTAAAATGAACGAAATATTTACAAAAATTCCCGCTGATGAAAATAACCTAATTCAAAAGGAGAAAAGGAGAAAGGAGCCTAAATCAAATTAAAAATTCATTTTTCATTAAATCTCATTAAAATTTTAAGGATTTTAAAACATAAGAGTTTCGGTAAGAATATTATAATTTAATTGCAAAAAAGGCCAATAGAACTAGTTTTATTTTCATTTATAATTTATGATCAAGTTTATTAGATTAAACTTTTAATATAAAAATGTACAGTAAATATTCCTAGGATACCAATATAAGTTTTAATTGAATTTTCTAGGCATTGTCTCACTATAAGTCAGTTAGGCCAATGTCCAAAACTAATGCGTTTTTTATGAAAAATGTACTTAAATTGAATAACATTAGGAGCAGTTGGAACTAGGACTTAAACAAATTTTTGTCTCCCAGATTTAAAACTAGAAAAGCTAGGAGCTTACTCTTATAGTTGTGATTTACTTTCTTCTATTCGATAAAAATTTACAATGTAATTTTATGCATGTTCGGCAAAATGCTCGATAACGGGAAATAATGAAAAATTAAGAAATATTCTGGCTTCTTCAGTTAAATTTGAAAGCAACGAGTTGTTCAAACATTAGCATATATAATATAAAAAAACAATTTTCCTCCGGATTTTTTCCTTAGATACGTTCGAAACTTGATCTAAATACTTTAGCATGTGAGTTAATGCACATTTATTTGACAAAGCCTATTTATTGGTGCAAATTATTTCTCTTAATGAAATTTTTTATGAATATTGCCTTTAGGGTTATAATCTATAAGCATTAAAAAGTAGGTAACGTATATGGCTACGGAACTGCACAGATATATAAAATGTATACGCGTAGCTAAAATGATGAACTTAAAAATTTGAATTAAAAATATGGCTTGTACTACTTCAATTCGTTTAAAAAACCACTATTAGTCATTTTTGCGTGAACAAATAAGGGAACGTTACATTTATTGCTTAAATGTTATAAAATAAACACTACGATGTTTCATAAATAAAGTGGATTTTATTTCGACAATACAATTTAGGGTCTATCCCTTAATTTTCATCTCAAAATAAAATTTTAATTCAAATATTACATTTTCGTGAATCTTTTTTTTTATGAGTGGACATTTTTGGATTATTTTGTAAACCTAAAGAATATTATCCAAACTTATCTGGACTGAAAACATTAATCTCAAATCAGAACAATGAAATTCAAAAGGTGTAAAATATTTTTATAATAATACGTATAGGGAAACTCACTTGTAACAGGATTTGTTTTCAATTCTACTTTCACTCATGTATCATCAGTTTAAAGTGTAATAAAATTTAACCGCTGAGATTTCGAATTATAATAATGGATTTATATTTTTGTTCCCATCATTTACCGAATGGCAATAAAATTAGGATATTTAAAAATAAATAAAGTTAAGATTTATTACACTTTTAACTGATTTCGATCTCATTTATAAATTTCAAATGGCTTTATTTGAAAGTATTGTAATACAAGGCCATAGCCTTATTTACGAAGTTGATAGATTTTTCCCACTTTTTCCTAATTGACTAAACTTTATGAATTTGTCTCATAATTTTTCTTATGTAGAAACATAACATATATACATTTAAGAAAAAAAGGTATTATTTAACAATTTTACAAAACAAATCCTCCGCTTTACGTACTTTGTATAACAATAAAACCTTTTTTTGGAACTCAAGAGAGGGTCTTATCTTCAAAATGCAATGTTAACAGATCTGGGGTTGTAGTATGTTTCTATTTAAATAAATTATAAATTAATAAAAGTAACTTAATTACCCCCGAAAAGTGTTGACAATTTGAACTGATTTCCTAGAAATGTTTGATAAATTTATTCGAAACGATTATTATCCGTAAAAATCTTTGTATCACTTTTTGATGTCGTTTGAATATCTGTAAAACACTTTTTTTAAATCCTTCACAGACACAAATGTATTAAGTAAGAACTTCGTTATAAATTTACAAAATTAAAGTAGGAAGCAATAATTTCATAACTTAATGGAAAAATTGGTACGATAAGAACATCACTTTTAAAACAATTAACGAGTATTTTTAAAAACATAGAAAATATATTCACTGACACTTTGACGCTGATGGAATGTATTAATTTCACGTTCGATATAATTATTTCACTTATCTACGTTAGACATCGTGCGCATATAAAGATCTGACCGCGCATCTACTCGTCACTTGAAGAACTAGCAGTCGTTTAAACTTCTGTTAAGCGTGAGGTGTTGCTCAGGTAAAATTCAAACAACACAACAGGAAGTTAATCAATTTCGATTCATCGATGTATTGAAACTCCGCCCTTGTAACAACACCCGTGTGGATTCATTTACCAATGGTAGGTATCGTGATCAGGTTTTTATGCACCGACTAGACTCAGCACATCCATGCATAATGAGTATCACACAAGATTTACAATTCTTATGGCACTTGGGAGGTGCTTAAACAAAAATTCCCTAGTAGTTGTATGCTTGCGATTATTAACAACACAAGATCTTTTGCATGTATTAGAAATACAACGCGGAATGAAAAGAAGCTCTTTTTTTTATTTACAATGTCAATATAACTTTTCATACAAATTAAGAAAAGGTAATTAACTAAATTTAATGCTCCGATAGTCGTGCCTGCCCACTTGTGTAATAAGAACAGAACACTTAAACACAGTACACTCGGAATGTTTACTCACCTTTGATTCTCTTTTCCCTTCGTTGAGGTATTGAGCTCATAAATTTCAATTACCTCTTAAACGAATTTAGATTTACAAGAATATATTCAAAACTATTACAAATGGATTTAATTTTAAATTTGTGCTTCTCTTCTTATGATAAATGTGAGGATAAGCTGTTATAATCAAATCGAAGTTAAGATTGAAATTCATATTAGGCATATGACTATAACAATACAAAAAAATCCGAATGCAACTTTGTGCGATGTAAAATACTGCAAATTCTCATGTGATTTATTGAATATATTTTATAAGATGTGGAAAAAATGTTTGCCATGTTATAATTTGTTTAATTCTTTCTCCAAACATACTAAACCTTATGATAAACAGAAATACGCAAATAATTTATTTTTTTAAGTAGGATAATTTCCAAATGACGTTGTTTCACCAAATTAAGTTATTAGTCCAAGAAAAATTACCACCCTGTAGTAATTTTCTCTAGTGAACAATTTATTCCATTTTGATTCATTTCGTAACCCTCTTTAGAGATCTGGAAAATGTTTCTTAAAGAAAGTTCCGTAAAGTTCAACTATATACCAAGATGAAATAGGTCTAAAGAAATGCGCTATTAATTCGAATTAGTTATAAATACTTGTATTCCTTTGTTATTTTACTGTTTCATTAACCAATACTAGTTTTACGAACTACTCTGTGACCAAAAAAATATATAGTTGCAGAAGAACATACTTTATATTGTACATGTATTTTATTGTGTTAGTTGTATTATTAGCATAAAAGTATTTTACACTTTAAATAAGATACTAGGCACATTCCACTGTGAAATCTATGTAAGTTTTCTAATTCTGTCATTTTTTGAAGTGGTTTTTATGACGAAGTTCTTTGCTGAAAGGTACTTTAATTTTAATGTTCGCAGTTTAAAATATTTCCGTTTTTATATGTCTCAAAATAACAATTGAGTGTACTATTAAGGCTCTTTTATACTGCAGGTAAAGGATATACAGCAGGAAATATTTTATATTTTAAAGTATACAATTAAGACAATTATAGAAAATATATTCATTATTTGTTGCAAGTTCTATTTATTGTGAATATTTTATAAAGGTAAAATATTTCAATTTTATAATAGAGAAGTGCTAGTTTTCTAGCACCAACAAATTTTTCAGGAACTAGTTTGTCCTTGATCAAAATATTAAAGTAATTAAAATGCAAAATATATTCCACACATATATGTACATACATGGCAACAAACAATAGAGCGTTAATGTAAAACGTTTGCTTTTAACTTTTTGCGTAATATTTAATCAAGAAATATATTACTTTAAAAATTGAATTACCTTTTGTTTTTATGACATAAACTGTGCATAAACGCACACACAAATTAAATTTGGCATTCTATAAAGTAAAGTTTTTTTTTGTATGAATCCTTTTATTTTAACTATTTCTTAAGGTTTTAAGGATATAGAACCAATTCCCTATTTTTCTATGTATACAAAGTCTTTCTTTACTCCATTTCTTCTGGAACGTAACGTGTAAAAACAGAATTGGGTGTATTTCCAAAATTATCGACTAGTTTTTTAAGATGTATGATATATCAAAAGTTTCAAATTGAATTTTTATTGTATTTCACATAAACCGTACCTCAACATATAATCTTTCCAGAAAATATATTTTTGTAAGAATAGAAAAAAAAATAAAGAAACCAAGTTTTCTGGATATCCAAATAAGATACTTACGGTAGATGAAGGAATCAATAATATTTTGACGTGAAACGTCTTTCGCTTCGGTAAGCAGGGGTACACTTCTTAAAACCGCATGGAAAGAAAATATGTCGTCCCTATAATGCTTTTAGTTATGTAACTTCGTGCTGTGCGCTATTCGTTTAGGTGATATTGAATAGGGCACAAAAGTCACTACTCAAGGACATGACTCATGGAATCAGATTGTGCCAGTGCCGTGAGACGCACGCAGCTAGCTGAACTAAATATAAACGCTTACGCGGTGATCGTTCGCGCGTAGCTTCTCAGTGCGTTTACAATTAAGATGGGAGTGGTTGCGTTCAAAGGCTTCTAAATACGTACCAAATAAAAATATCCAAATGTGTGCCTATGAAGATTTCTAGTAGATTTAAGTTGGAAATTTGCGAATTGAACCTAGTAGGATAGTCCTTTGAAAAGTGCCCGCCAGGTTAGGAGTCTAAGACTTTAATCAAAGGATGTACCATACTTCCGCGAGAAAAATCACTGCACAAAATTTCACCCCCTTGGAGCTCTTATAGGGGAGGAAAGTGACATCCAAATCCAAAATTATTTTGTTTTTTATTTCGGAATCTAGTTGGCCTAGACCCTTGGGCTTTTGCAGAATGTTTGTATACCGTAAGACTTAATATAAAAAATAGACCGGAGATCCTTAGCCTTTTTGTCAGTACAAAACAAAATTCGTTTACTTTCACCTTCACACCCAGGGTAGTTTTCTTCGTGAGACATTCACCATTTTTCAACTAGAATGTGTCTATTTCTAAATTACATACCCTCCAAAGCTCATTATTCACGTTGTAATGGATCATGGTAAGATTAAAAAAGAACATAGTAGGATGGCTGCAGCAAATGAAGTCAAGTTTAGAACTACGAAAAAATGTATTGAATTGTTAAAGCCAAAAGAATAAAATATGTATAAATAAGTATATTATTAATAAAATAATTAGTCTTTATCATTGCCTTCATTTATCACTGTGCAAATATTTTGGTGGTCAAATATATTTGTGAGTATTTCTGCTGCTTTAGTTATCTTTGCCTTAAACATAGCGTTAGATATAAAATAAATATTTTATAAACCTTGAATGTTGGAATAACTTACGAATTTTTAAGGAAAATTATCGCGACGGTATTTCACTGCGAAAGTTCAGATTTCATATAAATATATCGGTAGTGAATATTAAAGTTTTTTAATGACATAGTGGCTGGAATTTATCAGTAATTAGTTTACTTGTTAACGCTCTCAAAATGTCATAAATGTAATGTGAATGTCATAAATGTAATATAAAAGTTAATTATAGTATATATATCTTGTGTTTTGAGACTGCAAGTTGAAGTGAACAGGATTTTATGTAATTATTGGCATTTGCTTATTTATAAACGACCCGCTAAAACTACTTATCATCAATAAGCTAGTGATTAAAAAGATCCGTCTTTTAAGCCCTAGATTATTATCGAAATCAGATCTAATTAATAGAATATCCTTTCCTATATCAAAATATTTGACCTTTGTTATTTTTGCATGTGAAAAAGACATTTTATAACTTTATTTTGGTTTGAAAGCTACTACAAGGGATAAAATTCATTTGCACACTAGTGAATTGCAAATGCGCTTTTTGATATACAAGGCGATGAATTATTTATAATATGTGATGGTACATATATGCGTCATCAAAAAAGTTCTAATGATATATATCAAAAGAAATCGTCTTCTGACCAGAAGAAAGAGCCCTTTCTAAGCCTTTACAATATGTTCAAGTACAAGGTTTCGTTATTGATATGCTTGGACCTTTTAATACTAACGTTAATGATGCAACAATAATGAAACAAATAAAGATGCATATTAAATCTAGACATGTAAATAAGAAGATATCATATATGGTATTTATTCAATATGTCCCTAACCAAAATTATGTCGAAAGTTTCGAAGAGCATTATTGTACTCACACAATGCATCCGTAATTTATTTTTTATCTAACGCTAGGTTTAAGGCAAAAATTATTAAACCAGCTGAAATATTCACAAATATATTTGACTACCCAAATATTTGCACAGCTATAAAGATTAATTGTTTTATTAATGATATTCTTATTTATTCATTTCTAATTGTATTTTGACTTCAACAATTCAATACATTTTTCTAGTTCTAAACTTGACTTCATTTACTGCACCCACCGTAGGAAAGGAAGGCATTCTATACTCTAATTCTGATGAATGAAACTTTAAAGTAAATATGGGGACGATTCCACCGTAAGATAAAACTGAACAATAATAATAATTACTTATTTTTAAATCGCCAGGTGACCATACACTATTATAATTTTTATGTATATTGATGGAATTTTTTACCATCCATAAGTTAAATTTCAGAATTTCCTTAAGAAGATGTTAACCTCATAGTAATGATAAAATTATGAATTCATTATATTTTACCTATACATACAAAGTAAGTATATAGTTTTATAATAATAATAATAATAATAATAGCAGTAAAAATAATAATAATAATAATAATAATGCTAGAGGAATTGTTTAAGATTAAACACAGTAGACATTTGTATTTTTAAATTTATTGTATTTATTATGGAAAATTTATAAAACATTATTAGTTTATTAATAATTAAATCAGATGCATAATTTTTACGTGTTTTCATTAGTTGTAAGTTTAATAATAATTAGTTGAAAACTTTCTGTGAAACCTAATATTATATTTAGACCAGTATAGAAATACTTTGAAAAAAAAAACTTTGGTTTCCTCTCATTGGTTTTAATAATGATAGCATCTCTCTAGGAATTCAATTCATTTATTAGAACATTTCCCAAATTTTCCGGTCATCAGAATGGAATAATAATGTCAAAAATATAATTTGAATATATGAATTATATTTAGGTGTAAATAAGCAATAAACACACCTAAACTGCTCCAAGTTTATTAACACCAGCGTGGGAACCGACTGAGTTACCTATCTCATAGTCATCAAAATATAAAAAAAGAAGCAAATAAAATTTTTTACCGAATTCTTTTTATTGAGATTTCCAAATATTCCCCTGAATTACGTTAGATAAATTATTTTTATCATCATTAAGCTCTCGAATATGTTCTTTTATTGGAATCAGTAAACTCGATATTTCTAACATCGATTTTAAAGTTTTTCTCCGATGACAAATGTTTCTGGAAAGAAATAAGATCTGTATTTTTCTAAAATTTTTAAAGCTTTATATTCACTTTTAAACTCATTGAAGCAATTACTGTAAGATTCAAAAATATTAGTAAGTATATTACTAGTCTCAACATTATTCTCAGCTAAATGAGGTTTCATATATTGGTCAATATTGATATCCGCCAAAGCATCACTAACAGAAAATAAATCTTTGTCTACTGATTCTACATAACATTTTTCAAGTACTTCTATATTAGAAAAAATAACTTCTTTATTGTTTTATGTATTTGTGCTTATGACTACTACTGATTATGATTCAGTACGACTGGTCGAACGACAAGTATTTAAATGTTTTCGAAAGAAATTTAAGCAACTATAAAATCTTTGACAATTTTCTTCAATAAAACTATACCTTTTGTTTGTTTATCATTTTTCGTTTTTCAGTTCCGAATGTTGTCGGTCTTCTAAGGCTTTTTGTAAATAGTCCAAAAACATTAAAAAATGAAAAAAATTTAATAATTGTTCACACAAAATGAAGTGGCAATTTATTATGATAAATGATCGATTATTAAGGATAATTACCTCAACGTGAACAAAGGGAGCTTGTTGATCTTCTAATTTTTCCATGCAACTTCGTTCCATTCAACCAAAATGGTAATGAAAGAAAGCCAGGCGACTGATATATACGCCATGAAGTAAACAATGAGTAAATAATTTCTTATACGAAATTAAATGAATATTTGTAGTGACCCCATATTAAAATGACTTTATGCCGTTATGGATGAGATGCTCGTATTCTTGCAAAATGTTACTAATTTCACTAAATTTAGTCAACATTTTTGCAATTATAATAATTTTTTAAACTTGTTTTCATAAGCAGTATGAGTATTGAAATCATTTTCCAGTAAGACATGTCCATTTTGCCTCCTCAGACCACAACAGTTCTCGAAATATATTGCGATGCTGTCATCAGAATATTGTTCACGAATATTTTGTGTCTTCTTCCATCGTATAATGCCCTCCGCCCACGCAGTATTATTGTGTTTTAGCCATATTAAATCTGGTTCGTTGTCACAAATTTGTAGCCGCTGATGATCTGAACATCTTTTTAAATAATATGTTACCGTTTTTTCTGTAATTCTTCTCCAGGAGATCAATATTCTGATATAGTTGCCGTTTTTTTGTTATACAAGATACCACCAGCAGTTACTTTCTTATTTTTATTTTCTTCCGGTTTTAAGCATCCCTTATACCATGTACTTGCTAGTTCATTTGGTATTAGCTTGACAATGTTGTTTTTAATGAATTTAAACGTGGTTTAATTTCTTTATGATTGAAAATTTTATAGCCAATAGGTACACTACTCTCTTTGAATCAATAGGAGTTTCTGCAGATTATAATCACACTAAATAGTTATTAAGATTTTCTTCCGTTGTGCTGCTTGTATTTGATGTTAGTTTCATCCTTAACCTGTGCAATGTTAAGTATAGGAACAACTCCGTCATAGCAGTACTGGTTACTTTGTGGAGATGACGTGAGAAGTGAAACTTCAAAGTTAGAGGAATGGGAAATTTGTAGGGTAAACAAATAATTGAACTGCATGAATTCACGAGCTGAAATTATATATTTATTCCCTTGTAACTTTGTCTTCACTGAAATGATAGGTTTATGATAACTAAAATAGGATATAAAAGTTTGAGATTTCAATTTATCTAAATATCTACAAAATACTGCGTGAATCTTTATTCCAGATCTTGTCGTTGCTATTGTTTGATCACTATTTAGCCTTCATTTGAATTTATTATGTAAGAAGTCGATCAGTGGTTGGTGGTTGTGCTTCTGGCTTGGCGAAGTTTACATTAAAATCACCATTCAAAATCATTGACATTTCACCCCAATTTCTATTTAATAAAGCTGCAAGAGCAACAGCTGCATATCAAAGTTTCTTAATCGTCATTAATGAAATAATAATCGAAAATCAATTGATTTTCAAGGGTTCTGATATATATTAGTCACTCGAGCGTCACTAAAAATGAAACACTGTAGCTTGCCTGGGAGAGAGAGAGAGCACGAAGCATAAGAGAGAGGGAGAGCACATAAAGAGTGAAGCTTTCGATATTTCTCTTCTCCTCTGCTCGCCTTCCTTGCCAATACCGCTCAATGCGTTTCATTTTCGTGACAATTCCATTTCTCAACAAGCAACGTCCTCATTTGCTAAACTAAATTTTCAATTTCATAGAATACTTGGCTCTATCTATTAAACCAACATAAAAAACTTCAAAGATTGCAAACAAAAAGCTAAGGAAAATATATAGAAAAAATTACAAATTTTATTTAGTTCTACGCTAGTTAAAAAATTTAACATTTTTCGGTTATATTCCTCGTAGTTTACTTTATTCACAGATTTCAATACTATTTGAAATTTTTAGTTTAGACTGACGGGTAATGAAGCTACACAAAACATTTACCTGGAATGTAAACATTTGCGAGTTCATCTATCGGTTCTTGCACATAAAAATTATGTAGAATTTTTTTCATATGAAATAGAGATATTTTAAAGCGCATGTAAAGTTTCATTCAAAAGTAGAAAAACTACTAACAACAGTTTACAAGCCACAATCATATGGTTCTTTCGAACCCAACCATAAAAAATTACCAGAATATTTGAATTTCATGAGTAAATCTCAAGCCACTTGGGACTTCTGGGTAAAGTATGCTGTACTTGTGAATAACACGTAGAATACTAACGCAGGGCAATCTTCATTTAATCTTGTGTGTGAACGGAAGGCTGAATCATATTCTGTTTTCTCCCATCTTGCTGGAGTCCAGTATAATTATAATATTTTTCTAAACATCTCAATTAGCTAGAAGTACCTATGAAAAATGCAAAAGCCATCGCCCATAAAAATACGGTTAAGAGTTTCAACAGCCCACTAAAATTCAAAACTGCTCGAATTTCCAAGATAATTATCTGCTTATTAGAAAATAAACATACAGTCTCTCGCTAACAAAATTCTCAAGCCTTTATAAAAATTGTACCCAAATGGTGTAAACCCCACTGCTCGTAGAAAAGTACAAACAACGTAAGATTACTGCGCTACTGCAATCATGTTGTGATTTTCAACATTATAAATTACTTCTTTTAATACGAACCGTCGTATTTCGTAATTCGTCAAGGCATCCTAAATCTAAACCTAATTCTGTACTACCGGCAGAGCGATTTCATAATCAGCCGTTTTGGTCGTGTGGTGTGTTAAATTCTGATTTCTGTCGAAAGTCAACTTAGTTTTTTTACTACCGATCGTTATGTTCTTCGTTTTTTATTAATTAACCTCGTATTCAGAACGGAATTTACGGATCCACATTTCTATTTTCTGTGAAAAATTTCCCAGTTCCTCAAAAAGTGGAATTCTTACTTATTCGTTTACTTATATAGGGTAACTCCTGGCTTTAAGGGGTTCTTTTAGCAGGACTTTCCATTTAGTGAAATTACTTTTTCTTGGCTTCCTTATGAAGTACTCCTAAAATTTTCGCTTAATGTAGCTAGTACCTAAATTGTTATTATCATTCATAGTCTTATTTGCCTGGGTCCTTTGAGATGATGTGATTCCCGGTGGGGCCTCTGGTAGAGATGTCGTTGTGGTGAGGGCCATGTGGGTATAACAGGGTTGTTTTAAGGTGTTCGGTGAAAGTTTATGCAGAATTCCTCGAGCTGTAGTTGAGTTCTTCGCAGCCTTCGTAGTTCCTCTACTGTCAGGGTGAATTCGTTTCCTCGTCTGTTCACTTTTCGTTTCCATTTATGCTTTTCGCATTTTATTTACACACGATGAGTTGTTGCGACCTTTTCTAGCTAAAATGTATAGTTCTTGCACTGTTTTATTTTCTTTTCATAAAGATGATATGATGGTATCTCTGCGAATTTTACTCGAAAATTATACGGTAGCATACTAGAACGCTTCGAGCTATGATCCCTCAAAGTAACTTATACGCGATTCCTAGGTCTTTCTAGGATTGTTTGTTTTATTCGGATCATGCGTTATGTATTAAAATACTCGCAGACGTATTTGACGGGATCTTTCTCGATTCGAACGTATACGCGCATTGATCCTACTGATTATGATAGATTTTAATTGCTCATGCAATTCTTTAAGAAAAATATATCGAGTGAAAATGATGAACACGGTTTGTTTTATAATTCCTTTACTCTAAGAGCTTGATAAAAGTAGGAGGTCACCTTCAAAATGCTGTGATATTATATGTTATAGTACCTTATCTTGAAAAGTGTCATCTCTAACTGACCTAATTATCGTTGAAGGCGATTTGTTTACGAACTTCTAAATATCCTGCGGACAACTGCGTAATATGTTACAGCAAAAAGAGACATATGCGAACTCATGGATATTCATCAATACCTCGGATTAGAGTCAATCGACTTTTCGCTAGAATTAGTCGGCTTTTCGACTAATGCAAGAACTTAAAAAGCTTTCGTCGCGGTCTATATATGTATAGCGCTTGGAACTTGTTGCGCGCTTAAGTGCTGATGGATTTATAACAGATTTATAATGTACCCGGAGCACAAAATGCAGTGAAGTCTACTGCGACTGCGGTACGAACTTTGTTGCTTGCATTCACACAGCTCTAACAGCAAATAATAAACCAACTGGATGCGAAACTCAGACAAGTAGTTGAAAACGAAGGCATTAAATTAAAATTCATTCCTTCGGTGGGTTATGGGAATCAGGCGTTTGATTCACAAAATACCATTTAAAAAGGGTACTAGGGAATCATGTCTCAATATATTAGGGATTTAGTACATTACTTTTACAGATTAAAGTTTGTCTGAATTCGCAACGAAGTAGCGACCCGCAGGACTTAATAAATATTTATTAACTAGATCGTCGTTTATGAAGTTGAAATTGTATTAGGAGATCCAATTTCGTTATCACAATCCGTAAGGACAAGCACGTTAAGTGTGAACATTTGAAATCTGTTTGAAGTGGGTTTTGAATTGTAGTGAAGAAATAAAAAATAAACCTAGTAAAATATAAATCTAACTTATAATTCAAATCGTTTATCCGAGTTATCGAACCTCCCTTGACGATATATCTTTTTATGTCTATCAACCGCGTATTTAAAAATGTTGAGTACAATGCGGGCTCAGCGGCTTTTGACGCACTACGATCGTAATTTTTTAGCATTTCTTTGCAGCCTTTTTTAAAGCGAGAACAACGCGTACAAATCATTTTCACGGCTAAATGTTCATGTAAAATCTTGTGTATGCTTGTCATACTAATGCCCAGGGATGCCTCAATCTCAAGGTATGTCACATGAAGATATTGCAGTATCAGTTCACGCACAGCATCGATGTTTACTGGATGACCTTTCTTAAATTTGTTCGTGAACGAACGACGGTCATGATTGAATTCACTAAACCAGTGATATACAGTGGTTTTAGATGGTTTTTCATCGCCAAAAGCCGAAGTGAATTGATCGATGCACTGTTGTTAAGGTAATCCAAGTTGAAAGTCGTAATAAATCATCGCACAAAAATTATCCATTTTTTGACTGAGATGAAATTTTCAAGTTACTGTAAACAACACAAATAGCGTCCATATGACAAAACATTCTACGTACTATCAAACAAAGGTATTTTTCGAAAATGATTTGTTTCAATCGTGTTAGCTCTGCAAATATCTAGCCGTAAAAGAACTGTGTACTTCCTTTTAACTGCTTTCAAAACATACTTCCACACAAACGCGTGAGTAAAGTTAATAAATCATTGAAATGTTCGTGAGACTTAGCAGCTTTCTGTCTCTGTCTCAACCCTCTAAGACTAATCATATTTCATATACGTGAAAGCTTATTATTTGTAAATTCGTATATGAAATTTTGTGTATATTGTTGGCGGCACTCCCCAACATTCTGCCAGCGACTGTTGACAGGAAGAGTCATATGAGTCGTAAGAACTAACTTCGAAGAGTCTGAGATTTGGCTTTCATTTAATTATGGAAGATTCCGTGTCTCCTGTCTTAAGCGTACCATTCTAATGGTTACATTATCTGCGAGGAGCGTGTTAATATTAAACCTTGCAGAATTTTGAGCTTCATACACTCTTTCGGCGACAAAATTTACAGCAGTTAAACATTGCGACGAAGGTAAACTCCATTTTAACCTACTCTGCTGAACTTTTAGGTTTTTACAGACGATATGAATTTATTTTTTGAGGTGAACGCCAACATATCTCGCAGCGTTGGAAATCCTTTTACCTCTTCGATCTCTTCCAATATCCATTACATGAATTCTCAGGGCTTATTGGCTGTATTGTCTGGGACTCAACAGAATTATTCAGACCATTTTGAGCTTCCTGACAAAAACGCATCCTCTATTCTCATCTTCCATGAGATCCGCGAGGATCACGTAGCGAAGGCTTCGTGAAGGCTTTCCACCGCTGAACCACCCACCATATCCATTCCTTCCGCGGATGCTTCTGTTTTGGCACAGCCTCCTTTGCACTTACACCTGCTAGGAAGTACGACTATTGTGACTAACGCGACTTCAATTTCCTGACCAAAGCTTGGCTTTACGGCCCGTTTGTTGGCGGTAAGATTTTTGGTCTGGAATTTTCATTTTTCTGATGAGATACATATTTATCTTCATTCAACGCGTGGAAGATAAAACTTTTTGCATCGTCCGTCATTGCATCCCATACACTGTCGCTCTTCTTTCACACCTTTCTTTGGTTGGTCAAATTCTTCTCTAAGTTGACCACCTTGGGTTTCTCATCCTTTTTAATTGATTGGATGTGCTTGTAGTTATTACTTCGTATTTAACGGAATTTGTTCCGTAGATTTCTTTCAAATATGTTATACACTATTTCTGGCGTGCCTCAGGGGTGTCACCTTAGACCACTTTTATTTAACATTTTCATAAATTATTTACCCTCACTACAAATATGATGCCTTTTACTAATTCGAAATTCATTATAATCATTTACATATATATATATAAATGAATGAATTCTTACTTCTGGAGTTTGTCTGGATTGTATCGAAAACAAAAAATGAATCACTAACTATCTGTGAATTGTGTTTCCTGTCTGAAGGATAACAAATTACCTTTAGTCAGTGGCAACCAAATATCAGAAAGCTTAATTTAATATGATCCACATTTGAATATGTCAGAAAGTTTCATTCAATACATTTCACACTTGAAATATATTTTATCTATATATAGGCTGTAAAATATGTTAATAAAATAAATGGAGTTATTCCGAATAATAAAGTGTCCGTCAATGCAAGTGGTGAAAAGTAGGACTTGGCTGACAACGAGCCTCAGAGGGAGGACTACGAAGCATCAGCATCCGCAGTAGACAGGATAGCAGTACGACTACCACCATTCTAGACACGGAATCCAGATCTTTGGTTCCATCAACTGGAGGAACAATTGCATACCAGTGGTATCACTCAAGACGATACTCGGTACTTCATACTTGTGAGCAATAGTTACGCTGACATCCTCACAAAGTGCGAAATGTCATTCGCAACCCACCTTCATCAAACAAGTACATCACGCTGAAGAACAATCATCTTACAGTATTTCAGGAATCTGAACAGAGATGCCTTAAAAAACTTCTTGGGGACATTGCCTTAGACGAAAATCTTGAGTGCTTAAGTAGTAGCTCCTGCACCTTTCATCATCAAATTTTAGCAAAAAACAGCCGCATTGGAGATGGATTTAAAGCAGCTTAAATGTGGCTAAAGATGAAGTTAATACCATCGCCGCAACTTCAGCCAATGAGACAAAAGCAAATCAACACACCATTCATCAGCACTTTACTCGTGTCATCAAAAGTTTGGCAAAGAAGCCAAACGTTGTCAAAAGCCGTGCAGTCATAAAAAAAAACGAGACTGCGGACAGCAATCAGGGACTAGCCAGTCCGCATCCTCCATCAGTCGCCTGTATGTAACGGGGAAATCTACAAGCAAAATATTTCTCATCGCCACCGGAGCTGAAGTTTCGGTTGTTCCCCCCACTTCACAAGAGAGACGAAGATATCCTATAATCCGTTTACTCTATGCAGCCAACGGGACTAAAATTCCAACATATGGACAGAGGCTACCGGAACTCAATTTGGGTCTGCGGAGAGCCTTTAGCTGGCCTTTTATCATTGCTCATGTAAGTGAACCCAGACTTCTTCAGACTTTCAGAGTTCAAACTTCAGACTTCTTAGCCCATTACAACCAATTAATTGATGTAAAAAACAATCGATTAATTGATGATACCACAGGACTGCTCACAAGTAGCTTAAATATGACTAATTCCTCTAGTCTGCAGCATCTAAACACTATGAATTCAACGTCATCTCACCTGCTGAATACATTTGAAGACATCGCAAGGCCTAACGCGAATACACAAGTCAACAGAGTTACACACCACATCCAAGCACGAGGCCCACCAGTGTACGGAAAAACAAGATGACTCGCACCGCAACAACTGGAAATTGCAAAAAAAAGAGTTCCAGTATATGCTCAACCAGGGTATTTGTCGTCACAAAGTAGTTGTTTCAGTCCTCTTCATCTGGTCAAGAAGAAGGAGACTGGCGACTCTGCGGTGACTATAGAAGACTGAACGCGGTTACTATTCCTGACCAATTCGACATATGCAAGATTTTGCAAATCAACTGACAAGGAAAGAGGTTTTCAGCACTATAGACTTAACCCGTGCATATCATCAAATTCCAACCGAACCTAGCGACATTCCAAAGACAGCCATCACGACACCTTTCAGACTTTTTGAATTCCCAGTGATAACACTTAGGTTATAAAATGCAACACAAACATTCCAGCGTTTTGTTCACTAAGTTACTAGATGCCTTGACTATTGCTTCCCCTATATTGACGACTTCCTCGTCGCCTCTGAAACAGTCGAAGAGCACCGAGAGCATCCGAGAAAACTTCTTCAGCTCTTTCGTCAATATGGAATCACTATCAACCCATCAAAATGAACTTTCGAGGCATCGTTAGTGAGTTTTATAGGTTACCTTATATCTGAAAAAGGAACCAGGGCACTCCAATCCAAAATAGAAGCAATTACATCATTCGAGGATGGAGCTTAAAATTGTTCACGAGCTTCGCAAATTCTTGGGTGTTTTAAACTTTTATAGACGTTTCATACCTAGAGTAGCAGAAATACAAGCTCCTTCTTCGGGCAACAAAAAGAAGTATAAAACCTACATTCCGTGGATACAAGAGATCAACCCATTTGAGCAATGCAAATTGCTCATTCTCTGCCGAATGCACCATTATTTCTGATAGTAGATGCATTAGATACCAACCGACAGGGAATATCAATTCATCAATTGATTGTAGAGTTAGCATATTGTCTACTAAGTTCAAACACACATACCTCTAAAAGTATTTATTACAAGCCTCGTCAGCTCTGGGTAAAAGTTTGTGGTGAAATTGACCATGAAAGGGGTAAATTTTTTCACTCAGCAGTTTAATTCAATGAAGGACGTGTATGTGGATTTGACATTTAAACATTAATATTTCGGTCGTTATGTTGCAATATAAAGTACATGATCATTGAAGAAATTATCATGATCGGCTTGAGTGCGTTCCACAGCGGAACCACCCATCTACAGATAATAATATTTATCGTGCTGTACATAAGTTTGAAAAAGGACTTCAAGTAACTGCCGCTAATCAATCCGACATACAAGGGGAACAGCGTTCTCCTTCAAGATTCCACACTATGACAGTCGTTATACTTCTTCCCGCTCATTTAGTTATGCGTTCGAGCGATTAGTTCTCAGTGATCTTAACGAAAATGAATAACGGACAAAATTAAAATGTTAACGCAATCATATGATTCTCAGTTGTAAATCACATAGAAGTTTACAAAAGAAAGAAGGAGTTAATGTGGTTGCATGCCTCATTGTATGGTCTCAGCACCGCTATCTAACATGATCACTAGAAATATAAATTTCAAGAATGGATTAGTCAAGATCTCAATTGACGTATATTGAATCTGACCAGCCAAACAACAAAAATATGGGGGCAAATAAAATATAGAAATAAAAGCACACGCACTCTTCAAATGTGTTGTATCAGACCTGAGTTGGTCAGACCGCTATACTTGTAGCATGACAACCGGCAGCAAAGTGTAAGCACCCATAATTCTCAGCTGCGTTGGCATGTGTTCTAACCGTTTTCAGCTTTCAAGTTAGTATATTCGACAGAATAGTCAACCAACGGACATCTTTGTTTTACATAGGCATTAATAGAATGACAAATATTGATCCATTTTGTAAGCAACATTGTTCAATTTCCATCGTGGTAGAGGCAAGAACGCACCGGGACTTAAGGGCATGACAAACAAATACTTGCTCCTTGAGAGATGCCGACTTGTGCACAATAATAAAAGGCGTTGAGAAATTCTGTGGATTTAGTCAATAAAACAGGGCTACGCAAAAGTTAATGATAAAAAATATGAACAATTTTTTAGTGAATACCACAAAAGCGGCAAGAAAAAGCATAATGAAGGATTTATTAAAACCTAGTTAATATTTTATTGGGAAACAATCACAAAACATTGTTGGTTTTGGCTACTAAACCAAAGCCTGCAAAAAAGGAATATTTAGCGCAATATATCATACTTACCATATATCCGAACAGAGCTAACTTATAGAGCATTATAATGCTTTGAATGATATGTTAAAGATGTTTAGAGTCCCAATTCAGCCTTATCAGCCTCTTCCGTTATCGTTTCTACACCTGCAAACGTTTTTGATCATCTGCCAGAAATTAAACCATATAAATTTAATGGAAATCGAAAGAAATGGCCTCTGTTATGCGATTATTTTAAGAGTTTGAACACGGTAGCAAAAAGTTAAGTGATTTGTAAACATTTTACTATTTAAAAGCGACCATATGTAGGCCATGGAAACAGCTTATTTGAAATTCACCTATCTTAGATGATTCCAGTACGTGGGAAATTTTGTGCAATTTTATACTACTATCACTTAATATATTAACATTTTTAAATCTCATGAAGCATCCTTTGACAGGAGCTTAAAAGGTTGTAAGACTAAATTAATGAAGCTTTCAAGGTTCATAAAAGTTGGGATCGACCTATCAACCAATAGGATGACCGGCTGATCATAACAATCCAAAAATAGAATCCTGTCACACGTGAGGGTTGGAAAACCCTTTTACTTACACAAATTATTTGCTTCAAAGAATTACGCTCTTTTTTAATTAACTGAACGCATACGCAGAAGTGATCGGAGCCATCACATAGGCAACTTTGGAAAATATCCAAATTGCAACCAGAAATTATATTTCGGTACGTCTTTTGACAGGTGAGTTTGTTTTTAACAAACAAATTATTCAATTCCCTCGAGCAAGTTGTAAATTCTGTCAACATTGACATCATTCCACCCTACATATGCCTTCCAGTAACGCTGAAATGTTCACACATTCAACTAAGCTAGAAAATGCCTATTTGGGATCTAGATCTTCCGGTACTAATTGTTTTGCTAGGCATACCTCTATAATATATAGCACTCACAGCAACCATAAACTTAGGATTTATTGATTTCCTCTTCCATTACGTCCTACTTGTAATTTGTTAAAAATTCTTATTTCTGGAATTAGTTCTTGTTTCATAAGAGTGGTGAAATCTATAGAAACTCTGCAACTTCAATGCACTACACCTTATTTCGTGATAAATATTCGAGTATAAGTCTTGCCAAATTTGGCCAAACAATAGCTGCTTATTCTATGAAACTATACGACATTCCTCACCAGTGGATCCTTAATCCAAATTTCTTAAACATCGCTTCCATAGACACGATTACTTAAAGGCCGGGCTTGGTTGGATCCTTTCTGGGCTCAGTAGTTCGTTTTTTTCTTACAAACTTCAAGTAATTGGTGCTTTGTATTTCAATCGAAGATGAGCAACAACTTGAAATCCTAATAAGTAAGTTTTGTGAGATGGAAGAATACTACTGTATACTGAAGCCTGTGACGAAAAGTCTTGTGCCTCCTTTTCAGGTTCTCGGAATGAAAAGCTCATAACGAAACAAACCGAGACTAAGTGTATACGTTCCTGAAAACTTGTGTAAATACTTCCAAATATTATTTCATTTAATTATTCTTTTTCAGTCAACATGGATGTTTTGAAAGTTTTAGTGTGAGAAAAAATTATGCTAAAATGATTAGAAAATAATAAGTTTCATTTTTGAAATTGGCGAAGCAGATCAAAATATGCATTAGGACTATTCAACGCTACATCAGATGGTTTAAGGAAGAGCTAAATGTCCAAAATAAGCCTAAGTCGTCGGAAAGGTTCTGTGGATCCTGTATTGGAGAAAAGAAATGCTTATGGAGCGAAACCGATCTATTTGCACTAGAGATTTGGCAAAAAAGTTGAAAAGAAGTCGGCAATCGCAATCAAAAGGCAGAGAAAAGGAAAGAACTTAGGACATTTAAGAAAAAAAGTACTTAAAAGGATTACTGAACAAATTGCATGTTTTCACCGTTGTAGAAGGCTATATGGGAAAATTTTCACGAGGAAAAAGTGTGTCATCACGTAGCTTATTGCAAATTAGGTTTTTCTTCACTGCCCGTGGATCAGTTTCATTCTACTTAGAACCCAGAGGCTGTTCCGGATAACATAAAAACGATTGGAAAAAAATCGAAAAAATTGGAAAAAATAATGAACATGTAGTATATCTCTAAATGTGGCATGAAATTTACACTTTCGGGATTTTAATTTTAGCCGATGTTTATATTAAGAACTATATGAACAAAGGGTTATTACTTATGATTGAAAAGCTTCAAACTCCTGTTATATTTCGGCTAAATCTTGCTACAAGCCATTTGGCTACACAGACGGTAAATTGGTTGCAACGCCGAAGATTATCACCTTGCAATCTCACTCGCTTCAATTCTTCATTTTTCCAATTTTGAAATGAATATACTTTTCGTGATAAGCTTTATTATAAATCATGGCGTCATGAGATAGAATAGCCTAAGTGCTAAACACTAAGATATTTTTAACAGCCTTAGCAAAACTGAAATTTGCCTAACATTCACAAAATCCTGTCAGTTGAACTTTGCAAAACGATTTTTGATCAAACTTCCTGTAACCAATGAAAGCACACAGTTGTATATTAACAGAAAATTCGCATGATGTGTTGTCAAATTTACGCGGATCGAGTTTTACAAGGAATAGTTTGGCGTGACTCAATTTCAAGTAATTTCTAGAATTTCCGCTTAACTAATGTAACCTACGCAACATCTGTTCGTACGTTCCACTGCCTCAGAATGCGGAATCCAACTTTCCCTTTCCACGTAACGATTTCCACGTAGATGATGTTTTCTCAAGAGTTGATGATATTGTTGGGGCGTTAAAAACGAAACAATTCTTTAGTATCCCCCTCTCAATAGAGCTTTCTCAAAGGTAGATCCACCACCACCAACCTCACCAACTCTGCCTCCAAAACCCGTTGCGCCATGGAAAACGGTGACGTAGTTGATGTTATTACCATCGACTTCAGCAAAGCCTCCGATAAGATCTCTGACCATCATCTTGCTTAAACTTGAATTCCTCAGCCTTCAACCACGTCTTATATCTTCGATTAAATCGTACCTAGATAATCGCCAATACCTTTTCGGTCCACCAATCTCCATTTCCTTTGTCACCCGATCAGATGTCCCACAAGGCAGCCCTCTTAGCCCATTGTTCTTCATTATAAAAATTAAGGAGTGCAGATCTTATCCCTTGATTCTTATCTCCTGCAAGATCTTGTCAGCTTGTCCACCTGGTGCGCCAAAAACTTTTTCGAGCTCAATGTTTCCAAATGTCAGTCTATCATCTACTTTCGCAAACGTTTTCTTTGCACCCCTATGATCTATTTGTTGAACCCACCTCTTCCGTCACTTCTTTAGGCGATCTTGGTGACATTTGCGACAGAGAACTAAATTTTCGGCTTCACCTCGATAACATCATAAGCAAAGCTAACTCCACCCTTGGTTTCGTTAAGCGCTGATTTAGAAAGTTCTCGGCACAAAATCCCTTTACATCTCCTTTGTCAAACCTCTGCTCAGCTGTGTTAGCCACGTATGATCTGCTTCCCAAGGAACCCACGTCAACAGGATTGAGTCAGTGCAGCAAAAATGCATTCGATTTGTTCTGCGCTATCTCATTTAGATTTCAGTCTCTCGCAAATCGTCTGAAATTGATCGATTTACAATCTGTCTCTACATTCTACATTCTCTTTAGTCATCAGTTGCTATCTGGAGCCATTGATTGCCCGTCACTTCTCGAAGCAATACTTTTAAGCCATTTGAAATTAAACTACTAATTATTAAAATTTTCGCTTTGTTTTAGCTTATAGTAAGCTGAAATTTCTGTATGTTCTAGACGGCTCTTCAAGAAAATCTGTAAATGGTTTTACTGTGGTAGCGGAAGAATTAGTTCAAGAGCTTACTTTTGCTTCTTGGTGAGTGGTTATCTCACAAGGATTCTAGTTCTCTGCGAATACCCCTAATACTTTTAATGTCTCAAAAATATCACTATTTTTAATGCCTCAAAAATATCACTATTTTTATAAGGTATTCGTCCCACAGCGAGAGCAGTGCAGGCTTAATGTGCGAAACGAAGTTAAAAGTTGTAGTTACGTATCAATAAAACTACAGCAATATAATTGGTATCAACTAGTTCTAAATGTTTAATCAATGATGCTGCCCCGCCGGTTGGGAAAGTTTTTAAAAAACACAATTCTTGTAGTTTATTATTTCGGGTATTTCTATATATAATCTGTTCAAAGGGATCACAAAAGCATGGCTAGGACTTATAACTTGAGGAAAATAAAGCAATATTATATTCTTGATGGAATCGTGGACAACGGTATTATCTCGCTACTCCCTACATCGTGCTTTTACTATCTCATTGACTGCATGTTGAATTTGTTTTAAATGTTCAGCAATAAGACAGCGACTGCTACAATACAGATCTTTCAGTTCACTTGTTAATTGTTCTTCTGCAAAATACTCATGTTTTTTAAACTCTCAAATGAAGTATTACTCTATGGGTTGAAGAGTAAGTTTTGCACAAGTCTGTCGAGGAGGCGCCATATCCAAAGAAGTCTGAAGGGGCCTAGCAGGATAGGCCTTTGAAAAGTGCTCCCCAAGTTAGGAGGCCAAGACTTTAATCAAATGATTTCTCGAGAAAAGTCACTGTACAAAATTTCATCTCCTCAATAACATCCAACCATCCAAGGGTAGCTTCCTACATACCCTCGTATATTTTTGTACGCCTTTTAATTTCACTAGCGTTAAAGGATTTGATACTTGTCGATAATGCAAATTTCAAAAGATATGAAGGTAATATTTCGATATCAACCGTTACTTTGTTTCTAAATTCATTTTATTCCGGGATTTTGAAGCGTGTATATAGTGTTACGGCTGTTTTGTTGAGATTCGCATTATTAATATTATTTTCAAATTCTAAGTGATGAATAATTATAACAATACATTAAATCTGGTAATAGTAAATTGGTAAACTAGAAAAATTGTATTTTGAAAGAAATTTCATGTGCTTACTTTCCTGAAGCTTCCTTGTATATGACGGGATTATTGGGGCCAATATTAAACACCGGTAAGTTTTTTCATATATCCTATACTCTTTGTCAATAGAAAAATCAACGTTAATGTCTGTAGTTACCCTATGATGTCGTCTTTTTTAAACCAATTTAAAAAAAACATGTTTCCGAGGAAGACACGTTTAAAGTTTTGGTCATATTCCCAACTATTCTTGCTGTTTCGCAAATTTGTCCGTCTTTTTTAGTTTTATAAAGCTTAATATTGAAATTTTTACTGTTTTTTATTGATTTTTATTGATTTTATTTCTATTTGATTTACTATTTTTTATTAATTTGTTCAATCAAACAAAGTACACGTAAACGATTTTGTTTGGCTTGCAGTTTATTCCAGAATAAACAAATCTAGCGGTATTTATTGCTTATAAGCTTGGTTTTTTAATAAAACGTGTAAAGTACTAAACTGTGTTATTTGTTTTCATCGTATCTGAAAGATTGGAATTTGCATAAAATTTTCTTTACTTAAAAATACATATTTTCAGTTTTAGTTACTGCAGAATTACTAAAGAGGTCTCAAATTTAAGGTAAGCCATCAAAATATAATGCAATGAACAATTTTTTGTTGAAAAAAATTCAACCCTAACGCATTTATCCTTTATCCTGGAATTATTTAAATGCGGTGAATTAATTGCCTTTATTTTTTATATTTTTTTGTCCACTTGTCTGCAAAAGAATGACATAGTTTGTCTTGAATACCACTGAACCCTCAACTTTTTGATAAGTTACAAGGAACACTTAAAAGAAAGTGGTATACAAATATATACCAGAATAACAGATTTTTTAGAAAATACCGCCTTGGTAGCTTAGTACATATGTAAAGTTAACGGTCAAATAAATATAAAAATAAGCGATTTGTGTTTAAAACCAGGGTGTTATTATTGTTTTGGAGCATTTAGAAACACGGCCATCCTGCTCTTTATTACTCCCTTAATTCGTTCGACTTGCGACCACCAAGTAAGATCTCCAAAGTTTCCTTGGACTCATAGTGACTACCTACAGTTCAGAGGACTTCAATCTGTGCTGCTACTAATAGACGTCATAATTGGATTTTTAAAGTACAAAACCGTACTATTAATAATCAAACATAATACCATCCCACACGGATGCTACACCTCCAAGACTAGGATCAAGATTCTATTATATATAAAATGAAAAGCGTATTTAGAATTAATTTCAAACTTAAATTAAGTCTTACATGATTATAAAAGCAATTAACTAGATACAAAAAAAATGCGTACGCTAATCTTGACATCTCTCAAACAATACTGAGACAAGCGAAATACTTACTTAGTCGATTAAATTCAATTGCTAACTTGTACACTTTCAGTTCACGCAGCAATTGTACATACTTTAAAATCAAACAGCGTGAAAGAGTGATCCGAATTTCACGGCAGATTGCCACTCGAAACATAATTAAGCAAGGGTTCTTGAAAGGTTTTCTCACCGAAAGTATACACACTATGAATATCCAAAAACTGACTGTGCAGGTATTATCGAGGTAAGGCGAAGCTACCGTAGACCAGCTAAGCGATGCAAGTACACATTTTTTTATTCAACTACTGTCGGACAATGTCAACGATTATTTACTAACAAATGTAAAATTACAATAGGAACTTTATTTGAGCAAAAACAGTTTTTTTTTTCACAAAGTTTGAGAAAATATACGCTTTACTTTTACCTGTGCAGTATTTTTTAAAACATTGTATCGAAACCTACAGCTCGTACTACATAATAAACATATTATTATTTTTTAGGCATTAAGGCATTAAGAGCATCAAAAAAATCTGTTTAACGTAATGAATTATAAGTTTATCTCGTGACTTTTTTTCTAGGCAACGGAGATGAGGTAGAAAAATTTGAAGCATGGCTGCAAAATGAATGCATAGCGGTTTCAACACACTTAAAAGACAAAATAATTGTTAAATTACTATCTCTACTGATGTCATTTTGTAAAACTTTATTTCACCCTTTGGAAATCACCTGAAATTAGCGGTTATTTTTAACGGAAGACAATTATGTTTACCTTTAAATTTTAGCCTTTCTTGCTGTGATCATTATATGTTAGATTAAGATCTCAATTTACGAACGCAACTCTGCCTTTGTTTTCATATCTGATTAAAAAGTTTGTAATACTGATGTCTAATGACCTCATTCTCAACAAATTACCAAGTTATTTAAAAGTGCTGAGAAATTTTTGTTGATTTTTAAATTTTACTTTCATTACTGATGGAAAAAAAATGTACGTTTAATTATTTCGACCTGCTGAATGGAATCTTAATTAACTTAGTGTAAAAGGTTTTCTAACATATCGATCTGATTTGTCGGTACCCGAAATTTGTACGGTCATCCTACGATGAATAGCTAAATTTGAAATAAATCACGTTACCATCTTATTGAAGTTGTTTGTGTTAATGAAATCTTCTGTTAATTAAAATTTTTTCATACGTTACACATCGAATTTTCGTTAAATTCAAACATAAATCTCTTTAAGAAGAATTTAAGCCGTATCGAATAGAATAGATTCCCTTACTGTAGTGGAGTCATTAAACCAAAATCTGTTAACTACTTTCAACACAGCTATGACTGATAGGAACTTTGCAACTTTATGATATTTGACGAGTTATAAGTAGTTTCGGTATATTTTTGCAAAAACACATACACAACAGTAGCGAAGTATTTTTTATAGAAAATTTATATACATGCTTTAACATTTTTTTCCAATTAGTGCTTGTGCAATAGTTTATCTATTTCGCAAGAGAAAAGTTCCAAAAAATGCATTCCGAGATCTTTAAATTACCTTCATAAAAGATATTTACAGATAATAACATATTTGTATGTTTTGGCTTCACGCAAGAACCATTGAACATATTTAGATATTTTCAGATGTGTAGCTTGAAGTTCACGGAATAATCTGAGGTAGGTGTGCTTCTCAGTACTTACGTGTAATATGGCACATAACATAAGTGTGATAAAAAATATGACATAATAACAGACAGCCTAATAAAATATGTCAAACGTCACATAGCGCATGTTACCTGACACGTAATCGCATACATGTCACATGAAATATGTTTATGTTATTATATCTCCAGTCTCATGAGCAATAAATTCAAATTAAAACAACAAATCAATATGGTTGACCTGTATGACTATTGATAAGGGAAGGGAGGGTAAAATGAAAAGGTTTGAAATTAGCAATATTAGAAAATTTGCGAGACCCTGTACCAGTTCGGTCAGAAGAACATTTATTTATCGATTCAAAGGAATCAACCGGAAAAATATAAATGAAACAGTTAATCATGTGTTTACTCTTTGTATCATGCACTCGCTACCAAATATCTACTTATGCTCGTCAGATTATGCAGTTGAAGGAACCTAAGTTTTGTTGAAAGGGGGTCTCAAAAAGAAAAGAAAATCCTTAAACGAAATTCGCTCTATTGGACTGAGTCAGCGAAGCAGGGAGAAAGGGCAGGAAGGTCCGCACAAAACGGAGGCCGAGAACAATCGCCGACCACGAAACAAAGGAGTTTTTTTAGAAAATTGTTTATAGGAATTAAATTGTTTGACAAATCATTATGAAATTCATTAGGCTTCTATTCTGATAATCACCCAATCGATAGAAAAAAAATAATGACCAAAATCGATCAAGAATTGCAACCCGTATCATGTCCTCATACGTGCCCACATCCGTACAGGCCAACAGACGGAAACACAAATAATTTTTCAAAGGCAAATGTAGATAATAAATATTTTTAAAAATTAAAAACTAATATCAGTTTTTAGAAGAAGATTAACCGAGTAATAATTATTTCTATCGTCAAAAGTCGAAGCTGGCGCGCTAGTTGATAGCAAAGCACACACCCGCGGAGTGTGCAATTGAAGGTGTTTGCATATTCAATTAATTTTTCACAGTCAGTAAAGCAGATATTGATTTTAGCGAATGAAAAAATGTCTAATGAAGAATAACAGAACTCTTAAGTAATTTTTGTATAAACCTGGAAGAAATCAATAATATCAGTTTGATTACTTACTGACATAAAATAAATGTTACTAATAATGTGATGATGATGGTGATAATGACGACAACGAGATTTTTGAAGAATAGAAAGTATTTTTTTATAGAATTGTTGATGACGATTAATTTCTGTTAAATATAAGGAAAACATAAAGTAATTTATTTATGAAAATTTTTTGAATGTTTTGTTGATGAATAATGAATTCTACGCTATTCTGGTTCCAATTTGTGGAAAGTTATTTAAAGTGGAAGGTTCTATTTGAAAGCACAAACGGGATGATCTAAAAAACAGAGCTTATTTGGATATTGATAGGTTAGTAAAAGCAACAAAAATATACCAGACGCTCAGCAATACTGTCCTGTATAAAAGCCAGGTCATGCGCATTTTTCGCCGACATAAATAAATGAAAATTATGGTGGGTTTCAATGAAAAGTTAATTAACATACTCTTAAAATTACCTGTTTTTTATTTCCAAAAGTAGTTCTTATTATATACATACATAGATAAATACCCACAGGAAAGTCCAAAAAGGTATAAGTGTACAACGGAAAAATATGACTGGCGTGCATTTGATTTAAAATTCCTTAAACTATTTCATTACCTTTAAAACTCAGGCTGTGGAGCAAACTTATTTTTCTGATTACACAAATATATTAATGCTGAGAAAATAATTGACAATAATAATTACACAAAATTCCACACATATCCATACAAATTGTTGTTTTCTATTTATTTACTTGCTCAAAAAAATTGTTTGTAATTTATATGTAATTTGTGATAAGAATAATGTAAAGAATCATAATTAATATGACATTAATCGCTTTATTTTTGTTTAACTCATTTTAGTTGGCCACTGAAATATTTCAATGCCAGAAGTGTTATTAAAAAGAATTATTGATTTTTTCTCTATAAAAATACGTAAGGAGGAAATACCTAGCGAAGGCGACTATCAATAATTTCAATACATGTACATATTTAGGTTGACAAACAATGATAGAAGTCTCTAGTCATTTTAGTACATTTAAGGCATTAAGAAAATAAGTTAGGCTATTTGCTGTTTAATAAAATATATTTAGATGGCATTTATGCCTAAATCACTTTGAGAAATCATTTAATGAAAGTGTGTGGACTCACTTTTCTTCACTTGACAGCAGCGATAAGAATAAAATGCGATAATTGTTTTTAAGTTCGTGTAATGGGTTAAGAATTAACTAATTGTGCCAACAAGAAAATAAAAAAATTTAAAAAAAAAAAACCCAAAATTTCTTGTGACGGAATTTTTGAATGCTTTTCGTTTAATCAGTTAAGACTAATTAATAATAATCATTGAAAGAACAAACCTGACAGTTTTCCAATTAAAAGCCCACTAAAGCAGCTCTTCAAGACCGAAAAAATACATTAATTATCATGCTCTCCAAATTCGAAGTAAACCTTTTCAACGTTCGTTAGTAAAAGATCCTTTTTCAAGTCTTATATTGCCAGAGAATTTATAATCGAGTTTGGACCCTACAACAGACAATTTGTTTTACGGAACGCCCCTCACATATTTCAAAACTCATTAATTTAATTTCCTGGATCTCTAACTCTATTTGCATATTTAATTTGGATTTGATTAATTAGCTTACAAAAAATTAGTTAAATGAAAACATAATCGTTTTAGCTGGGCAACGTCTGACAGTATCATGTCATGTGTTTAAGTTTAATAGAATTGATGCTAGCGGCTCGTTAGGTTTGCTTTTTCCTTTTGTTGCGATTCGACAATCTCTGTTTTTTTTTTTATTTGACCACATATGCGCGTTTTGTTCAAATAGTCATTCTTTACAATGTTCGATCAACGTCTCTGATTTTCTTTAATATGTACAAGATATTTAGAATGATTTACATCTAAACAAATTAAGGTATCATAAAATTGAAATTAAATTTTCGATTTCTCTGTAGGCAATTCCACTTAGGTGTGTGATTTACGATCATCCTCTGTGGGGGTTAATTAAGATTTGACCTGCTTTTTTTTGTGTTTATAATTTATGGCATTTAGCATGCAAAAAATATTAATATCAATTAACTTTTCTGTAGCAATATAAATTAAATTACACTCCAAAACGATATTGAATTAAAATTACTAGATAATTAACACTATTTCCAAAAGAGATTACTGTGTACAAAGATGTTCTTTATTACTTAATTATCTTCGTTAGTTTTCACTAAAATATTTCTTTGTAATGGCATTAAAAATTCACAGAGTTTTAAAGTTTCAATTGTAAAAACACTAAGAATTTGGAAATGAATAAAATTTATTTTTAATCCCAATTAGGATTGGAAATTTTCTGACCAGGGTTATACTGTAATATTACAGCCTCGTGACTCAGGAGTAGCCTACCACCCTTAAGATGTTATTATTTACTAGATTCGAATACTGGGACTTTATTCAAATAGAAATTATTATATGAGCAGCAGTAACGTTCGTTCTTAAAGTTTAAAATACTGTTTTCATTAAAAAATTGTGAAATTATTTATAAGAACTTTATATAAAAAGCCAGTCTCTCAAAAACTAAGGTCTTTTATAATAGCTTATGACTAACAACGTTAAATATTGTAAAATTGGAATGATTAATATTTTCGCAAAAGCTTATATTATCAATCACAGAATGGTAACCTTCTCAGCATAAAACTATATTTCTAATTTTAGAAAAAAACATTACTTCAAGAGCCTCAGTGTCAGTTTATACCAAAATAATAAAAGCAAATTCACAATAATATAAGGCCATATTTATAAAAACAAACACTAAAGTCGGTGTAAGTGAAAGTTGACTTTGTTTCTGAAATCACCTGTAAAATGATTTCTTTTCACAGCCCTATAAAAATTCCATTTTAACTAAAACCAACTCGTTACGGTTAAATTTTATTCTAACTTTAGATATACAGTACATCAAATTAATAATTATAAATAAAATTTTATCTGTAGAGTATGGTTTGATTTTTCTAAGCATATTGAGTGAAGATTAGCTAATTAAACGAAAACTATGTATCAATATATACTGGTTTTCTTACCGAAATGGCTGAATTACATAAATTGAGTGCGACATGTAACTTTCGGCCGCTTTCACCTTTGAGTATGGTTTCCAGTTATGGAAATAGAAATACGTAACTTTCGGTTCTTTAATATTCAAAAGTACATTGAGCTCACGATTCACACAGTTGACTGATTCTCCGAAGATGACGTGCAAAATCCACATTTCATTTTGAAAACATATGTGTAGTAAATTTATAATTCCCATAAGAAATAGTACCGTTTTTTTTAAATACATGGTTTTAAACAAAAAATTATTAATTCAAATAACATGTGTACACATAACATAATTGAAAAGTATATACATATGTTTGAATAAAAATGTAGTAGTTTAAGTAAGATCCTTTATACTATATACCTTAATACTATTCCTTTTTTCAATGCCTTTTCTCGTACTAAATCCTTTTTGAAATTGTCGTGTAGCAGTCTGAAAAATGTAGAGTGGGTTGTTGAAAACTGAGCCATAATTTGAAACCTTTAATTAGCAACTGTAGGGCTCTGTAGCTGCGGGTTTTTTTTAACTATTTTAACCATTTGTTGTATTTTTATGGAAAAGGAACTGAACCCTTCAGAAAGTAGATATAACCCTTTTTTTAAAAGATCGGATTTGTTGAATTGTGTGCCAAGGATTTAGTTCAAATAAAAACAGAGACATTATAACTCAGATATTTATTTTTAGTCGGAAATCTTTATATTAATAACAAAAATAATAAAACAAAATTAGAAAAACTAATGAAATTTCTTATAGAATCTTCTAATATAGAATATATTCTTATTATATATATTACAAAACATGAATATTCTCTTCAAATAAAAATAAAAACATATTCATGCATTTTTGTTATTCAATAGAAAATAGTTCTTAATGCCATTCAGTGATTCAGTGTTAAATAGGATACGAGCGAGACATTAATGAAAGCAAATTTATTTGAAAAAATAAATACATTTAATTATTGTTTCCTCATTTAAATATGAAAATATTTTGTGTTTAAATCTTTTTAAGCTACCTGCTATAATAAAAAATATAAAAATCGAAATATATACTTACGCGAAAATTGATCTGAAACAAACAGACGCTCCTCACATACTTCTTATAAACGGCAGCCGCTAGTCAACTAAGTTAGGTGGGAGTTCCCTATCCAACTACGCGCCCTACTTAATTTCGTATTTAATTTTTTTTTGTGTTAGTAATCGAATGATTAGATAATATATTTAATTCATATCGACGTAAAAGCATTAAAATACATTTTCTCTATTTATGACCCTATAGCAATATCATATCAAGCCTGCGACAAGTCAAGTGAATTAAATTTAAGCGTTTATTATTCTGGAGATCCCATATAACTGAATAATTCGTTCTTTTTAAATATACCAAATTGATTTGTTCCTCTTTTGATCCACTTTTAACATTCGGTATATTTACTGAGAATGTTTCGGTAGTAGTAAAGTCTAAGCCTCAGCGTCAGCCTCATAAAATTGCAAAAATGTTTATAAACATTATGTTCTATTTAAAATTAAGCAGTTGAAGTTTTCACATAAATCGTTAACAGCTCTCTCGCTTGTGTGCACAAATTATTAAAATAAATTCGATTCCTTTCATTTGAATACAAAAATAGAATAATGAATCACTTTGATAAAAATGCTATGAAGCATTTACGAATGTATGATTTATAAAACTCCTCAAATAAAAGCAAAAGTTTTCTTTTTACAATTAATAAGAAGATGATCCGATTCGTGTTTGCATTTCGGTAAAGCATTAAATGAAGAAAAATGAAGAAAGTGTAATTTAATATTGTTCATAGTACTTGCGAGAAGAAAAACACGTTCTCTTTTGGGTAAATTTTGAGTGCTTGCTTGTTTATCGAAATTCAAATTTAGACTGACTTAAAAATCTATATACACCTAACCCTCGATTTACACGGTAGATTGGTTCCGCCGAAAATGACGTGTACAGTGAAATCGTGCAATTCGAGTCCACTATTAACATTGAAAAGAAATACATACACATGCAATTGATTTGAAAAATATATGAAACAGTATTATTTATTTCTTGTAAAATAAAATAGTATGTATAGTGTAATTCACATAAAAATTAAAAATGTTTTTATTCTGTATGTATGGTGGATTTTTCTGGAAGCCCGTCCGCTCTTCTTCAACCGTGAAATCGTGCAATTCGAATGGCGTGTAAATCGAGGTAGGTGGTAAAGACATATTGGGTTTCTGGAAAGTGCAACGGTGGACACGTGAAAGATTCCCATGCAGCTGGGCAGTCAGGTGTCATCGGGTTTCCAAGTAGTGTTTTGATAAGATACCATGATGTTTTCTTGCCTGATACGTGAATTTTTTAATTGCATCAAAGTCACATACTTGCTAACATTAACTTTCCCCCTCTTTAATCTAAAAGGTCTTCATTTTGCCGACTTAAAAAACGGTGTTTTGTAGAACTTCCGCCTGTTGGGTTTTGGAGAAGTAATTGTTGCCTCAGGAGATCCTTGGTTTTACTTCCTCTGTCGTGTTTTCGTTTTCTTGGATGGCTTTTACCGAATGAACTGCTTTTAAGGGTTTTTCCTCCAATTTTCCTTTAGATGCGTTTTCCTCTTTTTAGATAGGTAACCTCTCTATGGGTTGGATGACATTTTCGGCTTTATTTCTGCATACTAATTTGGATACAATTAGGCTGATTAATATTACTGCAATTATGCCGATCAATCCATAACCGATTGATGGATAGACTTTATTTTCAGCTCGTAGAATCGTATGTATTATGTAGGTCATTCAATAATTATTGCCGTTACATTATTATTTCTTATTGTTCTTTAAAATAATCTCTATCACAGCTAATAGACTTATTCATACATTCAAACGAATTGTTAAACCACTACTTCCATTTTTCCTTGGATATTGCGGCGTAGATTTCTCTACAGCTCCAAGTGTAATTTGCAGGTACATATGTGATTTGACGATTTTCGTGAACTATTGTAGTTTTTCCACGGCAGACACGGTTTCAGGAGTAGGCACGTTACTCGGTCGTCCTGGATGTGGATCGTCTTCCAAACTAAAGTCACCTCGCTCGAATTATTTATACCACCGTTCGACAGTCCTGAGAGATGGAGCAATATCACCCAATGTGCGTTCCATCTCTTCGTTGCGTTTTTGTCAAGAAAGGTCACGTTTAAAGTTATAAAAAATTATTGCAGGAATGTTTGATCTTGTAAGGGAATCGGTAGCCGTCTGTGTTTATATTATGCGTACATGTCCTTTAGTACCGAACGACAAAAATTATTGAGTAACCTACGTATTTCTCTGGATTTCCCTCATCATTTCTAGGGATAATATTATAATTCGCAGTATTCCTTTTCTTCCGGGATTGGTCGAGGAATAATGGGAAGAGCATAAAGGGCGGGTGTTTCTTTGGATGTCACGGCTTTGTCGTTGACCGCAATATTTGTATGAAATCTCACAAGGAATTTTCCATTGAGATTATGGGGATTAGCAATAAGATTCCTTCCTATACTCTTCCAGTGCCGAAATATGTTGGCTATTGACTTCGTTGCTCGTATTGTAAATTGAAGACTTTTTAATAAATTTGAGGTCCATATAGTCTTACGTATATCTATAGTATTATTTCTATTACAAATAAATTTACGATTATTAGTTAAATTAAATTAAATAATGGATAATTTTATGGAATCAAAAGTAATTGTAAAAACTTTTAATACCATAAATTTATCCATTATCTTTTAAAATTTGTTTATAATTGAGTACAGTGTTAAAATGATTTCTTTTGATTGGTTTTGGTTTGGTCAATAACAATAATTTTCGCTTGTAGTAATCGCAATGTTAACGATCTAGAGCATAAGATAATTATTGGTTATTATCTTAATATCAGCAAAATTTAAACCATTGTCCATTGTAATTTTTATTTTTGATTTAGATAGACATCATAGACTTGGTCCAATGAATGGCATTCTTCCTTAATTAATTTTACGTTGTACTGAATTTTTGAGGCATACTTATTACTAATCTCATTATTTATTTTTATTTTTTCTAAAATTCCAGTAGCTGCTATGGTGATATTTTTTTATTATTTCATTACACAATTCATTGATTTTTTTACCTGTTATTATGTGTTAACACCTTATTTATTTTATCTGCGATTAACTGAAAATCTTCATGATCGGGAATGCTGACAATCCATTACCAGACCATACCAACAAAATCGAATAATCTTTTACTTCGGTGAACCTTTAGATTTTCTAATAGGTCTTAGATTTGAGATAATTCATAGGCAAGGGAACGTATTTTGACATTTGTTTCATTAATCAGTGAATTTAGCTCGGTTATAAGTCGTTAATATTTATCTAATTCAATAACATTAATTAATTTAAAGTTTGATGCTCATAAAAATTATCCGTGAATTTGAGTAGTCCAAAATTTGGGCCTCGCTTTAGCTGCGCGAGACACATACCTGAAAGAGAAGTTATAGACAGTTGTCGCTGATTCTGTTATAACCATTGTATTCTTATTTGCTTTGATTATTTCCTTTTATATCAAACTGTTAATTCTGATCCTAGATGCTTATTATATTTAACGAAAATATTATCTCCTGGTTCGTACGTTTTTATTGGTTTCCTTTTCTTTGTTCTGATGCTTGAGTTTAAGTTTATCTATGTTACAAGGCATGCTTTTTCGTGGGTTTTTCCCCATGGGTTTCTTCCGTAAAATAATTCGACAGGTTTCTTTTCTGTGGTGGAATGAATGATATGATTGTATTCGTTTACCTGTCTTTCTGACAATTCCTCAAATATGCACTCCATATTGTTGGCTCTTTCATGATTTCCGACAGGGTAGAATGAAATCGCTTTCACTTTTGTAAGGCTTTAAAGACTTATATCTTCAATAAATCTTCCATCATGGAAGTAATTGAGGCAGAATTAAAAGACTTCGTATTGTCAGTTATGACTATTACTGGTACGGTAAAAAAAAGCAATATATTCCTAAGCGGTCGCTTTATGCCTTCAATTGAATTGTATTTGATAGGCCTGTCCTGACGAGTGTTGACAAATACTTTGTTTTCTTTCCTAGGTTGCATTCCATGTTCATAGGCCAGTATCGTTCGGGTTCGCGAAGCCACTTTGGTCCATTCCACCAGAGATTATAATTTATTGTTATGTGTGGTAGCGGGCAGAGTTAGACTGTATTGGAACATGACGCCAAGTGGTAGAGTTGAAAGTTTCCTGTATTCTGGCAATTCAGTTGGCAACAAAGGGTTTGAATTTTTTTGGATTATTATCCTGGGTATCCTGGATAATACGATGCTGGACTCGGACCAAACTGTGAAATAGTTAGTTTTGAAGTTTCATTGCTGTTTTTACGATGTTGAATGGCCGGGTCAGGACAACAGCACCGCAGAGTAATGATCGCGATACAGAAATTGGTTTACTTGGTGTTACACTCATTTTCGAAGTCAATATCGTGACTCTTACTTATTCTTTTGAGTCAGAGACTCTGACGTATAAAACTGCAGCATATGCGTTGGCAGACCCGTTGCAAAAACCATCTATTTCTGTAGTTTCCCCTGAGGCGGGAGTCCATCTCAGTACTTAAATTTTTTCTATCTTCTTAAAATCATTAAGTAACTGTTCATCCCAACTGACGGCCATTTGCCAAATGACTTGCATCAACATTGTTGGCTTATGTACAATAGATACAAGCAAGTCTAACGGATCAAACAACCTCGAGATCTGGCTCAAGTATTATCGTTTGGTCTTGAATTCTAAGGGATCGAATGACTCTGACAAGGAGTACATAAAAAATCTTATTTTGGACACCACTTTATACTCTCAAAGCTTCTTCTTCTTCATTTGATACCCATTTTCTTAAATTAAATCTCCCCGATTTCAGTAAACCTATGGTTTGGCCTTACAGTCCCTTTGCATTGGTCACGCCGTCACATCTTGTGAGCTAGTCGTCTACATAGGACTCGGTTAAGATCATGGATGATGCTAATGGGAAATTTTTCACTTCATCGCGAGCCAGCTGTTGTAATATACGAGAAACAAGATACGAGAACATTGCTATTTTGAAAGTGACGTTATTGAGTCGATAATCGTGAACAAGATCAGCTGGATTGTTGTGCCAAAGATCTTTGGTAATCGGCGTAACGGTCTACCCCCGAAATCTGGCGGTACATTTTCTCGAGGTTGGCGCTAAGTACCATATCAATGGTATATCAACTTCTTTATGTCTAGTTTGTTGAAAATTGGTTCGATAATGAATGAGGCCTGGGATCATTGGTCTACAAGAGTTCTTATAGGAGTGGTTAGATCATGATCGGAAATTATTTTGACTAAGGTACTACCAAAAGAATTTAGTTGGCAGTTGAGACTTTACCGTTGACTGCTAGTAGGGCTCTGTTCGTTCTTGGCATGTTCCGTTTCTTCACAAATATACTCCCTTGCTACGTTTGTGTTGTTTTAGCTGCTACAACGTTATTATTGTGAAGTAAGGTGTGGTGACTACATTTCAAACATTTGGAGATTGAGCGAATTGAAGACCATGGCTAAAGTAGTTGGAAGATAATTTGTTACGAATCGAAATATTTCTGTTGTCAGGATGACTGAGTTTCATAAAATCAGGACATTTTCAATCATTGAGGATGTGTGCAGGCGTTCTATGTGTTGGATGTGTGAATACTGATTAACGAGAAGTGAATGCCTGTATTAAGGTAATTTATGTATTCGTTCAATGCAATTGACTTTAATCCTGATTCGTTATCCACCACGATTTTCTCCACATTTCCAAATTGGCTGAAATGGTAAAATAATGCGGATGAATTAAATCCATGTTCTGCATAAAATTTTTATAGCATAAGCATGTTTGGTGAATTTATCTATTACTGTTAAAAGTAAATGAATTTGTAAGGTGTAAGACATCAATATGTATGATCTTGTTTGATTTGCTAGCTATTTCCGTTAATTTATATAATATTTTCGGAAGTGTTCTATCGTATTTCTCATAGTTGGAAATTATTAATAAATTGGGTGATGCGCTCTTGAAATATTTTTCCTATTCCTCGGTGGTTATTATATCCTATATACTTTTTCCACCATTTCTAATAATTTTTCTTCGTCGACGACATCTTCCACCACAGTCTTGCCACGAATCAGATTGAAGTTTTGGTTATTGGAAAAATGTGTAAAATATGCGGACATTACTGTTTTCGAAAACGTTTAGTCTTTTATACAGATTGCATTCAAGCCGTGTTCTAGTTGAACCACATCGCCGAGTAAAATTTTGCTCTCCGTGAGCGAACACATCTTTACAATATCACTGATAACTCAGTACCCCGTTGCGTTTGGCAAGCAAACACTTTGAACAAATTTATAAAAGTCTTTTCCCTCGAAGTCTGTGCTGATCGCTGGGTTTACCAGAGTCCTTTCCACCAGTACGCGGCGCCGCCTCCGCCACTTGGATTGAGGTTCCTGACAGTTCGGATGGGTGGAGCGACGGGGGAAGTAGACCGGCCGGAGAAAATTAGTGCGTTTTCGGGAAGTCGAAAAATCAGTCGTAGTGGGACAGATATTTTTTTGTATCTGTTGTAAGTTAAAAGCTATCCGAAGCAAAACACTGACCGACACGAAATTCAGACATTTTATTGATATAAAGACTTTCAAAAAAAGAGGTTTTTCATTTCACAGCTTAACATCAGACCCTTTCAGAAAAGAAGTGTTTTACAACAGACAATGACATTTCAATACAAAAACAAAAGTTCAATACATCCATATTTACACAGTTTCACCAACATGCTGCTTATAACTTTTTCTTCAAAATGTCACTCTCCAATTTCCAACAGTATCGTTAATGAGTAAAGATAAATTTCGATCTGATTGAATTAAAATAATCGTGTGCTAGTTGCGGGAATTGTAATTTTATAATTCACGGAATGAAAGGTGGAGAACTGTCTGCCTTGTCCCGAAAGATTACGCTTGTTCGGTCGTAAAACGAACTTCCGCAGTTGTGAAAAAATAAGAAGGATGGAAATAACAAATCCATATCCCGGTAGAAGTGAGATTTTTTATATCAAGAACATAAGAACAAAAAACCCCAAAGCGATTTCGGGGTAGTTTCCTCTGAAAAGGTAACGGTTCCACTGGTGGCTAGAGTGTTTAGTGTTTGTGGCTTTTCTTTTTTTTTTTTGTTATGTCCTATACTGGACAAAGAGGGGAATGATCGTAAAACTGAAATATAAGAAAAAATCTAGTGAGGACTTATGATAGCTGCGATTATTGAGAGTTTATGAAAAAAATAAAATAAAATAAAAAATTATTTTTTTTACCATACATAACACATATGCTTTACATTTAAACTTGATTCCGGGTCTGAAGTAAACATTTTACCCTATTCTATATTTAAAAAATATTTTTGTAAAAATAAAATAAACACCGCGTCAATTGCGTTAGGGGCATATGGAGGACATAAGCTGAAAGTAATAGGTGCATTGAATTTGAAAGTTAACCATATGACGAATACACTTAATGAGAATTTTGTTGTAGCCGACGTGAATTCCTGTCCCATTTTAGGCCTGAATTCTTGCTTGAAATTACATCTTATTAAACGAATTGATGAAGCCAGTGGCCATATTCTTCTAAGTGGATTTGCGGAAAAAGCAATGCATATCGCAAAGTAGCTTTTAAGACAATCTCACGAAGATAACAAAGATATTTGGAGTGCTTTACTAACCTACAGATATACCCCCTTAACAGGAATTTCATATTCGCCCGCTCAATTATTTATGAATCTTATTCTAAGAACTAAAATTCTAACAAAAAATGCGCTCTTACAACCTCGAATTCCAACATAGGTTGAAGAAGAAATTCATAAAAATCAAGAGCGTTATAAAATGTATCACGATAGGGAACTTGCTTATTGAAGAGAAAACAAATTTTACCAAGGTGAAAACGTCACTTTTCAGAAAGGAAAGGTATGGGAACCGGGTAAAATAGTAAAACCACATACGACACCACAGTCATATATTCTTCAAACTGAAAATAACGAAATTAGAAGAAGAAATTCAATTCATCTAAGATATTCAGTATTGCACTCACGTTTAAGAAGGCCGGATAACGAAAATCAACTAATAGAAGCGAATTCAACGCCCGCAATGAGTCTCTCAGGTAATGAATTGAATTCATAACAAGATCAATTCAAGTTCTTCCCCAACTAAAACTAACACTGATAACTCTATGCAGTCTAAGCCGAATGAGTATTATGTAAGTAGATCAGGACGAACTAGTAAATCTCCTGATATATTGGTCTATAGATAAGAAAATCAATTAGTTTAGGAAATTGTACAAAGTGAATTGTAAATGAATTGAAAAAAAGGTCTAAAACTAAAACTTGTGAAAAATTTTAAACCCCTATAAAATCAAATAATTTTACGATTTTACGAAATTGTATAAAAGGAATTGTAAATGAATTGAAAAATCTAAAACTAAAATTTGTAAAGATTGTGAGTATCACAGACTAGCTATCACAGTTAGAGAGTTAAGAGTCAGTCGTCATTGCTCACCCGTCTTGTAAAGTAGTAAAGTGCCGATGCTGAAATAAACAATTAAAGTGAAACATGTGTCTTCTGTTAAGAGTACACATATCACAAACGAACTAAGTGATTTTACGAAAATCGAATAACGGCCATGAAGAAAGTGTGGGATGAGTTTTCAGCGCTTGATACTGAAATAAATGAGACTTTACTTGCAGAGCCAATCAGTAAATCATACCCTTACAATGGCGGGGATTATTATAGCACATTTTCAGCAAGTGGAAAATACCAAGACAAACTTCCATTTGCCGCTGTTGAAGGCCCAGACCTCAGATAATCTAGTCAACAGGCGGTTTAATGCTTCAGGCATTTGCAGAGAAAATTTCATATCAATCTACAATTCGAAGCAGATTACAGGAACGGTCTAAACGAATACAAAGATCTCGGGCATATGGAAAGGGCAGAAACACCTAGTGAAAGCAAACTACACTATTACATTCCTCACCATGCAGTACTAGCAATTTGAGAGTAGTGTTTGATGCATCAGTAAAAAGCAATAATGATGAATGGTGAAAATCGCACCAGAAGGCGGTGAAGTAAGAACAGAGCTGGACATAACACTAAAAGAGGCAAAGAAGCTAATCCCAGAATTCCTGAGGTTGCATAAATACCTTACGTGCTGTGAATTATTATCTACATAGGCTTAAAATAACGCCGATAAGAAAATGTTTGTCAGTATTTTCAAAACGAAAACTGACGGAATGATGATATGTTCCTATATAAGGAAATCATAACTTGAGAATAGCTAAAAGAAGCCCTTATAGAAAAAGCTTTCGAGTGAAGCGACGAAATGTCTAAGATCGTTTAGTTGAGTTAAAGTAAAGTTACAACATTGAGAATACTAACAAAACAATTTCAGAGGGAATAAACTTTCACCTCTTTGGGCAAGACCCCACGATACAATAGATACAAAATCGACGGAAAATTCCACTATTAAGATAAGACACAAATTTAAGACTGTACATAAAAACAATCCAAAATTATTTGACGAATAAGATATTAACTAACCCAATGAATAAGATGCTGACAGTAACACTTTAAACACCGGACAATAGCCGTAATAATGCTGATTACACTACTAACAATATCCCATCAAAGTGACGGCCATGCGGCAGGGAATGTCACCACTTTAACTACTAGAATTTTACTTTGAGGAAATTGGCCGTGTGCATTTATATAGTAACAAGTGGCAGGTAATAGTTCACTATGATTTAAATGAGTTTAAATACGAGCTCGATAAACTCGCAAACTACACCAAAGCCGCACGAGGACTATGAGAAAGCATCAGAAACTACCACAATAATCTCTGTGACCACATAACTTTCTAACTAAAATCCATCAACTCCGAATTAAAAGAGAACGCTCTAATATTAAATCCTGTGAATAACGGATATAGGAGAGGGGTCTTCAATATATTAGGTCCCATAAGTGAGACAGAGTTTCGATACCCTAGACAGGAACGATGTGAATTAATATGACCAGCAAACAGAATAAGTTAAAGGAAATGAAAATCACGTAAGGAATTTAATCATAAATCAAACCTCTATAGTAAAAACAACAATATATGTTTTCAATAAGACTCTCCACACTACTAAAGAGCAGTTTATACACATCGAAAATTAGTTAGAGAAAGAACATATAGTAAGCAATAGATTAGTCGCGGAGAAGCTCGTGGACAACATAACAGTAGAACTCGGGAGAATGGTATCGATTACCACCTTTATGTTGTTCAGATATCATCACGCCCAAACTCTCTGAGAGATCTAGTCACCAACGTACGACATGGCCGAAGACACCCATCCATAATTACCCTCTTTCAAATGAAAACAGTTTTGGGTACAATTCAAAAAGAAATTCCAACTGTTATGACCGGGTTTCCTTGGTAAACTCTCTGGTTTCGTTGTTTCCCAGAAAGCGCCAACGTGCATTAATTGCGCACGCCGCTCGTGATTACCAAAGCTTTCACAAGGGACATATGTGTCACGCAAACGCATTTAGAGTGGTGGTCCGATTCAAGTAGGCTACCGCCACGTAATAACAAAAACTTATCGTGGATAAGCTGGCGTACTGGGATGGAAGTGCGAATTAAGACATTGAGAACCAAAAGCAATTGGGAACGAAGAACCCAAACCTCGGGACACTCGACTCATAAGTGCGCCGGAAGAAACATCAGTCGTTTCCAGTAAAATGCAAAATCTCCAAGAGGTTTGTAGTGAATTCGACGCCATGGACAATACCATCAGAGAATACTAGAATTTCAATAAGAGACATGAGAGAGTTATGTTTCGCAAAACCAAAGACTGGTATAAGTAAACTTAGGCCACATTCTCCAAAGGGCTGAACTCGCTTGAGACGCAAAATATCTCTGCTGAAAACCCATATTTCATTCCTGCAACGAAAACTTCACAAAATCTGGTAAATACTCAACAACCAGAAAGTGAGGAAGGAAATCTTTCGGGAGCGATGCAGTGGCGTATCTTCAAAGGAATAGGAAAAAATCGATTGTACTCCTGATTCAGTCTATCGGCCAAAATATCCTCTAACCTGTTAGTCGTGTATTTCTTGAACAAAAGATAAATGCGCATAGAAAAATTATTGCTTGAAATTCGCAGCATGAAATGGAGAATGACTATTTCAAAACTGACATTTTCAATGCAATGGAGACTGAAAATATATTGATCCTTCTACAAGAGAATCCCGGTTTCCAAATTCTATAAACGTTTGCCATCATAATACCTTACATTTCCAGAATACATCTCTTAGAGGTCGGACGAATTTTCCGATATCGAAAATAATACCCCTTATTCCCCAATTTAATGGAAATTTGAGAGATCTCCATAAATCTATACATGCTGTGATGACGTTTATTCAACATATGGAGCTAATAACCAAACCCTCCTTATTTTAAACTGTCGGGTGATTCATATGACGCCCCGCGATATAATCCCGTGTCAAATTGGCCTGATTTAAAAGCAATCCTTCTTCAAAATGTTGGGAAAAAAAATCCTACATAAATCAGTGATTCAATTGCAATTAAATAATGCCTGTCAGGGGGTTGGAGAAAACGTTAAAGATTTTCTCCAAAGGGGAAATATCACACTAAGAAAATTGAACGAGGTAATATTTGCATAGATTACTCTCTTTATTGACAAATAACGAAAACCAAGCGGTATTAGTAATGGAATATGGCTTACTTAATTAGCAGCTACAAACGATAGCGCAACTATGCCCCAAGAAATCGTTTTCGGTATTAAAAGATCATATCCTCGATCACACATTACGTCTAAAAAACAGATAACAACAAAATAATAGGGGACTCTGTTCTCGGATTCGCCCAAATGTAAATTAAAAACTTCAGTGCTATAAGTGCGGTAACCTAGCACCACAATGGTTTGGAAATAATCATCCCATTACAACCAAAATCTACTCCTTCCAACGTCCCGGGCAACTGTTGATAAATATAGCACTACAACATCAAAATACACCCTTGAATCTCTCTAATGCCGTTATTACGAGGCGCACGATGACAGTGAATAGCGCACGATGGTAATAAACCACCGAAATTTCAATCCGAAATCCGTGAACACAGCCCAGCAAAATTCTAAAGTTATGACAAACTCCTCCAACATTCAAAGCTCAGACAAACAAGCAAATTTTAACTCCCTTTCACAATACCAACCAAAGAAGATTCTTTCAGTGAATATCTATGCGGCTAATAATCTTAACATCACAACCTGGAATTTTTCTAGCCAATTCGGAAAGCGAGCAGATGCGAGAGGCGAATGTAGGGAACCCCTAGTAGATACAAGTTATAGCCGACATTCACTACAATCCGGAAAAGTTACTTCCGACAAGCCTCTAAATAAATTTAAAACTATTCCTATCGACAGAAATCCTAGCTCCATTACTATTTGCTTCTCCGTAAATATATGACCCACCGAAAAAACAAAATTTATCATAGGTACTGTTATATCTATAAGTTTAATCAAACTCCACGAAATAGAACCAGGTATATGCAATCTGTAACATCAATACCTTGTTTACTGAATCAACTTAAACGGAAGGCCTTATTTTAGCAAAAATGAATAGCGCATCCAATAAAAATTTCTTGATAGAACGTTCTTTCCTGATCGTAGGACAAAATTCGGTTCTTTCCTATAATGGCTTACTTGATCACGATTTCTTGTGTAGATACAACGCAACTATAAAGGAAACTACATTTCCCTTAAAGTGAAAAAATCACACTCCTCATACCCATTAGATTAGATGGCTCTAATTACCCCTATATCAACCTAAGAGACGAAGACCCATAAATGCTATCAAAAGCAAAGATTATACCGTGATGAACGTTTCAAAAAACAAAAAAAATTAATATTGAACAGCAAAAGCCGTTAATTAAAATTCCAAGGCGAATGGAAACTATAATAGAAATTTCAAATGTTTGCTTAAAAAACGAAATAAAACAGGGCTATTTCCAGGAAACACGATTGTTAAACCAGTTGGCGGTATGGCAAAAGTCCTAATCCTCAATATAAACGAAGAGGACGTCTACCTAGTCGCACACGATGTGAACCCAGTATACCAGAACCTGAACAATTTTGTAATAATCTCGCTAAACCAAGAAAGATCCAATCAGGGGCAGAATAAAGAAACTGCAAAACTTAATTAGATTGGATCATTGTAATTTGGAGGAAACTGACAATATCCGTAAAACCTGTAACGGGTTCAATGATATCTTTCTTTCAGGAGATTTTCTAGCGTTCACTGATGCGAAATGATACCAATCGTATAACCGTCCTGAAATAAGCCCATCCGAAATAAACCGGCAAATATAAGAGATGCTTGGGTCGGATAAGATTAGACTTTCGCATAGCCTATGGAATTCACTTTGTTCCGAAGAAATCGAAAAATGGAGACAAAAGTGGCGAGTTGCATTAGATTTTCGTAGCATTAATGATATTACGATCGGCGACACATACCTTTGTCTAAATATTAGATCAATTGAGCAAATCAGAATACTTTATTACACTCGACTTGGCAAGTGTATTTCACCAAATAAAACTGTATGAAAAAGACAGCACACGATATGAACATTACGAGTACAATCGTATGCCATTCGGCTCTAAAAGCGCTCCTGCAAACTTCTAACATGAATAACATACTGCCAGGGATTCAAGGTTTCGATTATATCGATTATATGGATATATAGGCTTTTTCATTAAGCGTGTCTAAACTTTAAAATTGAATAAAAAGAGTTGTGTGCGACATATTGCGGAAAACTTTATTGCGTATTAAAGTACAATACTATTATGTTTTAAAAATGATATCATTCAAATGGCCTCCGCGGCTTCGTTTACAGGATTCGATCCGAGAGGTCCAATTTTGTATGACTCTGTTGCATATAATATGACCTCAACGATCACAACAAAAGCACTCGCATCAATATTCAGTCGTCACCTGTAATTCAATTTAAAGCTTCAACCAGAAAAATTCCACTACCTGAGAAAAGAAATAATGAATCTAGGGCACGCCTTAATTGAAAACGCAACCCAAGTAAACAAAAGGCTGTTAAAACTTATTGCGGACCCAAAAAAGAAAAAAAATTATTAAATTTTTTCTTGTTTTTATTGGCTGTTACCATCGATTCATACCGAATTTTTCAAAAGCAGCCAAGCCGTTTACCAACCTATTGAAAAAGTATACTCCGTTCAAGTTCGATGCTATTTAAGAGGAAACCTTGTGCGAATTAAAAAATAAACTAGTTGCAGCAGCGATTTTGCCATCGGTGCAATACTTTCCCAAACTGTTAGACAAAGTGATCATCGCATATGTCATCCGGGTCCTCAATAAAGCGAAGACTCGATACTCTACGATAAAAAAGGAGTTCTTGGGAATTGTTTTTACGATCGAACAGTTCAGTTCAGGGTGTTATGTAAAGTATATTTTATATGTATATATATATGTATATATATATATGTTATATACGGCAGACATTTTACTATCGTTACTTATCACAAACCATTAGTATGACCCTGGAGATCTGGAAGTGGTTTCATCAGAAATAAATAAACGTGATAATTCGAAAAAATTTAAAAAATTACATTTTTATCTCCTCGTACTGGAGATGTATAATATCCTAATTTTAAAAGATTCAATAAAAAAAAATTTCAAGGGCGAAGAATTCCAAGTTGTTTTACATTTAGATTCAACAAAATATTTAAATAACGAACAAGAAATAGTACAAGCTCTAAAGGACTTCCATGTCCTACCTACAGGTGGACACTAGTGTATTTCTTGAACAATTAAAAGAATAAAAAAACAATTCTACTGGCCTGGCATAAAAGAGGATGTAGTAAAGTTCATCCGAAAAGGTAAACTATACCAAGTAAATAAGGCGAGCCGTAACCTTAAAATCCCTATCAAGTCGAAGCCGTTTGAGGGGATATATCTAGACATAGTATGACATCTACCAGTTTCTCATTCAGAAGATAAGTATCTCCTGACTTTTTAAGACGACTTGTCTAACTTTTCAGAAGCTATTCTAATAGCTAACATAGAATCTTCAACATTTGAAGAAGCTTTCACAACACAAATAATTTGCCGACATGGTATCCCAGAAAGTGTCTTATAGGGCTAGTGAGCAAACCTTATTGATTTTTCGTTGAGGTATCAAAACTGCTAAAGATTAAGAGAATTAAAACTTCTCCATATCACCCGGAGATAAAGTTCTCTCAAACTATTCACAGAAGGAAGTTAGTTTTATGTAATTAAACAAGTTATTTACATTATTTTCAAATTTCTCATTTCCAATTTTATCTACATTTTTTTTTGCGATCGCCGCTTAAAGTATCCTACTCCAACATTTTTTTGAATATTTCAGATGAGCAAAATTTTGTCTTTCATCCTAAAAAGCATCTTATCCATTGGCATCAATATCGAGGCATCGGAATCGAATGTCTCAGCGGGAATATACTTCGAGGAAATTGGCAAGGCAAAACTGCATGCTCGAAAATGGAAAATAGTTACTTACTATAGCCTAACGAGTTTTCAAATAGAATTGGAGAATTTACAGCAGATAACAACGGAAATCAATTAACTATGTTGTGCGTAAAGTTTTCTAAAATATTAATAGTAGAACACATTTATAATGGTACAGTAACGTAATTGAATATACTAGGCAAAAAAATAATAACAAGAAATGAATGTTACAGGATCAATTTCCAAAACCTTATTCGGAACTTTAGACCAGATGCAAAATTTTGCGATAATCAAGTTCAAGGTTTTTCTCAAAACCAAAACCATCTTCACGACCTTATAAATAACCAAACCCTAATAATAGAAGAAACAGCAAACACATTGTTACGGTTTTTTTTTTGTTTTAAAAGAGTTGGCCGAGCGAGAGCCCTCCTGCCGTGTGTCGTGTCAGACTGTTCCTTTTTGGTGTGCTCCACGTGAATCCAAGAAAAAGAAGAAGAAAAAATAATGGCGGAAGGCCTTATATTGTTTTTCGAGGGATTCGAATTTCCAAAGTAGCCTAAAGGACCATAAGCTAATTGACCTATATACATCAGGTAAGCATACAATTTTTGTACATTTTAATTAAGTCTTTGTGTTGTTTTTTGTTGTTTTGTTTAATGGTAATTCAATTATTATTAGTATTAAAAATAATCCCGGTGTTTAAAATTTCATTTTTATTAGTAATTTTTAGTTTTTATGTTGTGAGGTTATGTTTTCTGTTTCGGTGTTCAACTTTATTTCTTCTCTCTCTCTCTCGGTTGCAGCCCTCCCCGGGATGGGAAGTTCACGAGAAATGCTGATGGAGAAATTACATTTTTGACAGCTGGAAGTTTCGGGTAGGTGCCTCAAAGTGGGGCTGTAATTGCACAAAATTAATCTGGCTCTTTATTATTTCAGGTCACGAGCTAGGACTACGCTCGGGATAACGCCTGCTCGCGCTCGGGAAAGCGGATGGAGAGATTATTGGAGTGGGTATCCTTAGGGCCCAACAGGTAAGCTAGGGTGGGTTGTGGGTTTGGTCCTATGTGTTTTGTGGGTTGTATTCTGAGAGTTTTCCCTGGCATTCTTTGCTTGTTTCCTCCTTTCGAATTTCGCCTTTCAAATTTATTGGAAGCCATGGTCAAGTCAAAGCCTCCCGTAGCATCCGTGGGATTAACCGCTTCATCGCTTCAGTTCCGGGCTGCCCGGCGGAGATACCCCCAGGCAAGTTTTGTTACAATAAACAGTAAAAAAGTAATAGACAGATTCCAAAAAATAGTTACCAAATTAGGAGAAATATACTTTGACCAGATTATGGTAATAGAATTAGAATCGCTGGTTTCATTTGCAGCTTTTATTCCCTTACACTATCAAAATATACAATCAACCACGTTAGATCTTGTCACAGATACCCATAATGAGAAGTTCCAATCACTAATAATATTTCCAAAACAAATTTAAGCCGTGCTAGCAAAAATAAGAGGGAACTTATCAAGTCATCTCATCCTTCTACTTAACAATCAAGACAATAGGGTAATACATGCATGCAAAAAAAACAAAATAACGACCGTTATTACCAACAGTAAGATAATTTTCGAAACCAGACTGCCTCTACCCTTTAAAGAACCATATCAACTATTAACAATTATTTTGGCTTGTCTCGTAAAAAAACCCCACTATAATTGATATCATATGCAACAACCAACTATCAACTTATACACTGCCTAAAAGCGGCAAAGTAACATTAAACCTTGAATAATACATCCAAACTAACGACTTTATACAACACGGACAAATATATTATATAGACAAAACTTACAAGTATTTTGAATCCTCTCTAGATTTATCATATGTAATACCTAATGTAATTACACATAATTTCACAAAAGACAAAGTTGCATGAGGATTCTTTATTGGGAGAATTTTCAAAATCCATACACTTAAAACAAAATGAACAAAATGCCTTAAATCTTGTAGATAATCTACCATATCTACCACTATACCCTGACATATGTATATCATACTGGCAATAATAGTAGCAATTCTACTCGGATCCTTTTACGAAAAATATAAGCATAAAAAAAAACAAGATCCATTGAGCAGATAGGAATTTATGATATACCTCTACCTAAACAGAAAAAACCCCAATTTTACACAACTCTACCACCCAAAGCAATTCGTGAGAAAACAGAAAGCAAAGCTTAAAAAGAAAAATGTAGGTGCTCGGAAAAATAATTACCTAAAGAAATTAAGTTGCAAAACAAATACATATGTTGTACGGATAATCAAAATTTATATTTACATGTAGGAAATAAAGGCAATTAAAAATATATCTCCTATTACAAGTTATAAAATATTATATAAATCACTTCATTATATAATTACACATTATAATATCAGCTGTCAGATCAGTAACGTTCCAACAGCAATACTAGAAAATAAAATTATCTTCCTCGTAAAAATAATTGTACCTTTCAAGACCGTCAACTATTAAAAGTCTACCCTTTTCCCACTCTACACGGAAATAAATTCGTTTATTCGTTCACTCGAGTATCTATTTAGAAAATATAATAGAGAACACTATTATTCTCTAAATCAAATGGTTCTACAAAATTACAGTACAACAGACCTATTACGCTACCTTTGACTAGCCATACATCCAGTATTTAGCACTCAGTCAAATACTTGTGTGAAGTACATCTTCTAAAACACGCAACTCTCACTCCTCCATATCGTGATATCCCTGTTCCGTGGATAAGCTTCTGGATTCAGATCGCATAACCAAACAAATGGTTGTTCTCAATGAATAAACCATTCACATCATTGATGCTGTTTGTCAAGACAAAATAACAGCAAAACAGCTCAGGGATGTTATCTAATTTTCGTAACTAAACATCTTCTTACAAGGTGAAACAAAACCCAAAACAACCCACCAACATAGTAGAGCAAGTAAACACACCACCCGTACCCAGCGATTATCGTCTTATAGTTGAAACGCAAAACATTTTGAAATACAGCACAGCAAAACCAGGAATAAACTTGCTGTAATAATTTGCAAGTTCTAAAAAAAACTGGACCTGTCTTAATGTCCTAAAGGCAAGGAAATTTTGGACGTATGCCGTTTTTCTGGGGTCTGGAAATGATCCTTCGTTAGAACATTTGTGTCCTAGGTAGAACTGCTTTGCTGAGAAATTGACACTTCGCAAACTGTAGTTTAGGTTGCTTTTTGTTGTGGAGCTCTATACTTTTCTCGAAAATGGCATCTAGGTAAACAAAATACTCCAGACCTCGTAAACCTATTAGTGTGTAGTTCATTAAACACTGGAACATGGAAGAGCTCTTTTGAACCCGAAAGGATTCAACTGATCAAGGATGTCCCCGATATCGGGAAATGGCAAAGCATTGCCAACAGTTTTTTCATTTAATACGAAAATCGACAACCGCTTTCCACTTTTTCTCAATTTTTCGTCCCAGCCTTTTTTGAACTACTGAAAGAAGTGAATTCCGGGGACTTTTGCTTAGCTGCACTGTGTTATTTTCGAACGTTTCCTGTAAGTGCTCCTTTACGACCTGGCGCTGCGTATCTGGCAACCGGTATATCTCTTGGTTAATAGGCGCTTGGTTTTGTACCAAACAAATTTTTCGCGTGAGAGCCATTGTGAGTGAACTTGTTACCTTGTAAAAGGAAAATATTTGCATACTCTCGGTAGAGTTGGCATATGCCATTACTGTAACTTTTTTTAGGCGGGGATCGCTTTCGACCTCGTCCAAATATGTTAATGCCGGCAATTTGGAGGGTGGCTGGCTGTCTTTCTTTTCCCTGACTCTGTTCCCATTTGTCCTTTTCCTTGCACGTTTTTACTTCATGCCCGGAGCGTCCGCAGCATTCGTACTTAAGTCTGGTATTATAGACTTTTAGGTAGTAGGTATTAGTAATCGCGGTGTCAATTCATTGATCCATGATCTAGACGTATAACGGTGTACGAAGGTCAGACTGACTAAGTTCTCGAACAGATTACGAGTGTTTGTCACGAGTAGTGGGCTTTCTTAAGGGAGATGCTAGAACTTGGCTGTACGAGTGGGTGTCCAGTGATCGCCCCTGGCCTAATTACGTGCAAATTCAAACCAATGTTATCCTGTTAATAGGATTTTGCGGACATCTACTATGAAGAAATGAATACGAATGTACATGATGTGCGCCAGATTTGCTAAGCGAACGTTATTACACTTACGAACAGGGAAGGGACTTATTAAAGAACTAATGATTGTCTTTCACGGAACTACGGGCCCTCGACTCCTCCGTCGCTAACGCGAACCTAACAACTTAAAACATGGTATCGTTCTTATTGATGTACACAAAATCTAGTCGCACTATTACCGGACAAGGTACACGTAAAAAGAACCGTCCGATATTCAGACCGGCCAACGGAATTAGCTTGAAGTGTTTTCTTTACAGTCTAACGGGCCATAAATATTTTCATTGTGCCAGGAAACAGAGTCACGACGTACAATCTGAATTTATTTCGCTAAAAATATATCGGAATCTTGCAATAAGCGGCAGATTAATTTGTGCATAGAATATCCGAGCAATGAACATAAAGAAATCAACGACATCACTACTGTTGTTACTCAGGGAATCCCTGTCGACGTTCTGAAGAGGTGCGCTTAATGTCTCACTAATACATATCATCAGTTGTTCTGAAGTGCTTCTTGTACCTATGAGTTGTACAAGAAGGCGTGGCATAGGTGAACCAAATAAAGTAGCTGACTCGCATGTTACCTTCACCATTGAGTTTAATGAGATTTCCATTAAAGCCGAATTTTTATAACACCTGGTTCATGCACGAGCACCCCACTTTTAATAGCGACGGACATCTTAAACCGTGGCGGAATTACATACGTGAAAACTAAGAACATGGAGTAGTTGACGCCATCAACTGAAAACACCTCGACTTGTATGCACTGCCAGTAAAAGCAGATTTCGATCAACGCAACTCTAGAAGTGAAGCCCTGATGTTAGTTCCGCATGAGTTTTTTAAATATTTTGATCAGGGTTATTTCGAATACCACGGTAAAGACTTACAAAATATACATCAATTTTACTAGCGATGCTCCAGTTACATACAGACCGTATAAGCTATCACATAAAAAACTTAAAGTTCGTGATATAGTACGTGATCTTAAGGACCATGGCATTATTTAGGAGTCCCAGTCAGAATACGCAAATCCGATAATTTTAATCAAGAAGAAAGGTATATCAGATAGAATATCCATCGATTATTGCGCACTGAATCGACTCACTGTCAGGGAACGGTACCTTCACCCACTAATCGACGCCCACGTCGACCGCCAGTGTGGACATGACGACTTACTTCTTCCAAATCCCGATTTACAAGGAATTAATTTATAAGGAATAAATTCTCCGATATTCTATCAACGAACAATCAATGATACGCTGCGTAGCTCCATTGATGAGAATTCTGTATTGGTTTGTGTCGATATGTCCTCCCACGGCTGTGTATTTATTTAATTATTTCAGCTTAGTACAAGTTATAACAACACGAGAAACTTAATAATTAGTATTTTAATTTCTAAACGCTTTATAACTAAGGGGGCACATAGACTAGATAGTTAGGAAGCAACATTTCCGGAGCATTCTAGTGATGGGCTTAGAGCGAACGTAGGCAACGCCGTGGCGGTCTATAGATAGATCCTAGGAATGGAAGCAAGACATTTGGGGAGTAGGTTATAGACTGACATTTGGAGACATTGAGATTGAAGAAGTTTTTAGCGCACTAGGTGGAGATGCTGACGAGATCTTCTTGCAGGAGATGGGAATTATAGGGCTTAAGAAGTGCTTAAGGATTTTGATGTCGTCAGTGGATATGGTTAGCTCCGAATCGTTGATGATGCACTGTGCATCATTAGTTGGTAGAATAAAGAACCATAGGCCAAGATGGCTGTCTCGTAGGACACCTAAATAGGCGATGAAGGGATAGGAGATTGATGGGCCGAAACAATTCTCAATCCAGGAATTAAGGTGTGGTTGAAGGTCAAGGAGCTTGAATTTGAACAAATCTTATTAAAGGCTTTGCTGACGTCAATGGCAATGTTATCAACTTCGTCACCGTTTTCCATTGCAAAGAGGGTTTTTGAGACAAAGTCAGTAAGGTGGTGCTGGATCTATTTTTACGAAAGCCATGTTTAAGGTGAAGAAATTAGACTTGCAATGGAGGAACATAGAGTCATAGATTAATTTTTCGAACAATTTGGGTACGCAGGACAATTTGGCAATAGGTCGGTAGTTGGAGATGTCATTCTTGAAGGGAAAATAATGGGTTGAGTGGATATTCTTCAGGACAATAAGCTGGAAATCCGTAATGACCAGATTCAGTGATTTTTTTGGCAATAGTTTCGGGGTCTTTTCAATGGATGTCAGGAGGTACTGCAGAAAGTTATACATATAACTGAAATAATCAGATTGGGGATAATAGTCAATATTCAGAATTGACGGAAGTTTGAGTGTAGTTTCAGTATAGATAGCTACCTGTTGGATTTCCTTTTATTATTGATAAAATTATAAAAGCATTTGTAATAGTCGGAGTCGATCTTGGGAAGGAGGAATTTCTGAAAGTTTAATGTTGTTGAAGGCAGAAGCAGAGGTGGGGGGCTTTAGACTGAGGTGCATGCAGGGGATTTAGGTGAACTGCAGACTAAGGGTTATTGGAGGAAGCGTTACAAAGAGGAGTCGCGTAGGTGGAAGGAGGGTTAGTGGCTTTAACAGTAAATGGCACAGAAGGGTTGAGGATATGCGAGTAGATAAGATTGGAATATTTAATCAGGGCGCCGAAATTAAAGTTTAGAAAAGCTTCCATTTAAAATGTCAGTTTGAAATTGGGTTCATAAGTACAAATGGAAATGAGAGAGAAGATTGACTGGAGGGAGGGCTGGAGTTATGCTTGCGAAGAATGGGATTGGTAGTTGTGGCACTGGGATGAAGGGAACTGGAACTACACTTAAGTATTGCTTTTAGGGTTATCTGGAGTTTTTTTAACTTTAGATTTACTTATAAGAGGACTATTGCTAGACTTATTTCTAATTTTAGTAATATTAGAATAATCAGAATTAAACTTGACGTATTTGGTAGTCCACTTGGATAAACTGATATTCCTAAAGGTTAAAACATCAGTGATGAAGATGAGAAATAGCTATGCATATCTTGCTGAGATTTGGACCCTGAAATTGCCGCACTTCTTATATTTAGATGAACGCAGTTTCTGGCTATTGATGGAGTTACGAACCCAAGAGTCGTTGGCATGTAAGGGGTGATCTTTTTTAAGGAATGAGATGGAGTCGGTACATTTGCTAAGTCGTTGGTCTCATTCTGTTTCAGTCCATGTGGTTCCGAATTTAGTTAATGAGGTGGTGCAGATAGAACTAAATCGGTATCGGTGAATTGTACATAGACGGATAAACTAAATGGGAGAGGAACGGGTGTATCCTATTTGATAAGGGAGTCATTAAGCTTATTGGGAGAAAGGTGTTATACACGCTAGTTTAGTGGTAATGACTTTAAGCAAAAAGGTCCAGAGTGGCAATCTTGAGATCGCCAAAGGCACGAAGAGCACAAGACAGTTCTGTATTAATGGCACTAATACTCTTAGTGACTTTAACATGTGGAAGATCGAAATTGTGCAGCGTTGATGGGCGATGAACAAGATGACAGGAAAGTTCAACTAGCGCTTGAGCGCATATGGACATTCAGCTCAACACGTAAAGTTAAAAGCGCTTCAACTAGTTCAGGCGTCCACTGAGATTTTTTGATAGTACCGAAGAGGTCCTCAGAACACTTAAGGTCCCTGGAGACGCTAAAACATGGTACGAGTAAAAACCCGCAGACGGTGAGACCGATCTGAGACCGATTTACTTGAACCCGAACACGTTTGTTGTCAGAACTCAAATGAGATGTACGAGTAAATGTTGTAAACGCGTCCGCAATTACTAGAACATGGTACCTGCAACACGGAGCCCCTCCCACAAACATCGACAAAAATCAAACCAACTTTGATTTTGGTCGGACAGACCAAAGCAGGTATGCGTACCGCCTCGCAGACGTACAACATTAGCTCGAACTTGGTATGCGTACCATGTTTACTCGTACCATGTTTTAGCGTCTCCAGGGGCTTTTATGGATGCAGGGTTTTCAATTAACATGCACAAATTGATCTTCCTCACCACTTAAGTAGAATACTTAAGAAGAATCATCAGTCAGAGTCAGGTCAGGCCGAGTCCCCACAAGATCGCAGCACCTGGCTCCTAAAAATGTCAAACAAGTTGGGCAGTTTAAGTCTGGTTGAATATCTCAGGCGCTTCTTTTAAAAATAAGCGTGCATCTCTTGGCTGACAAAAAGAGACGTGCTCTGCTACTGCGACCCACAATAAGGAAAGGTTCACCAGAAAACAATCACCCAGTTGACAACAGAACCCATCCTTTCAATATTTGATGAGGGAGTTTCATACCGACGACAGCAGTATTGGATATATAGCGGTGCTGATACAAGTTTATAAGAATGACAATAAGCGGGTGGTGACATAACATACTTCAGTAAAACTACACTAAGCGCCGAGAGCAGATATTACTCATGCAAGCTCGAAACCTTGAGTATGGTGAAGGAGCTGCATCATTTTTGACATAGAAGTCATTTTTTAATTACTTATAAATACATATGTCTTTTATCTGAAGGGAATGAATTATTTGTATTCAACATAATTTAATCAACATTTTCCAGTTTTCGACTTTTGGGAATGCAATTTAATTCTGTGAATAAGCTACTTTATCTAACCAAATGCTGTGTTTAATATGTGTTGACCCTATAGTTAATTAAAATGCAAGTATTTTTAAACAACGAAACAAAAACGGTTCTGGATCAACAATCGTTGAAATTCATTAACGGTCATAAATTCCCTAGAATTGCACGACCACAGTGGATTAAAAGCATGATTGGTGCTCAGAAATAGAATTTTTTTTTTTAGTTCGAACAAAAGCATATTGGGATCGCTTTTAAAACGGTTTAAATTATATTAATTCAGAGAAAACAACTACAACTAGGCAAACTAACTAAAAAAATGAAAACATTTATTTGTTTCTTTTTAAAATTGTTGTTTAGAATTCGAAGTTTGTTTAATGAAAAACTATTCAGCGTAGTGTAGTTAGGGAATTTTCTGCATTTTTTGAGGTTTTTGTTATATTAAAACAGTTTTATGTTTTTTTTTTTTTTTGTTTAGGAGAAAATTCAATTTTTTGCTTAAATTTTGCACTTAACTAGACAAATATTACATGGAATGCAACAGAATGAAATGTCACATAAGCTACGATAAATTGATTATGATATAAAATTCAGCTGCTACTTTATGCTACTTTTGGCACAGTGGAACTTTTTGTTAGCAGGGTTTCTCGCTTGTCATACTTCGCCTTGGTTGAGTTCATTAACAACCAGGAAAAACTGAACATCGAGTAAGTGAATTTAGAGGCTTTTTAAGCATTGCAAGTGCTCTAATATAGTTATTTGTGAATTAGCTTCGTTTTCCAATTAATCCTAACTAAAGCTGAACACCCGATGAGGATAAATATAACAATATCAAATACATCATAATATTAAAAATATATTTAACATTATTTTACTCGCACTCTGATCTGATCTGATTATTTCATACTTATATTTCAATCACAAAATTAAAAAGTTTCAAATATGTTTATGTTTGTTTACATGTTTATTTATATGCAATTGAATCACATGTGAAATCCAGCATTTTCGCTGGTAATCAGCACGTGTTGTCGTTACATTATGCCGTTTATTTTGAAAGTGAGATTAGTCGATTTAAAAAAAAAATTATTTCATATTATAATGGCTTTTTTAATATGTAAAAACTAAAAATATGTGAAACGGGAATTCAACATAAGCAATTCATTTTGTGTAAGCAGTCTAATTTTTATATTGGCCTGGGTCTTTCATTTCCGAGCCTCTCCATTTCTGTCCATACTTCTATGCTAATCAAATGTCAGTGGTAAGAACCTTTAATTTTTGTTTGTCATTTTTAATTTTCTGTTGGTTCTAGGTGCGAGTGTTTTGTCTGGAGGAATGAGGCAGTGATTTTATTTGTGGGTTACAAGCGAAGTGGAATTTACATAGTTGTTAATATTTTTGGAATGGAATTGTCTTGTCGTATTTAGTAAACTTTAAATAAGGTAAGTCTACATGTGTAAAGCTTATCATTTACCAATTGATAATATCGCGTGATTAGATTTGCTGGAATCAAGTGCAGTTCATAGACAAGGCTACGGTTTTCGTGGTGCCTAGATTAGACAATTATTCTTTACGTATTTGCAGGAAAACAGAAAAAAGTACTAAAAAATTCTTTGCTTCATTTTTATATATTAGCACATTTTAATACCGCTTTTGTATATAAAGTGCATCAAACACTTGAAAGCGGGAAAACAAAGTAATATCTTTGTCTAGAATATTTTGTGAAAGGGATAAGCTTTGAAAAATTTTAAAACTATTTTGTCAATTACATGCAATTGTTAGCAAGAGTAAGAACAACGCTAACATTACTAATAATCATTACCACGAAAATTGTAGGATCTCAATGAAATGGCATTCTAATCCGCAAGCGCTATAATGTGGTTCAGATGGTACTTTATATATTTCCATTGTTATATGACAGGTCTTGCCGTGGTATTTTTGGATTTTGTTAAAGAGAAAGAAAGTTCTTAAATGCATTTGAAAATAAAGAAGCGTGTAACTATTTCCTGCAATCAATCAGTTTGCAGTCAAAAATCTCAAATACAAGCATATATATGTTATCAAAAACTTAACAATTCTTCATCAGTGATACTGTGGGTTAGCAAAAAGTTCAAATTAAGATTAAGCAATGCAGTCTTATACTCGAACCCATACGCGAACGAACACAGCGAACAATCTAAAGCTGCGCATTCCATAAAGGAAGCGGAGCAGTCGAGAACGAATACAAAATTTGCCTTAGGTTTTGTTTTAAAACCTAACACGTAGAATTGGTCTATGGAACATTGTCGCGTTTAATAGGATGAAGCGTTTTTTTAATCTTATACAGTTGGTAATTTGACTTAATAATACTTATATAAATAGTTTTTATAACGGAAATTTTTCTAAAGGAGTATCGCTACTTCATATATATATATATATATAAGAAAACCTATTACTACCTTTTTATAATTAGGATAAATATCTTTGATAAAGCAATTGTGTTTGTAAATAAATATGCACACATATATTTAAGATTGTGATTTTATTAATAATGCAATCGATAGGGTTCAAAAATTCTAAAAGTACAGCGAATGTACTGAATGAAATATAAATAGTGCGATGAAAATGTTAAATTTCTAATAGTAAGTTAAAGTTGTGATATTGGATAATAATTACCCCACTAAGTACATTTCTTTCTGTTTTTTTCTTTGTTTGAGACAATCGTCCGAAATAATTCCATTTAGGTTGAATTAGTTCAAATACACATCGTTACACAGAGAAAGATAATGCTGTCAGGTTTATATCAAGCACATGCGAACGGAAGTAAAGAACCAGGAGGAAAGGATGCTCCGTCGGAAGCACCAAATCCATATTTTGGAAGCAGAAACATCAGCAAAAGGTCTACTATGATTGTGTAAGTAATTTATTAAATGTAATTTTCATTTATCAGATGTAGCTGAAATTTCAAACGTGTATAGGTCGATGGCCACTATTTTTCAAAAATCGATCAATTTGATATTTTGACGATAGTTCTTAGACACGAAGAAGTAATGCTTAATCAAAGAAGTTGTGTAAACTCATACTCTTTTCAATGTACAAAAACTATTTTTTTAATTCTGTTACACATTACATTAACTAATATACTCAACAAATCTTTTTATTTTTTCAGATAAGTCATTTCCGAGCAGAAACGATTAAAGTGGTGCGAAGCATTGGCAATATGTTAATAATTGTGTTCATTGCCAAAGTTTTTAAATGAAGTTTTTACTATGTATTTATAAAACGTAGCTTAAGTACTCAGCGAAACTATGAAAAAAATACGCACGTTAGTGAAATATTATGTTCTTTATTTATTTTTAACTGCTTTTACCCTTTCACTGAGAGCCGCTAAAAACAACATGCTGACAAGTACAATACGTTATTTTTTATCTTTATGTCTTTTACCTTCTGTTTAGGTTTTCTTCCCTCGTGGCATGTATCACGTACCAAATAGTCATGTCGCGTGTAACGCAAAAATCATTCACACGTCAGGTGTCATATGTATGTCGTTTGAAATGCGTCAAAGTGTTATGTTTCAGTATATAACCATGTAGGAAAATAATATCAGTGAGCACTGCATTTGGAAAAGATTCATATGCTAATGCTGCAATGATCCTCATTAAATTGTAGCAAACTTCAAAATGCGCACCAACTTAAAGCCAGTTAAACCAACTGTTTTCGCTTTCATTTTCTGTGCTTCCTAACAGTAAGAAGTGAAATTGCGTGCATTTAATTCCATCATACTCAAAATAATAGGAGCAACGTAATATTTATTCCTTTTTCATTTCCTGTGTATTTATTTTGAATTAGTAGATGTGTTTAATGAGTGCTTTAGCTTGAAATAGAGCAACGAAATATGTTTCACCATAACTGACTTGCTAAGCTACCCTAGCTACTAGAGTAAAATAGAGCAAAGTTTTCTGTGTTACTAAATTTGGAAAAGAAAGGAGCTTAGAGCAGGCAATTTCCGAATGTCAAAGTTATATATTGATATTTCAAATTGTTATGCGTTGTGCATGTGTTGTTTATTCAATAGATTGGTGAAATTTCTGGAAAATATTGTAGCAATAATGAACAAATGGAAGATAATTGGATAAATATTTTCATTCCATTGGAAGATACGTATACATATTCGCCTACTGTTTCCATTTAAAAATCAATTTCAATTTGACAAATGTCAAAAATCTTACCATCTCCAACAAACTTGTTTCATGAACTTGCTATCCTTTTTTACACTTTTCTGTTCTTTTAGGATATGACAGTTAAATATGACCCGCATTGGTCTACGTTGCTCTGCTCTGTCTTTTGTAAATTCTCATTTAACACACCCGTTAATGTAGAAAATAAAAAGAAAAATTTGACAAAAGTGTATTAGATGGACACAAAATTTTCCAAGTAGAGGAAATATGCCGGTTCAATATACACCTAACCCTCGATTTACACGGTAGATTGGTTCCCCGAAAATGCCGCGTAAGTTGAAATCCTGCAATTCGAGTCCACTATTCACATTGAAAAGAAATACATACACCTGCAATTAATTGGAAAAATGTATGAAACAGTATTATTTATTTTTTGTAAAATAAAAAAGTATGTACATATTTTTAAATAAAATTTCATTAATTCAACAAAATTGTGTACATAGCATAATTCACAAACAAAATTCAAAATGTTTTTATTCTGTTTCATCTTCACTTGTTAATTACACGGCAGCCCTTTTGTTTCTTGGTGGTATGACTAACCTGACCGTGTTAAAGTGAAATGTAAGTGCCGTGTAGATGGAAACTCTTCCGGTGTTCTTCAACCGTGTTAAGACCGATTCACACATATCAGAGTCCGGCCCGTGTCAGCTCAGTGCCTTGCCCGGACCTAAGATTGTTACACACATTAGCATAGAATCATTCATACTTGTCCGGATCCGTGCTTTCCGTGATGTATCCGTGTCAGTGCAGGGCTCTCCGAGATTCTTTCAAAGAATATTTCTGTCCGGGCACTGACACGGAGAGCATTGATCATTATAGATATTTCATTAGAGCTTGTATTTTGTTTGACTTTTTTAAATTTATAAAATGGATGACGAGAAGCTAATAGAAATAGTTAAAAATAATGAAATTTTTATAATATGCGACATCCTAATTACAGGAATAGTAATTATAAAGATAAGAAATAAGGGAACAAATGAAACAAACAGGTCATGCGCAATTGTGCAGTTTTAGTTTTTTAGACAAATATATTTTTTTCTTTTATAGTACATTTGATTTATTTTTGGACGAGTTTTCAGTATCGTCTTCATCTAGAAGAAGAGCTATAACGGCTAATTCTTCTAAAGAAAACCCCGACATTTTCAATAATTTTTATAAGCACAACTCACGGCAGATCACTTTGGTCTAATCACTTTGAACTCACACGAAATATTGACTGAAACGGCACGGATCTGTGTGAATGGTACTGACTGACACGGATGGCGGATTCGGACACGGCACGGTTCAGACCGTGATATGTGTGAATCGGCCTTTAAACCGAAATCGTGCAATTCGAGTGCCGTGTAAATCGAAGGTTAGGCGTATTTGATTAAAGAGAAAATGACAAAATGTATACACATAATACAAATTATATTGCCGTACGCTGATTGGAATATGTTCTTAAAATGGATCTTCCAACAGGATAATGGTTAAAGTTTGGTTTGCATGGGGCTCGTAATGGACTGGCCGTCATAATCCCCAGACTCCAGACTGGAACCCCATTGATATTGTCTAGATTGACGTAAAGCAAGAAATCTTTAAGGCAAGGTCGACGAATTTTGGTGCTTAACAGGACTATAACAGTGACATAAAAAAGTCATTGTGTCATATATTATCTTACGTATATCAATTGAAGTTATTATGTGTGACTTACCCCATATGAAACACACATGATTGGTGAAAACTTTTTGAATCTGTTAAGTAATCCAAATTTTAAATACCATGCAGAATTGTAAAACAACCTACAAAATTATAGAGTAATATACTGATTTTAGAGTATAAAGGATTACACCAACGTTTACATAATTATGCATAAGATTTATTTTATGAAGTACAGATAAACCTCTTACAACGTGGTACTTTGCAATACAGCTACGACGTAGTTCGCTACATTTGCAACGTAGTTTCGCTACAACGGAAGAACCCTGTATGAGCTCTTAGATGTCGTTTCAATTCACTCAAAACATTTTGTATCGGGTTTTTGTAAGAACTGAAACTAATTTAAGATTAGTCCTAACGTGAGCTTTAAATTGATACATTTCCCACTTAGCAAAAAGAAGTATAACATTTTCTAAAATTAACGACGATGAGGAATAAGTTTGATATTGTTTCATATTATTGTTGATTTTTAATATCAAATCTTGGTTTTGGAATTTTTATTTTTTGGTGTATTTTACTTAAATTGGTTTTGAAATGTTTATATGTACGATGAATCGTATCGTTTTTTGAAAAAAAAAAATCTAAATCTTGCTCCATAAAAGGAAATTTTTGTCTTTTTTTAGAACCGCATTCCAGTTTTTGTATCTAGTTAATGTCTGCGTTTTATAGATGGTTTACATGTACTGTTAAAATCACTTTACTTCTGATACCATAAAATGTCTAATATTTAAAGTTTTTTATTACCTAATAAGACTACCAACGAAGAAGAAGTAAAACAGAAACGCAGCTATAAAAGGTTAATCAAACACATTAAAAGGGAAGTACATAACTGTTTATTTTAAAAGTGGCCTAATTCCATGTTTTAAAAGATTTCTATTTCACATATTTTTAGCTTTTACATATTAAGAAAGGCCAAAATAATGTGAAATGATTTTTTAAATGAACTTAGGCCATTATTAAAATAAACGTCTCATATCTATATGTACTTTTTACATGTCCTTTATTACGTAATTTAGTGTTGATGCTTCAATATCCCGAGTATTATAAGGAGATATCTGCAAATATGTATTACATTTGCCACTAATTTAGCTCTTTTTAGGGTTGATATATAACAAATATAGTGTTGGTCCTATTACAGATCGCTGCGGTACGTCATATATAGTCTATTATATGAAATATGTAAACATCTTTTTCAGTTCTTCCTTCTAGTTTAGTTTTTCAAATATTTCTTAATTTTTTTCTTTTTTCATTTCTTACAATTCCATTTTTTATTTATTTATTTTTTTTTTCGTATTATTTGTATTTTTTCCTATTTTTCATTGTTTTTATTTTGATCCTTTTTGTTTTCATTTATTTATTTTTTTGTTCTTTTTATTGTTTTTATTTTTATTTTTTATTGTTTTGTTTTTAATTTCATCTTTAATCTTATATTTTTATTTTTCCATTTTTTCTTTATTTCTTTTAACAAACCCCGTAGTTTCTTTTATGTGTAAGTTACAAATATATAATTATTCAGATTAATAATTTTAACCACTAAAGTGTATACAAATACATATCAGATCATCCGTTAAACTGCGATATTTGCTTTTATGGTTTTTCTTCAAACTGAGTAATTAAAAAAAGAACAGAAAATAAAAACTAAATTCGCAATATTGTTTTTAAACATTTGTATTATATTGTATTGTATTTTTAAAGTACATATATTTTTTCAATTCCAGTCAAATCCTATTTAATTATTGTACTATTAATTCTATTACTGTGAAAAAGGGATGTACAAAATGTTTGTTGAAAATTTGTTATAAGAAAATACAATTGCAAATCATACTTCTTTATAAGAAGCTGACAACATATGCTATGGTTGGAAATATTTTGTATAAGTTTATTAAAATGAAAATTAACATTCTGTTAAATGTGCTGCGAAAAGAAAATTATAAATTGAAAATTGGTCAAAATTCATTAATCCGGCTGATTTTATCCTATATTGTTATTGTGGGAACAGTTTTACGCTTAGAGAAAAATAATTGTGGGAAAACATTAATAACACTTTTTAAAATCCTGTCTATGCAGATGAATAGAAATGTCTGTAATTAATACTTAATTTGTTAAAATCATACAGATATTGAATTCTGGTACTATTTTGAATTATAAATAACTTTTTTTTTCTTTCAGAACTATGGTTACCAGAAGCGATTTGGTAGAAAAAACTGAGGAGAAGGAACAGATTTGTAAAAGTATTAAAAAAAATGAAAGCTTACCCGGTAAGTTATATTGGCGTCTATTGCGCTGGTTACGTCTTTGAGCACAAATAAAACGCTGCAGGTTTTTTTACTTAAAATTTGATTTTATTAAACTTAACGCCTCGTGGGTTGATGCAGATTATTCGAATTCGCTGACGACCATCTCGTTACTCAAAATTACAGTCGCCGTAACGCATCGACAAAAGTATCGGAAGTGTGTTGCTAATTGATCTCGGTTATATTCCGTTGTTTACGATAATGAGAATTTTTAGAAGAGGGGTGGTCCGTATAAGGTTGCATTCACTTTGGATTGTGTGAACAATTCATAAATTGACTAGGCCGCAACAGTGTTTATTTTCATAGAACTACAAACTTGATTCTTAGATTGTGAGTGAACGGATTTTTCATATTTTCAATATTTAGTCTGTCTTGTAAATGGACTAAAGAGAAGAGGAGGATTGCGAATAAGAAATAGCATTTGGTATTTGTTCTACCTGGTTTACGCAATTAAAATTCACTGAACATAATTTTGCAAATTTTATATTAGTGTATTCTGTTTGATTTTTAAGTTGAACTTTCAAAAATATTGCCAAATTTAAATAAACAATTTTATTGCTTTTTTTATTAAGAAAAAACCTCACAATGTAGAGTTTTAAAAAATTTCTATAGTGGAATGAAAAACAATTGGATGTTTAGTAACGTCTGTCTGACAATAAAACGTAATGGGTTCTAAGCTAAATAGATCAGTCTAAATACCTCAGATTTAGTTTACTATTTGATAACTTCTTTTAATTATAATACATATTATAGCTGTAACAGCCTACGTTAATTGCTAATCAAGTCTTTGATGTTTCGTAGAAACGGACGGTAGCGCAAAAAAAAAAAAATATATATATATATCGTGGCGGCCAACTAATTAGTGACAAGAATAAAAATCTTAAAGATTGAACTGTATTGAATGTTATATTAGCCGCCAGAAATTTTTTACTATATTAATAATAATAAGCATTTTTATTGTCAACATTTTTTAAATATTTTACATTACTGCCGATCAAATGTAATACTTTTGTTACATGTTCTTTAAAATATGACATATTTCTCACGGACAACTAATTAGTCGCAAGGGAAGAAAAGCGATTTATACGACAACAAAATACATTTTATTGTTAATATTTGGTAGAATATCCATTGTTTTTTAAAACAGCTTCACAACTTCTAGGCATGGATTTAATTAAATTCCTTCATCGATCAATTGATATAGAGTTCAATTTTTCCTCAAGAGCTCTATACAGTTCATCTGCAGTTCTATAACTTTTGCCTCCAATTTGCCTCTTAATGTCCATCCATAGGTCTTCTATAGGATTGAGGTCCGGAGAGCATGACAGTCATTCAAGCAATGAAATTCCGTGCAAATTCTCGAAAGCATATGGTTCCATGATGTTTTCCATAATTTCTAAGTATTGGTGATGATCCATTCTCCCTGATATCCTGTGCATCGGTCCCGCACCACCTATCCAGGAGAAGCATTCCCACACCATGACAGAGCCTCCTCCGTATTTAACAGTTTTACAGGTGTATCGTGGGTCAAATTCTTTGCACAGAGGTCCGCGAACATAGATTTTTCCGTCAGAGCCAGATTTGTTCACCTTCATCTCGTCTGAAAAAAGTACTCTTTTCCATTGTCTTAAGTTCCAACTCTTATGTGTCCTTGCAAACAGCTTAGCATCACATAATCGTCGTCTAACGGTCCTTACTGATATGGAAATATTGTCCTCTTCCATAATTTCGTTTCTGATAGTCACAGCTTATTTTTTTGGGTCGTTTTTAGATAAAGTGACTATTTGTCTGTCCGTTTCGTTTGTGGTTTTTCTCGGTCTGTATTTTCTTTGCATGTTTTCCGTAATGACATGTTTCTTCAAATGTTTAATAGCATTACGTTTCTCGAACAACCAACAACTTCAGCAATCCTTCGATAAGTCCAATTTTCACCAATAGGCCTGCAAATTAGTTTACGTTGCCCCATTCTAAGAACTTTCCCTAAAATATTTCTTTTACGACAAAAATACTAAACTTCAGGTACTCTTTACTTTAGATCATCACTAGTAGTATCGCTCTTTGCAAGACTGTGAATAAAGAGGTCTTTGAGAGTGTGTCACTAATTGGCTGGCCGCGCTAAATAGGTACCGTTGGAAATTAACCAGGGAATAACAAAACTATTTGCAGTGCATTAATGTGTTGCTACATCTATGTTTTTCTGGCCAAATCACAAATTATCAATCAATTTTCAAATTTAAATTACATGGGCCTTTTATTTGAATTTCAAAATGGGTGTCACTAATTAGTTGGCCGCCACTGCATATATATGAACGTGTTGGATCTTGACCTTGAGTCGTGCTTGAAATAATAACATCAAAGTGCGATTAAGAAACCTACATTTCTGTAAATTATGTAAGTAGGAACATGGAACAAATATTGACTGTTAAGGAATGTTTTAAAGAATACTCAGTATTTTGTTCAAAATTTTTAGTAAAAGTTAACGGTTAATAATAACCACATATATTTTTCACATTTGTGAGTTATATGGTTTCCTAATAGTGACAATCACCAAAAAATATATAATATTATTATTTATCAGAGAAAGAGAAAAGTACGAACTAATACCTACTCTAAAAACTCTATTCTGTTATCATTGCAACAAATAGCTTTACGATTATATCGCGAACTTTTTACGTTAGTTTATCCTGTGTCTATTGCTGTTTCTGTGAACAATTAGTTCCTTGACGTTGAGTGTAGAAAATGATAAATGTGTAATAAGACTGACCTATTTTGAATGTCTATAATATAATCATTATTAAAAAAGGTCTACATTACAAAATTCTTTTAAAGTGAGACATTTTTCGATTGAAAATAGTTGGTGCTAAATGATTTGTTGCTTATAATAGGCTGTGGAAGCATGATTATTGCCGAAGTTCAAAGGTTGTTTTATACATACCATATATGTTGTATTTGTATAAGAAAAAAAACAATTGGTGTATTCGAGCACAATGCAATCGTCCATTTTGTGGCAAGCCGTGTTATCAATAAATATAACATTTTCGGTTTTCCTTTGATGGACTACACAAATTGAGTAGAACTACTCCGACTTGATCGATATTCGAATGCGCTTATAAATTCGTGTGTAAATTCAATATTGAATTTGTATACGTATAGCCGCCACACTTGAAAATACCGTGACTGTTTTGAGTTTTGTCCGATTAAGTATATTTTTCTGATCCATCCATATTAGTTATGAAAAAAGTACTAACACGATCTGTTACAATATTATTTCCAACAATAACTTCCTCTTTACATGTCAACGCAGGCAAAGCTATATATACCTTCCGATTCATTTCCGTAAAAATATCGGTATTTTTTATAAGATAGTATCTCAGGTAGAGTGAACTTGAAAATCTGGTTAGTAGCTTTATCAGTGAATTTTTCGATCCAGAGAGATGAGTTTTATATTATTTCTTTTTTTTCGTCGCCCCAATATCTATTGCTAGATTCAAAATCTAACTCAAATATAATTGCAAACTTCTTCATCTATTTAAGGACCGGACCGGTCAGATATCACGTAACGACTTCTTCAATTTTTCCATGAATTCCGGTTCCTTATAGTTTTGTAAAAATATGTCCTGAATTTTGTCCTATTTTTAAATGTCAGCAGTGACCGACGAAGCCAAGATGACTTGGAACACATAATTCGAGTAAATTTCAATATTTTAAATTTTTTTTAATATTATGGTAGTTACTACAATGGTGTGAAGAAATTAATGCAATATAAAAATATATAAACAAATGGTTCCACACTAATTTATCTTTTATTATAAATAATATTTCATATCAGTGTTGGATTATCAAGTTGTCACCTACATTTTCTCCGGAGATTTTTGTAGGGAAGTATCTTGTAATCCGCCACGTAGATTAAGATCGTAATGCTGAGCGGCTAGACAGTACATACCAGTAAAAAGTCACAAACTGCATAAAAATGGTGATCGTAATTGCTGTGTCGGGTTATAAGGGGCTCCGAATTACTATATGTTTAGATCTTAAAAAAATCTTTGGACATTGTTTTTTGAGCTACTTAGTTTTTACAAAGTAATCAACAATAGAAGTTTATAAATCAAAGAAGGCACATAATTTCAGTCATCATAATTTACACATATATTATTTTCTATACAATGAGTCTTACAAACATGTTTCCCACACATGTGTTGGTTTTGTGTTTTGCTACAGGAGCATACATGGCAACGAGAAATTTTTGACTTCTTTGGTTCACTAAGTCCAGTCGATACATCAGTGGGACCTTCGGACCCAGTTTTTGCCCCAACAACTTATACATAAGAGGCCTTGCACTTAAATTATGTGGTCCTTGGTACATACCTCAGAGAATGGTCTATCGACTGTTGACAGCGTAAAAGTTTACAATTCATCACTAGTTATTGTGTTCTTTCCAAAGCCTATTGTGAGAGAAATGAAGGTATTCACACAAGAAGTGTGTGACTGCTTCGTCCTCAAGTTGACATGCACACAATGATTGCACCATACGCATCTTGGAAAGGTGGAAAGGTTGAGATTACAATATTTTGTTAGGATTCTAATTGCCAGACTGATATCGCTCCCCTTACTGTTGATTAACAACTTGTGTTGACGTTTGTCTGCGTGAGAGAGTACTATTCCTACACAAAGTTCCAGGCATATCATTCTAAAGCAAGATTCCTACCTTGCCAGCACATTGGCAACTTTAATGTCTTCGCTTTTTGTGACCAGAGATTCCGATAATCGATACATCATTTGTTTGGTCCATGTGATGTAGTGAGTCGAAACATTCACTGACGAGCTTTGAGTAAATTAATGGGGACTCTAAAGATTTAGTGCAGCACGGCTGTCGAGTAAATAAGTACATTTTTGTTTTCAATGTATTTGTCTCGAATTTTGTCGGTCTAGAATTTTAGTTTGGGAGATTAAAGTATAAGTGCCAAAAGATCTGTAGATATGTATGTCTTCCGTTTCTCCATACACACCAGTCCCGCAAGACCTTCTATCACTGATCGATTTGTGTATTCGTACTAGATCGACCTAATCCGGCAAGTATTCTTCTCCATACTTTTGGAAGATAGCCTTGAAGTTCTTATCTGGAGCGACTTTCGGGATTAATCGGTTTGTACTCATTAGAACTCTGGAATTAATCCTTACTAGTTCGTTTCAAATGCCTGTATACCCTCCTTTCGTATTATCTCTCGCCAACTGATTGCAATTACGCAGCCGATAGACTGACTTAACCGCTTCTCCTTCTGCGATGATATCTATTGTAGCTAAGGAGAATGTCATTTCCATAGCTTACGTAAGTGTGGATCTCATCGGTTCGGTGATTGCCAATCAGGCCAATCTTTGTGGTTCAGCTAATAGCCTTTTAAAATTGCCCTGCTTCAGTAAGCCACTAGATAACCATTCCGTAGCATAAACTGGGTTTGACTGCCGCTGAATATATCTAGTGAAACACGTTTGGGCTTAACTCTCATGTCTCCGAAAGCTTTTCAGCATTAGCAGAAATTTAGAATAGTCTTTTGTGCCTTTGATTCAACGTGCAGTTCCCAGTTTAGCTTATTGTCAATCGTTATGCCAAAATATTTATCGCTGTCAACGTAGTATGGTATATGAGCTTCTCAAATATTTTCAGGGTCTGCAAGCCTTCCAGCTTGTGCCTATTTATGAAGAACAGTACAAAGGTTTTCTTCTGTGCCTACGAATTTATTTTACAGGTGTAGCCTACGATGCAACTCCTCGAGCGTAATTCTACCCTCGTCCGGAATCCAAAGCGTGAGCTTTATAAATCTTGATCACACACACGATGATCCTCGCTCCCTCCTGAGGAGTTGTAACGCGTTGAACTCCAGCCATAGCTTAGACACCCCGTTTCTGCGAGAAATACCCCGTGTCGTCCGCCACTTTGCTCGAGAGCCCAAATCCCCGGAATCCCGGCACAAACCCACCCTCCTCCTCGGCCTGTTCCGTACTGACCAGGAACTCGGAGGCGGCGTTTAAACTAATGGCCATTTTGAGGCTACTATCGTAAAAGACCTCAGCAAAAGTTGCCTTCGGCACAGTTTTCTTCTAAGAGGTATTCTTCCAGGTGATAGCTGTCGTTTGAGTGTACTTATAATTTCCAGTCAGGAAGACGTACTATTATTTTCCGACCTCTACTTCAATGAAACTTGCTTTTCCAACTCCTTAAAAGTCGTACTCATCAGTTTTATTTCCCTGTACCTGCAGGAATACTTGTGACAACCGGGAACGTCCCGGCGTCTTTTTTAAGTAAAACTTCTTTGTTCGTGCTGGGTAAAATTTCAAGGTTACGTCACCTCACATTTAGCAATATTTCATGTCGGAAAAGAAACAAAGGATACTACTCAAACGCAAAATAGTTTGCCCACCTTCTTTTGATTTCGGAACTCCAGAAACAAAGCATTTTATTAATGTTAACTTTATTAATTGCAACAAAAACAGAAATCAAAATATAATCTTCATTATATATCATCTTTAAAAATAAAAAAAATTGGAAGCAAAAGTATTCCAAAACTATTTCAAAATAGCAAAACTAAAACTTCAAATGCAGCGAAATAGTTCGCTCGTTCTGATCGTATTGATATTTACAGGGGAACTTGACCGTTATTCCATAGCGTCTACCCGCAGACAGTTCACCGGCGTACAATTCATTCAGTTTTCATATCTCGATGGTTCTGGCGTGGGATCTGTATTGGCGAAAGTGTTTTTTTACTATTTCTCAAATCTGTTAACATCTAATAGAAATATGTGCCTCTATGTAATAGAGAAGAATTCGTTCTGAAGTCGTTGCTCTCCTGGAACGGTCTAAGGTTGTGAACAGTTGGGATTTTTCGTAATTTGTCTATGCTTATTGCTCTGATGTGTGCTACTTATGTAAAAATTACTTTTTATATGAGATCTAAAATATCTCCAAGCATTTCAGAATGCATTAGTACAATAAAAATATTGTTTATGTAAGAAAAATATAAATAAAACTATATCTATTATCCATTCATAATTTTCCTTAACTTAACACAATGGAGTTATAAATAACCTTTGCATTTGTTTTACAGGAGAAAAGAAAAATCACCGCTGTCAAACACAGGATGCTGAATTTGAACTGGTTCCTCCGGATGGTGGATGGGGATGGCTAGTATTATTTGGCTCAACTTTGGTCAATATATTAATTCCAGGAACAATAAAAAGTTTTGGAGTATTGTTTGTAGAATTTCTTGACAAATTTGATGCATCTCCAGCAACTGCAGCTTGGATTCCAGCGCTCTGTTATTTTCTTTATAGTTCATTAGGTAAACAAAGTTTTACAATAAGTTATGACGCAGACTATATCTCTCATTTCAGTATATATGTAGTAATTTTCTACAAATTTCATTCTTATTATCATGCCAGCTATCCAATCGAGAGATTAAACACTGGTCAACGTTTCAGTAAAAACCGTGCTCTGACTGCACAATTTTTGTCATCTATGGTATGCGATAACTGGTGAGATATTTCTCTGTTTTAGGTCCAGTGTCCAGCATTCTTTCCGTAAAGTATTCCTACAGGACAGTTACGATTATGGGGGGTACAAGTGCAGCTGCCGGGATGATATTTTCCTACTGGGCTTCTTCAGTCACTTTTTTGTATTTAAGGTACTCTTTAAATACGACTAATAACTGGTAACTTGTTTAATGTAGAAATATTTAGTTATGGCATTTTGGTTGGAACAGGAGCTGGCCTGGCTTTCCCACCAACTGTGTACATTGTTACATCATATTTCGTTAGGTTTCGAGGATTAGCTAACGGTTTATGTATTTCTGGCAGTGCACTTGGATCTATAATTTTGCCGCCCGTACTCTATTGCTTACTAGAAACGTATGGATATAGGTTAGTTAAAAAAATTCCAATTCTAAATTTGCATACACTTTATGTAATTTATAGGGGCTCCGTTCTAATTATGGGTGCTGTAACATTAAATGTTTGGGTTGCAGCTTTGTTTTATGAGCCAGTTGAACAACATATGATACGAGTTCCTAAAAAGAATAAAGTGCTGCCAGATATTGAGGAAGAAGATGTAGGAATAATTTTAAAATTTGAAAGTGTGGAAGACGTTACCGAGCCAAAGTCGTTGATTACTTCTCAAGGAAATATAAAGTTTTTAACTAACAAGAACGATTCTGCTGACATTGAAACTATCTCGTCAGAAGCTAATAGTTTTGTGCGAAGTGCATCTGCTGCAGTAGTCCATAACATGACTAGGCCTGAAGATGAAAGTGGTCAAAGAACGAGAAAGATTAGTACACCAATGAGGATACCTCAAAGGAATCAAACTTTTACTACAGGCCAGTTATCTTCGACCCCCACACTTTTTGCTGTTCCTGAAGGTGGACTTTCTCACAGCAAATTAAGCCGTTCAAATATTTTACGGAATTCAAGAAACAAATTACAAAGAAGGTCTCCATCCACAAGTAGTTTCCAGTACATTAGCACACCGTATCATGGAAGTACATTGTCTTTTCAACCTAAAGAATTTTCATCACATTTATCGCTTAAGTCAATCACATCCAAACATGACAAAGACGACTTTATTAACGCTAATGACAAAAAGCCTACGAAAGGGAAATTTTTCGACCTAACATTGCTAAAAGATCCAGTTTATTTGATAATATTAATATCAAATTCAACGAATGCCATAAGTTATACGAATTTTATAATTTTATTACCAGCATATGCGATT
>MNCL01000210.1:0-217737 GCA_001932985.1 Proctacanthus coquilletti | reverse complement strand
TTGTTTTTTTTTAAGATAATGGAAATTTACACCAATCCTAGAAAACTAATTTCTAGAAATAACAATCTTTTTTTTCTACTATAATTTACTTTTTAAAGGATCGAGCAGGGTTTCCTTTTAAATCCTCTTTTCAATTTATAAATGAGTTCTCAAGAAATGGCATGGATATTTAATTTAAGAGCTATAGTTTTTTTTTTTTGTTTGGTTTTTGTATAAACAACGAAATAATTTTAATCTGTTGAGATTTCGCGTTGTGTTGGATAAAATTTTAACTAAATTTCCTTGGATATTCATTGCAAACTAAAATTTGAATTGTAGTTAATTATGATCTATAAAAAAACAAAAAAAAAAAAAACCTCAGAAATTTTTCTTAATACTACTTCAGTTTAGAATTAAATTTTATCTCTTATTATTTGAGATAAAAGAGAAAACATAAACACCAACAGAATTAGACTCTGCTTGCATTAAAAATCAGGCAAGAGGCGTCGGATAGAATTCAATAAAGTCCGTGCAGACAAAAGCCCCCAAAAGCAAAGAAAAAAAAAATAATAATAATAATAACAAAATGCTAGAAGCAAACGTCCAAAGGCGTCCTGGCCCTATTCCGGACTTCGGAGGTCTTCAAAGCGAAAGTGGGTCTAATCCGAGCATTTCATGAATAACCAATTTCGCAGCCTCCTCGAAAAGCCAGAGCCCCACCAGAAAACAAAAAAAAAAAAAAAAAAACAAAATATAACCAAGCATAGCCGCAGATGAACCAAAAATTCCCCGAGGCTAGAAATTTGCGATCAAAGAAAGTTGCAAACTGAGATTCATGGGCTACTTGAAATTTACCAGTGCACCATCTTAAAGTTATCGTGTAATAGTTTTTTTTTCTAAAAAAAAAAAAAAAGTGAACAAAAATAGAAGATTTTGTACACTTGCATTACTATGAAAAGGTGTTTCCTGAGACGGATCGTTAAAAAGTAATTGAAAGTAATTGAAGTACTTAAAAGGTAATTATGAGTTGATAACAAATTCAAATAATCATAAATAGTTCCTTAATTGAAGGCCAACGAAAGCAAATACATTCCGCGTGTATAATTTTACAGTACAAATGGGTTAATTACATCGGTCAATAGAATTGAATAAACAATTATTTGCTGCTAGGAGGAGGAACAATAGAAAAATTGCTTAATTTTCTCAATTGACTTTTATTACAATATGAAATCAGATCTGTTCTAATTCACACTATCATTTTATTTCAATTAAGAATCATTTTTCGACGATAGAATTTTCCTTTGTCCACAAATTTGTCAATTTTTATGCCTGGTGTATTTGGTTCAATATATATTTTTTTTTATAATCATTTGTTAATGCTTCAAAAATTTCAATTATAGTGTTCTAATTTGTATTTTTTATTACGTTGAGTTACTAAAATGTAAAAAAAAAGAATTATTTTTAGAACGATGTATACTCGTAGTCTGTTCCTTAGTTTTAAAATTCAAACATTTCTAAAAAGATTTTATACAAAATTTTTCACTCATTAAAGAAAATTAGCGAGAAAGATAAGGTACATAGGAAAAATACTTTATTCTCTCATTACCTTAATTAAGTCCAACACGTGTAGTTTTAGGTAACATGCTTTACATTTTAATTTACCTTATCCTTTCAATGGGTGCATCTAAATTCTACGTTCGTGAAGCGTGTGTTGATTTTATAAAAAGGAATTATATTCCTTGTAATTAAAATTTACCTAAATAAACACTAAAGAAATATTCTTAAAAACATAAAATGTGTTCTATAAAATGTGATTTTTTTTTTATTTTTTATACTCAACAATAATCCGGATATTTTTATCAATTAATCTTTGTGTAATATTCGTTTAAGAATTTTTTTTCTTTTTCTTTTCTTTTTGTTGCAATGAAATCTTTCAAAGGGATTATTTGTTAATCTTGTAGAATGTCTTGATGATCAAAGGCTGTGATTTATTAAAAGATACAAATTTATGAATTTTTATAAAAAAAAAAAAAAAACTCTTCGATTTAGGTTAATCGAAATTTGATTATGAGAAAAATTCTTTTCAGAAATCTTACGTTTATTGTGTTGAGATTTATCTTAAAGAAAGAAAAAAAAAAGAATTTTATTAGAATAATTCTTTATAATAAATTCTATTTCTAGTTTAGTTGAAAAACAAATAAATTTTATTAATGTTTCCTATTTTAACCTATTCCGCGGTATTTTCAATTAAAAAAAAAAAAAACAAAAAACCAAAAACAAAGAACTCCCATAAAATCTTATCTTAGTTACCTGAAACGGTTGAGTTAATCACGTAAATTACTCCCCATTTATTAAATACTTCGTAAAAAAACCGAAAAGATTACTGCACATGGATTTAAATATTTTTCTATTTGTTTCTTTTCTTTTTTTTTTTTTTTTGTTCACTCTTAAAACAATGAAATCCCACAAACAAAAGTCATAAAAAAAATTAACCAGTGAAAAATATCACACGGCAAAAAGAACAACAATTTAAAGAAATTTTATCAGCAAGGCCACAGAGAAATGGTAATAACAAAAGTCAAATATGCGGTCGCGAAATGGTCCTGTGCTAGCCCACCAGTTGCAATTACAATTACAATTATCGCGAAATGAATTAAAAGCGATTTGTACATCTGCTCCAAAGTGCACCGAAGACTACGCGTCTAGGATCGAAGAATACTTGGGATATTACTTCAAACTTTGGGGGGTGTATGGTGTGAGAGGGATTGTGTATCCAGAAGATCCTGTGCTCCAGCTGTGCCTCCTAAAGCAGATCCCTTTTTTTCGCCTTTTTTTCCGGGATCAGACTGGAGGATGGTAGGGAGTAGGACAGCCGAGCCAAGTTTGGATGGAAAGGGCAAATTTTATGCAGTTGGGACTACTTGGTCCGCAAGTAGAGTACTATGTTTTACCCTCCAGGATACTTACGCCTTTTTTGACGCTACTTCCCTGAAACTTTTTAGGCACTAGAGCGTTTTTAGCTTAAAGCGGAAAATAAGAGAATTTCCCCCTATTCCTACCATCGTTCCTGAAAAATGGCGAACAGGGAGTATTTTCGCCGTAAAAAAAATGTGCATAGTGTTGAATTTGTTCTTTTCTTTCCTATTTTTTTTTGGCCAGAAAGTGCGTTTTAGGCAAGACTGGAAAGGCAGAAAGTTGACTATCTTAAAAAAGTGCCATACCTCTCCCCAGTTCCCTTAGGGGAGGAATAAAATTATTCCTAGGTTTTGAATTTTTCAAAGGTAGCCAAAAAAAAAAAGCGAAAATCGTGAAAATGAAATTAGGGGAAATTAAAGTATAACACTGGCCTGTTCCGGGTCGAGCCAGAATATTGTCTCCCTGTGAAGATCCAAGAAGTCCCGAGGGATGAGGAACTGGCGAAGAAGGGCGGACAATCGTTCTTATCTTATGTTGAATTTAGACCGAATTATCTAGCCCCATAAATACTTTAGTCGCCTCCTTGCAATTCAGAACAGGCTGAAACGGTTGCTTCGGGAGTGGCAGTTGTGGACGGGGAATATCACCGGAGTTCGAAACGGGCACCCATCCCGCAGGAATTTTCCCTTAGCGAAAACAATGTAATTTGTGGGATCCATAAATACCCAGCATCAGGATGAAACGGGATGCGGATACTAAAATTTGACATGTTAATTCCGGACCGCATTCCCCGCTCTACCGGTTCAGAGATGTATGCAGCCAGATTAGCAAAAATATCCCTCCCAATTTCTACCGCATCCCCACCATTCGGCCGGTTGTAGATCGCCAAACAGGAAAATGGCGGAAACGCGAATTCAATTTAACCGCCCATTAGGCACTTTGAATAATAAATTGGTGGAGAATTGCTCATTCCCCTCATTCCCGCGGATTTACTTTTCATATCTCGACGAGAATTTAATTCGCAAACAAATTGGCGGGGGGGGTGGCTACCAGAGGACGATTCGACCCGTTGCTGAAATGTAAGGTGACAAGAGAAGATTATTGAGGTTTAGGAGGAGGGGAGGTCGTGGTGATGATTGTGGGATTGTCCCAAGGCGTTAAGAACAAGACGAATGAAAGCCCCAGAACGAGAATTATATTATTGTCGACAATCTGTGCGGATTTCGGGCGATTTATTTGACACTCAACTCCGCCAAGAGAGGCGAGATTCCCATGGTCATGTCCTGGGATTCTGTGTGATGTTCCATGTCAATTCGACTGGTAGTAGAGAGACAGGATTTAATCGGATTATCTCGCGGAACGCCTAATCAATCGGGCAAACACGATTCGTACCGCTTCCAGGATGGGCGGTACATTGTGATTAGGGAATGGGGGGGGGAGAAAATTCCCTTAGTATCCCTTTTTGTACACCTTTAGAATATTGAAGCTCCGATGTCATATTAATGTCGTACCTTTAATCCACTTAGCGCACGGTTTCCATTGAGCAATTTCACGTTTTCAATTAATAATTAATTCTCGAGCAGAGTGGAACACCTTAAAGGATGCTAAAGGAACAGGGATGAGTTAATCGTTTCCCTCTCCACCACCAATGGGATTCCACTGTTGTCTTTGCCATCTTTTTCTTGGTTATTTTCCACCAAATGTACGTCCCCAATCTTCTTGAACACGTCACGATGTTAATTTGAAATTAAAAATTTATTCTGGGAGAAAAAAAAATGACGGATTATGGGCAGATAATATTCCTCTTTTTATGATTTTTGGGATAATGAGAGAAACGGATGGGAAGGGCGAATTTAAGTGGCTTCAATTTTTGAAATTTCGATGGCCTTTAAGATATCTGAAGAGAGATCCTTTAGAATTTTAATTCAACGAACGTTGCAAAAATGTGATGTTGCTTTTAGTCGACTCAATTAGGATTCAGGTGAATTTTAGGCATTTTGAGATTTTAATAGCTTTTCACGATTAATTGGTATCTTATAGATCGATAGAATTCAAAAGGTCTGGATTGGATACATATTACTTAAGAAATTTATAATTATAAACTGAAATAAAAAAGGTTCTACTTGAAGATACTTAAATAAATTAAAGGTTACCTTTCATTTATTATTTTAATTCTAAAATTACAGGACACGTGTCATGAATAAGGTTTCTAATTTTCAAATTGATATTCTTTTCCTAGAATTTAATTTCAAAAGCCTTCTTTGAAAACATTTCCATTAAATTGTACTGGTAATTTGTTTTTTTTTTTTTTTTTTTTTTTATCAAAATACCCTTTTAATTGTCCACATTTAAATTTCTTAGAAATAAAATTAATTATGAAATTTCAAAGTGTATCTACAACACAAAATAAAAATCAGTTAAAAAATATGTCGTATAAATTGTACATTTCGTTGTGTTTATTGATTTTAAGTGTATGTAAATATATTTGACACATTATTTCCGAATTATTGTATAATTTAATTAATTAAATTGGGTCTATTAATTCTTTATATCAAAATATCTATATCAAATATCTAAATTTATTTATTTTTATTTTTTATTATTAAGTTTTTATTTCAAAATTTTGAAGGAGTTTTGTAACAAATTGTTTTTAAGCTAAAACTTTTTCACGTTATTACAATTTTTTTTTTTAAATTTCAAAGATAGACAAATAAAATAACAATTTATAAAAATTTTTAAAATCACGAGTAATTAAAAAAAGTGAAAAATATTTACTAATAATTTATTTTAGAAGTTAAAATTGATTGGAAATTGTTTTTAAAATTAAAATTTTACTTTTACTTTGTAAAAGGACTTGGTCTAGATTTGATAGACCCTAATTTGGGTATGGTAGACTCTAACTTGGATCTAGAAGAAGACTCTAATTCAACAAACAAAATTTAAACATTTTAATGCCATTCCACATTTTACAAAATTTGAATTATTTTTATTGTTTCAAATAAATCGTATAAAAAATAAAAACAATTTCCCATAAAATTCTATTTAAGCTTTCACACCATCACTTCTACTCGAGATTATGGAGTGGGAAAAATTCTTAATTTTGAAACAAAATTGAATTCCTTAAGAACATCCCCTTGTTCTGGTATACATTTCACATTGGCACCATCTTTTAAACACATATCGTACCCATTAGATTTGATCAGTCATTCAAACGACGCTAATCTCCGCGAACACTGAAATGGAATCGAAAAGGAGGAATACACCCGCCCTCATTTCATCATCTTGTCCCGCCCTTGTCGCCCTTTAATCTTTTTTCACGAAGAAGACAAAATTGCTCGTCAGTCATGCCAGAAACATGGCAATTCCCAGAATTGTGCTAAAATATGTTCGCTTCTAAAGTTCAGGAAGAAAGGCCACATATGTTTCCTTTCGTGAACACTCCTCCTTGGTGTAGGAGTATGAGAACGATGACGACGACGCCAGGACGAATGTTACACGTTTAAGAAAGTAAGAGCCCTGCCGAGAGCACAGAATCCACACTCGAAATGCTGTTGACATGCCGTTCCATCGCCTCAATTTTGAAAATTGTTTTATTTTTACTTTTTTTTTTTTTTTATTTACGTGCCGTGTGTTGCTGTGCCTTTGATGTGCAACGCGCAGCAATACTAGGCAACCCTTTTTCCAATCAACGGATTTAGCCGTTCGGTCAGCGTTGAGGGGTTGGTTTCAAAGGGGTTACAAATGATAACGTCATGTCAAGCCCTGGTGGTGATTAAAAATTCCCATCCGTTTAGGCTACCCTAGGCGAACCATCCGTTCCTGATTTTGCACCCACCCGCCTAGAGTGGAGCTTCATGACCTGTTAACTCTTGAAATATTGATCCGATGACTTACAAGGTTTTTCAACGGGCATAGGGCAAATGGAACCTTTTGGATGAAGATATCAAGCCCACGTTTGTGGTTAAGCCTTTGGAATGGTCTTTTGGATGGAAAAAGTCATTTTCTGATGTACTAGTGAAAATTTCAATAGTGGTTTAAATTGAAAATCTTAAAATTAAAACAGATCGTCATTACATTTAAGTTTAAAAGAAATTGTGTCAAAATATTAAGGAATAAATTTAATTATACAATATCATCACAAAATATAAAAAATATATTAAACGCGTTATACTTTTGATTTAGATGATTTTTTTAATTTAATAATTTACTCAAATTCGTTAAAAAAGGAATTAAATGACGAAAAGTAATACCTACATTTTGTTTTTTTTCTTTATTGTATTTATCTCAAGATAATAATTGTTTTTTTTTCTTTAATTAAACCCTTTAGTTACAAATATAAAATTATTTTCTTTTTTACTAATTTAAAAGAGTTCGACATTTAATTTAAAAAAAAAAAAAATATGTTACATCCCATCGAATGGGGTATCATTTTAAAAATATTTTTCTGTCTATTTCAAAATCATTGTTTTTTTTTTATAATTTTTTAATTAAATATGTCTCCTCCTCCTCCTTGGTTAATGGACCAAAAAATTTGATGCAACGTCCACTGGAGTGATCTTTCTTCGATCTGTTCGATCTATTTTTTATGTTAGATAATTCGATTCGGGTATTGACACCTTTTGTACTATAGTAAAGTTATATTAAGATGTCTTGAACTTTTATTGATCATAAGTCTTTTAAAATTCTCGTGTATTAACAAAGAGAAATTAATTACGATTTCTTTAGAAGTTTAAACTGTCGTCTAAAGAAAAATAAAAACAAAACGTAGCAATTTTTGGCATATTCTGCGACATAACAAATCCCCCCGCCACCTTTTAATAGATAAAACAAGAGGTACAGCGGCCACGTCTATCGCGTCGGACGCATATTTCAGAAAGTGAAAATTCATTTTCTGCACTATTTCAAATTTGTGAATATTGCGTGAAAGTTGATTTTGCCTGCTCATCGGGGAACCGATGCGACTGCAGTCGCACCATTCGGGGAGCTCTAGAGCTTTGGATCGTCGTTAGCTCGACTGTCGACGGTCTGCTTTTTACACACTATGAAAGGAGAGCGCTAGACAGATAAATGGGAATTCCACTTTAATCCAATTATTTAACGAAAAAAAAACTAAAAAAAAAACAAAATAAAAACAGCGTAATGCATTAGTGCAGAAGTTTCTATTTGCAAATGAATCACACCAGGCCAAAATTGTATTTGGATCCAACAAAAAAAAAAAACCCTTTGGAATCTGAAGGTGCGATTTGTTTATGGACATTTCATCACAGGATTGACTGACCTATTGAAAAATTGTAATCTAGAGTTAGTACTAGTTTGTGTTAATTACAATTGGCAGCCATGAACTAGTAATACACTTACTGATTTCGAAGACCTCGTTTGAAAAATCTACACTGAAAAAGAAAAATGAATTAGGATTCGCTTTTTTTTTTCCTAAAAAGTTGTTCGGCTCAATTGCGATAGGTAAAATAATAGAAAGGCAAGAGAAACGTTTTTCTTGACTAATGAACAGAGATCCGAATTATCGCACCGAAGTTATAGGCTTAATCTTCACTTGTGAATGTCGGGAAATAGTAGAAAAAACAAAAGGCTGATGTAGTTTGTTTTTTTGTTTCATAAAATGTCTTTAATGGGATAGTATTAATTTTAATTTTAAGTGCGTATTATTAGCTATTTTTTCGTGTTCACCTGAAGTGGTAGAATCTATCCCAAAGATGTTTTTTTTTTTTGTCAGTATTTAACTTCTTAAAACGTGCTTTGTTTTCGAATTGAAATACATTTTTTTTTTTTTTTTTAAATAAAATTATAGAATCTTCAAACTTAAGAATTACACAAAAGAAACCTTCAACACTTTTTTTCTTTTTTTTACAAAATATCTAAGTTAAAAATTATCCAAATGGATTCAACCCTATATGGAATTCTTAATTCGTTATGAAGGTGCTCAGAACGAAGGGTTAAATATCGTTTCTAATAAGATTAGCAGATTTAAAATCGTCACTATATTTTAAGTAGAATGACTCTTTCTTCCGACATTAATGCTATTTGTTCAATGTAAACATCAACAAATGTTGGACAACTTTAAGCCAATGTTTGTTTGCATAGAACTTTTTGTTTTTGGGCATTTTTATTTATAAAAATAAAATAATAAAAAAAAATAATAATAAAAGAAGAAATAATGTAAAAATTCCATAAAATGGAAAGGACAAGAATACAAAATTGTTACCATAAAGTTTAGATTTCTTAAAATGCATTTATTTCAACATAATCCCTAAGAAACATATTGCCGAATGCAATCAGGACTACTTACAAGAAGTACCTGTTGTTGTTTCTAAAAAAAAATTCTATGGTTCTTTCTTTTCATTCCCCATTTTATTGTAAAGAAAGGAAAAAAAAAATAATAATAAATAAAAAGAACGATTTATCGAGCTACTCTCGTAGAGGAGTCGCTTCTTCAAGATAACAAGGGAAAAGAAAATGTCAATGATGAGAAACTATTTCCGAAATTCAATACCCTATACCCCCATAATTCAAACAGGTCTCATGTGTGTACGTACTTCTGGCGCGTTGCTGTTCCTTTTCCTCGATGATTGGCTTTAACATTCGTTTTCTCATAAGGATCTTTTTCAACAATATTTCCCTTCATCGTTGTAAGAAATTGAATATTTCATGCTATCTTAATGGGTCTGAAGTATTTTCTTCAAGGAAAGGGCTTTAATTTTCTTAGCAATTTTCTAAGGTAAGGTAAGGTAAATTGTACAGAAGTTTTGTAGGTACAATATAATGACTTATTGATTTTACAAATTATGTCAGCTTAAGGATTTTTTTTTTTATGTTCAATAAATACTTAAGTCAATATTTTAATTAATTTATGGGTAAGTAATAGAAAATTTCATTTCTTCATTATTTTTAATACTATTGATACAATTTTATTATTACATTGATTGGCCATCAATTACGAATGTATACTTATTTACTATTATTAGAGGACTATTCGATTTATCTTGAGTTAGCCCTTGTAAAATGAGATACATTAAGGTAAAATGTAATATTAAACCATTAGTCTGTCACAAGTAGCATCTCTATCAAGCTCATAATTCAAGGCAAATTCAATTCAAACAATGTGATTATCTGTTAATAGTCCTTGACCATTGATTGCATTGTGTAATTCAAATTTTAATTATAATTAATTATACTTGTGATTTCTAGCTTTATTTATTTATTTATTTTTTTTTTTTTTTACAAAAAATGTTAATTATTAACCCGTTGCGGTTAATTATTTATTTATTTTTTTTTTTTTTTACAAAAAATGTTAATTATTAACCCGTTGCGGTTAATAAGTTAAGAGGTTAACCTCCAAATAAGAACGTGGGACCCCACATGAGAAATTTTTTATCAATTACTTGCGATTTCATCTCATAAAAATTTATGGACATATAAAAATATCTACTTTACAAAATTGAATTGTTTACTTATCTAAAATTAACGTTTCACTTGGAAAAATAAAATAGAATTTTAAAAAAAAATTTCTATTGAAAAAACTGGTGATGGCCGCAACAGATTAAAGAGTTTAAAAGCTCTAGAAAAAATTACTTTTAAAAATAATAAAACTTTTATAAATAAGTTCAAGTCAAAGACCTCGATAGTTCGAACAATATTTTTTTTTATAGATTTCAATTAATCACTCTAATTAAATAATTCAAATCCTTGCAAATGAGAATTTTTCTCTAATTTTTCTCTTTGGATATTCATTGAATTTATGAGTGACTGAAAAATTTCAACTAAATTAAATATTTAAACCTTATAAAATCATAATAAACTACTTTTAAATTCATCTTACTATTTTAAGTGTAAAAAACTGAAATTTTATAATTTTTAATTACATTTACATAATTATGGATAAAAAAAACTTAACAAACTTTCCGAATTAGAGGGTATTACTTATTACTATTTATTTTTTTGTTTATTTAAATTATAAATACGTGGATACATTTACATACAAATTTAATATTTAGGGTAACTATTATTAATTTTAGCCATAAAAATACGATTATTTATTTTTTACGAAGTGTATTTGTTTTTTTTTTTTTTTTAATAAAATTCGCAAACATAAGACGGGGAAAAAAAAATCGAAAAGTCGTTTTGAACATTTTGGATTAAGTTTTTTAATAGAATTGACAATGTTTTAAACTACATAAATTCAAAAAAGTTAATTGAATAGGCTAAGAAAGAGATTCTTTTATATAAATTACCTTATAGAAATCCATTAGTATAAATATTGGTAAAATATATCGTACATTTTCAACTATTTGAATATGCAAAATGAAAAGGTACCAATTTTTATTAACAACTATAACTCATGAAGTATACCTACATATGTTCGTAAAAAATGAAGGTCATCAACAAAAATGAAAACATTACTATAAGTAACCGGATACCAAACCACTTAAGGTAAATCATAATAACTTAAAACTCTTAATTAAACCTCTTTTGAATAAAAAAATATCGAATAATCGAAACATCAATCTGATCAAAGCAAGTTATTTTTATTGAACACTAAGGCACGTGCTAGGAAATGTCTATAGAAAAAGCCCATTGAAAATAATGGTTAGAAAGAAACCCTATTTTGCCTCTGGTTACATAAAAATAAAAATAATTTGTATGTGATCGACAGCTTCTTTTAATTCAAAATGATCGTAACTAATTTGAAAACTGTAAAAATGACAGAAGGCCGTTTTACCTTGTCTAATCAACAAAGATAGATTTTTACGATCAGTCGAAGAGATGATGTATTTTCGGTTGATCTTACAAATGTCTTCAAAATAACAACCGATCACTATGACATACTTAATTTTCGAAAATCCAATTATCTAATAATCCATCGATCAACAGCTCAATAACCTTTCCGATGCCTTTAAGTAGCGGCATCATATTTTTAACCTGTTTCTATAACTTCAAATTATTTCGTCGTGAATCATTAGATTAAAGGAATTTATCAGTTTTACTTCGATCTTCATAAGTTCCAGAGTTAAAGATAGTAGAAAAAAAAAAAAAAAATTAAAAAATAAAATAAAATAAAATTTCGAAGAATTTATTGAAAAGGTATGCTCATCTGCATTCAAATGCGCATAAAAGGTATGGTTCCAGTCTAGGCAATTTGACGCGTCATAAATAAAATCGCACCTTTTAATACCTCCAGGTGAATAGCAATCGATGGGTATAGGATACTACAGAGATTCTATCGAGAAGAAACTGATACGACTGAGTTAAATTGGGATATCCGGTTGAAGAATTATTATCAAATTAGTTTTGCTTTTTTTATAATATTTTTTTTTCTTTTTTGTTGTATAACTGGACCAGATCTCACTGGGACTATAGTCAAATTAGTTTCGGAAATTTCTTCGGGCACTTAGCACGTTTTATGGCTCGTTAGTAAAACTTAAGTTTTGGAATTGTCTATAAACAATAAGACTTCAGGTATTCCGCATTTGTGGATCGAATCGCGAATGAATTTCATTGGCATTTCGAATGGGTCTCACAAAGTGTTAATTACTTGAACACACGTGTTAAGTGGTAATTGGATCCTGTAGGTGGGCATAAATCAAATCATCAGCTGATCACGATTCTGGTATAATTTTAACCATAATACGAATAGTTTCAAACAGTTGGATGAATCTTTCCCAATCGATATGCAAATCAAAAGGTGTGCCTAAAATTTGAATCAATATTATAAATTCATATCAGCATCATCGTGATCATCATTGATCGATGAGGACAGAAATGCTGGCGGTTTTCCTTTTTACCTGAAAGCAACAGTTGCGCGATTATATCGATTGTGCCGACGGGTACGTCTTTAGATCTGCAGAATATACCACCTCTTCAGGTATGTTTACGGATGCAGCGGTTGCCAAATAAACGTTGCACTCCTACACGATGAAATATTTCTCTGTTTCTCTGCTAAGACGATAGAGGCCGAAAAGACGATGATGCCAGAAATTTTGCAAAGATGCTTGATGAATCTCACCGCCCACCGTGCACTTTTTACTTTTTTTTGTTTGTTTTTTTTGTCTTACTTAACAAGACGCTCGGTTTCGAAGAAGATGTTTTTTTTTTAGAAAGTAAAAGTTAATAAAGCGCACACCGGTGAAGCCGGTGACATGCGGAAATTTGTCTCGTTCGTGGAACTAAACGACTCTCTAGATTTTGCAGATGATGTCTCAGACTTTGGTGCAGTCATATCGAATAGAAATCAATTAAATTCCTTCATGGTTTTCCTTTTGATTTATCGCGCACGTGTATATGTGTGTGTTTTTTTTTTTGTTTTGCTCTATCACCTGTTAAAACCCGGATTGTGTCAACGCGCATTTTACTTCTGTACTGCCCCGCTATCGTCTCGGGGAGGTTACTCAAAATCAAATTTTATTGGGTCGAAACTTTCACAGGGTCCTTCACTTTTAACCTTTTCGCGTGATTTTCAATTTATTTTAATTCAGTAGCTAAAATGGTCGTGGGGCTTTTTGATTGATTGGAGACAATCGAATTTAATTAGAGATTTAATTGATTACTTTCAAACCATTTGCTTGCGGCTACGAAACCAATGGTAGTTAAGTCTATACCAAGGAGAGGGTGTCCGTACTCTTGTGATCGAAAAATAATCTTTTAAGAAAAGTTACCTGAAAACGGCTTTCTATAAGATTTATCTCGTTTAATAAAGTTTAAATTAAAAGCACAAAAAAAACGCAAATAATTTCGTCGATATAAAATTACAAAAAAACAGAAAAACATTTCACACGAAAGGTGTTAAAAACCATAAATTTTTTTTAGTATTAATTTTATTTTATTACAAAAAATAGTAATAGAAAAGTGTAAAAGGTTTCAAGGTTTTTAGTGAACAATTTTACGTTATATTTAAATACACGAAAATCGTTAACACTAGAACAATCGAATGAAAATTTGTACTCTTTCTATCATAGGTAAATTACACAATTTAATTTAATATTTAAAATTATTGATTTTTATTTAAGAAATTTTCATGATATCTAGCTTGATATTTCTAACTAAAATATTAATTAATATTAAAAATATGGATGACTTTTAATTAGAAGTGTGAATGTCTAAACCATCAATTTGATGAATTTCCTTGTTCTAGTGTTATATAATTCTATTAGTTTTTTTTTTTCTTTTAAATTAGATAAAGATTGTTGAAAATTTAAATTTTCAAGAGACAACTAGAAGTGAACTTGAACACTAAATAGATTTAATAGATTTTGTCTGTCTAATTTTTTGTTTGTTTGTCTACAAAATATGGGACAAAAAAAGAATTTTATCATATCGAATTTATCACTTAGATGATGTATGTACTTAATTTTGATAGACGTTTATTTCTTTAACATTTCAATTCATAAGTTATCGATTATTTTTTATGCCAGTAATCGAAGAATAACTTGAATTTTTTGAAATCTCAGAAAAAAAAAACTAAAAATATAAAGATCTTGATGAAGTTCTAGTTTTATTAGTTTTAGAAAAAACAAAAAACACATAAACATAATAATGGTTATTTTTTTTTTAAATTGTCAATTATCATGTGTTAATTTTTATTAAATAAATTTTAAAAAATAGCCCTTATTTTGCGGACATTTTTCGTTTATTCTAATTTTATTTTAATTAAAATTTTACATAAAAAAAATTTATTCAATCGATATCAAAAATGTTTTTTTTTTCTTTAAATCAAAACAATTATTTTGCGATTCAGTAAATTTCTCTTCAAAATTAGATGTACCCTCATCCCTCGATTTACACGGTAGATAAGCCCCACGAGAAATCGTGCAAATCGAAGTCGTATAATATAAAAAAAAAATTATAATAGGTTCAACTGAAACTTACTCTCGATTTACACGATATAAAATGCCGTGTAAATTGAAATCGTGCAATTCGAGATCACAATTCACATTGGAACGAAATACACATGTAATATATTTAACAAATTCATACGAAACAGTATTATTTATTTAGATAGATATTTTTTTTTAAATAAAAATTAATATAATTTGTGCATTTGTTTGGTCCCACCGTGTTACAGTGAAATTCAACGCCGTGTAAATAACCGTGTTAAACCGAAATCGTGCAAATCGAATGCCGTGTAAATCGAGGGTTACTTCTGTAGGGAAATGTCGTAGATATGTTCATAATAATCGTGTAAAATGAGGCAAGAATTTTATGGAAAAACGGAGATTGGTTCTGCTGAACAAAAAGTCTCGAATTTAAAGTCGAAAAGTATTCAAACATTCATTTTTCATGCTATAATTAATATTTAAATTAAAATTACAAAAAAGAAAAAAAAAACTAAAACCAGCCAGAGGTTTTAAAAAAGTAGGATTGTAGGATTTTTCGAGACCCTAAAAGAAATTTAATCCAGGAAGATGTCTCATTTGGTCATAGCTACCACTTCACGAGGTGAACTACTGGCTTTTTTCGGTTTCGATAGTGATAGTAGATTTTTGTTGATCTTAAGAATTTAGTGATCAAGATTTGTTTACTTTAGCGGACGCGTTTTTAAATTTCTTCATATGGACTAAGCGCATTTTTTTAATTCTTTTCTGAAACTTCAAGGCTCTTTCAATATTTGGATCTGTGATTAAGGTCAGTGTACACATGTGTATAATATTAAAAAAAAAGATACATATATACGTATTTTTTTTTTTTAAATTTGAAAACCGTGTAAATCGAGGGATGGGTGTACTATCATTAACAGATTGGAGCTTGTATGTGTGCCGTGATCAGTTTCATTAATTTTTAGATAATCTTCGTGCATCCATTTGGCAATATCTTCATAATTATTTGTCTTTTATCGTCTACTTGAAAATAATCATCATTATTAAATGCAATTTTATTGCATTTGATTACACGAAATATTAGAACGTATTTTCAAGCTTAAGGGGATTTTTACATTAATTTTTCAATCGTTTAACTCTGTTCACTGAAAATAATTCTCCTTTAATAAGTGCCTTTTAGGGTTCTTGTTGTGTAAACAATTTCAGTATTTACCTCAACCATCAACCATCGCCATTTTCCCAAGATGTAAGCATTTCTTGGAAATGTACCCAAAATTGTCTCAATTCCAAATACTCTTTATTATTCCTTTGCGGTAGAACAGCAAAAAGCCTCCCACCTTCATGATTGCCGCCAATTTTCCACCTGTTCCTTGAGCGGTGTTTATTCGCTCCGGGTGAATATTTCATGTTACCCTGAGAAATGTACAAAATTTCACCGAAAAACTTCCTCTCTGATTGGATCGGGGGAGTAGAAAAGTTTTATTCATCATTTATGTCTTATTCCATCCTTCACGTGCAGGAATTTGAGTGTTTAAATTGACAGTTGGAAAATATTGTTTTTTTTTTTTCTTTTGTTTGTTTATAAAAGATTTTCGAGTTCAGCAGTGATTTCTTTTGGTTCCTAGGAAGAAAAAAAAAAAAACTATAATAAGATTTCTATATGATGGTAGTATTTGTAAATGTAAGGAAATCTCTTAATACATCCTATATCTAGACTGCCTATTTTCTGCTTCCCAGAAATCTAAGAATTAGTCTACTATTACTTTCCCTATTTTAGAATTTTCTAGTTTATATTACTACAAAAAAAAAATCTTGTTTCATGTCTTTTATAGGGCAATCAATTTAACTATTACAAAAATAATAATTCTTATTATTGTAACAACAATTGATTCAAATTTATGCAATTAACCCTTTCGAGATCCGTGAACTTTTAAAATATTTTAACCCATCCACTTGTTCACTGGCTGTTCATTTTTTGTTTCTGGACACCCATAACCACTTGCTAAATTTTTATTTTATATAATATTAATTATAGTATTTCAATTCAAAATTAAACAGTTTCCTTTACATGACCCATATGGTGAGTCAGCCGATCTCGAATTGGTTAAATAAATAAATAAAATTTAAAAAGTGGAGTGGCGTTTAAAAATGAATTAGTGATAAGTTTTACAATAAGATGCTACTTGATCATTCTCACAATTTAAAATTTTTGGGATAAATCTTACCCCCAGTTAAAATTGAAGAATTAAAATTATGGATTAATTATAAAAAATTTTAATAAAAAACAGGTGAATATAATTAATGTAATTGACGCGTCCTAAATACGAATCTGTAAACGATTTTATTCTGCCACGCATGAGATTTAAAAATAGGATTGGAAATTTGAAGACGTTCTTTTTTTTTCTTACAAATTTTGTAGGCATTTTATAAACTCGAAAGTATAATTTTAAAATAATGAAACCCATAAAAAAATGAAATATTTTATAAAATACATCTTTTCTATTTAAACAGCATTTTTTGATATGTAAATATATTTTTTTTTTTAATAAAAAAGTTATCACATTAATCAGAATTTTTAATTTAAAATGTAAGCGAATATTTAAAATACTTCTCGAATAGTAAAAGTAAATGTTTAATAAAATCAACACAAAAAAAAAACAAAAAACACAAATATATATCGCATTTTCACTTATAATTGATTTTTTATCTTTTTATTTATGGTCACACTTTCATTCATTAAATTAATCAGAAAATAAAAAACACAAAAAAAAAACGAAATTTCAACATCACGTCCATCTACTTTGGAAATGCCATTTATTACTTAATTATTAAATTCAAAGAAAAAATAAATAAATTTAATCTGTTACAAAACCATGAGGTGAAATTATTTTATCAAAAGCAAAAAAACAAAAAAAAAAATACAATAAAGTTCCAATTTTATTACCGGCCTATTCAATCAGTCTCATAGATAACGAAATTGTTTATATAATAATACAATAATAAGGTGCAACATTATTAAATTTAATTATTATTCATATTCGAGTTTTAATTAATGCAAATTATATTTGCTATTATTCGGATTCACGAATATTGGATCAAATTATTTATATTCGCTAATAATATATTTATTTTTTTCTTATTTTTTATTTTTTTGTTATTCGAAACATTTGTCTGTATACCTTTAAAATTTTTACGTTAATCAATTTTTTAGAGACTTTCATTTTTGATAAAAAAAAAAGGATTTTTTTGTTTATTAAAATAAAACAAAATAAAATTACTTAAGAGTTTCAATTTTTATTAAACTTTATAAAATTATTTACTTCAATAAATTTTTATTAACAATTAATGTTAAATATAACGAACATAACTTAAAATTTTATTGATAATTTGAAATACAACAAAGTAATGGTGAATTTATTTTTAATTTATAGGCTGTACTTTATTGCACTAACTATGAAAAATAAAAAAAAATAAAAAAAATATTATTCATAAATTGGTTAAAAGCATATTTAAAAAAAAAAAGAAATTAAGAAATTTTATTGAATTGGAAAATTGTTTATTTTTAAAGTCATATACAGTAGACTCTCGTACAACGCGGTTAATGCAGTAGACTCTCGTACAACGCGGTTAATACAGTAGACTCCCGTACAACGTGGTTAATACAGTAGACTCTCGTACAACGCGGTTAATACAGTAGACTCTCGTACAACGCGGTTAATGCAGTAGACTCTCGTACAACGCGGCTAATACAATAGACTCTCGTACAACGCGGTTAATACAGTAGACTCTCGTACAACGTGGTTAATGCAGTAGACTCTCGTACAACGCGGCTAATACAGTAGACTCTCGTACAACGCGGTTAATGCAGTAGACTTTCGTACAACGCGGTTAATACAGTAGACTTTCGTACAACGTGGTTAATACAGTAGACTCTCGTACAAGGTGGTTAATGCAGTAGACTCTCGTACAACGCGGTTAATACGTTAAGCGTTGTATGAAATCGTGTTATACGAGAATTTTCCTCGTATAACACGAATATTATGACACGGGATGAATATTTAATTTTATTTTTTTTATGTCTTATTTATTAAGATAGTAAAAATGTCTTTGTTAAAATCACAAAGTGACAAAAAATAAATCAATTACGAAACAGAAAAAATCTGCAAAGATAAAGAGGGATGTCCCATTAAAGTCAACAGGGAATTCCCACATTTTGTCATATTGCGCGTTGTACGAGAATCGCGTTGTATGGAAAAGCCGTCCCAATATTTTCGTGTTATACGGGAGTCTATTGTAATTACAAAATTATTTATATAAATGTAAAAAAAAAATTGCTAAATTATAAAGCTATAATTGAATGCCCCATAGTGGCTTTCCTTCCTACTTCAATACACTCGAAGCAATAAATTGTACAACGTACATGACTAAATCCAATTTAATCAGATAACTAAATCCGCAGTTTCTTTACACTATAAGGTTAAAAAACAGTAGTTTAGAAAAAAGAAAGACAAACAAAAGTGTTAAAATTTGAATACAACCGGAGGATGTACTTAATTATGTTGCTTACGTTATTGCTTACTTAACATACTTAAAAATGAAGGTTTTAAAAAAATTCACATATGAAAGGCCGTTTTTATTTTTTATTTTTTGCATAATTCTACCTTCTTAAAATCTTTTATTATTATAAATGTTTTATTCTGCGTAGGTTTAAATAGGTATTTTAATAAAAATATGTAAAGGTTTTTGGAAAGTCTGTACAAAATTAGAAATTCACATATTGAAGGTGTTTGTTTTTTTGCATAATTTTATCTTTTATTATAAATTTATTCTTTAATAAACTTTATTTATTATAGGGATATTCAGCGTAGGTGTACAAAACATTCTAATAATTAAACAAAATAATAGTAGTAGACCTAGTTTGACTACCTTGTAAAATATCAATGATAATCTTATAATTTTTCTCAAGAATTTTTAAGTATTCTTCCATTTGGCATGTGATAAAAATAATTTCAAAAAATCCTACAAAAAAATGTGCAACATAAAAATCAAAGAAAATTATCGTTTATAAATAATTACCCTGTGCTTGGTAATTATTATTTATTTTTATTTTTATTTTTATTTTTTAAAACCTTCTTCATGTAATCAAGCTCTCGTCGGGGGTCGACAAACATTTGCTTGTTTGTGCGTAAACATATCTGAGCCAACGTGTAAACAATCTGGCGATGCCAGCACATGTTGTTTCGTATTTTTTATTTAATTTTCTGTGTTAACCGAAGTCTTTAGATTCAAAAGAAAAATCAATAGATGTTTTCCACTCACAATCGGGAAGAAATAATAATTAAAAAACAAAATAAAAATATATCGTAAAGTATATCCTCGACTATTTATTACCTTGTCCCATTCGAAAGCAACTAAACCTGAGTCTGATGCTGTTGTAGTGTCTGTTGTTGGCCTTGGTAGTGATATCACGCTGATCCTGAACACCATATCGAGCATATATTGCGACCATGTCACATAACCTGGGGAACGTGTGATTCATGTGCTGAAAATGGATAATGTTTCCTGTTAAATGGGCATCTTATCGATGCAATCTGATCAACGACTATTTTATACGCCAAAGGGCTTATAGTGATTAATTTTATTAATTTCCATCGTTGCCAGTGTTTTTAAAGATCACTTTCATATGATCGTGCTGTTTTTATTTTACACTTCATGATAAATATGAACGAATAAATGGACGAACAGAAAAGAAGAAGGATGTGATCGGTAAGACTAAAAATAATACTAATTGGAATCATTAATATTCTTAAGATTTTTTACGATTGAATAGGAGATCTATTTATTGCACCCTTAGGGTGTCCAACATAAAATGTATCATCTCATCGGATGAGGAAAGGGGGCGGGTATGTAGAAAATGCCAGCAAACGATTCTACAGATTTATACGATAAAAATCGTCGTCGTCGCCGCCGTAAGCAATTTAAAATTAGCTTAAGCAAAAGATTAATAGGGCTGCCTTTAAGGAATGCGGTAAACGTGTACAGGTGATAAAAGATTTAAAGAGAAAATTGTTGATGATGTTAGAAATTTAGTGGACATCGTAGAGGTGATGATGACGATAGGATAATTACACGTTTATAAAAGATATACGAGACTGTATGACCGGTTTTAGCTTTTTTTTTTTTTCTTTTCTTTAATTGAAATTCGGTGTAGTTTTAAATGAACGCTTTCGCTTTAAGGCGACTAAGAAAATTACCTACAATGAGACGCGAAATATTGTTCTGCTCTAAATAAAATCAAGAGCAACTTGCTAGCAAGGTCATATGAAATTAATTACCTTGATTCTATCCAAAGTAAGTATGGTATTCGGTCTACAACTATTAAGTGAGCAAAGTGAAAAGTTATGTTTCATCGTTAATGACTTACTCGACACTGTGACTAACACGTTCTAGACGGCTTTTTATTTAATACCGGCTAATTGGAAAAAGTGACAAAGTCTGTGCGACGACCATGCTCATCCACCATGAGATTATGGTTGAAAGAGATTATTTGAGTCATCATCTATGATAGACTGAATATTTTAAAAAAATATTCTATCGATCGATGTAAAAGTTTTCCATTTTAATTTATAATTGGATTTAGATCTTTAATATTCGTTAAGAACTTTCTTGGGCAATAGCAAGAAAAATACCTTAATAAAATAAGCAGGCAACGAAAATATCGAAAAAGTATACAAAACTTAAGACAAATTGTGATTGTTTATTTATTTATTTATTTATTTATTTATTTTTTAAATAACTGAACTTTAGAAGTTTTGTCAAAAGAATCAAAGTTCTTATCACAACCCATTTTAAAACTAAAAGTTCTTATCACAACCCATTTTAAAACTATTGATTTTTTTTTAGAAATAAAAAAAAAATATTACAATTCCAACCTTGAAGTTGAAATTAATATTAAAAAAAGGTAAAAAGTTAAAAAAAAAATTAAGTAAACTTTTATTTTGGGATAATTATTTAAAAAAAAATATACTTTTCCTTACGAGAAAATCAATTGAACATAACTTTAATTAGGTACATGTGACCATTTTACACTATAACTTCGTGATTTCTTAATATTTAAAAAGTATTTTAACATTTCATAAAATTATTATTTAAATTTAGTAGTATAAAAAAAAATACATTCTCTTTCACTTGATCTTTTTTTTTCGTTATTATTAAATTTTAATTTAAAAACACTTCTATCATTTACTTTACTTTTTAATTCCTTTTATTAATTTTTTCTTTTCTAAGTATTTTTTCAAATATTTTTAATATTTTTTTTTTTTGTATATATTGACAAAATGTGTTAAATTTTTTTTACTTAATTAAAATCTACATTTTAAAAAAATATTTTTAATTAAAATTGTTATAAAAGGTTAATTGAAAAATTATTTCGTATTTAATTGAGATTCCAGCATTATTTAAATTTAATTTCAATTAAAACTAGTCCACAATCAGAATTAAATATTGAATGCATTTTTCTACATTTGCATACATCGAGAAATGTTAAAAAAAAAAAAAATAGAAATAAATAATCGAATACCTGTAACATGTGTTCTATTTGATATTTTTTTTTTTCAAAATTAAACAAACAAAACATTTGCAAACGAGCCTGTAACATGCTAACAAATCTGCTCGTTTCGCTGAGTGTACCTGTTTTTTTTTTTCTGTTTAGAGGAAGAAAAAATCGCAATATCGGATAAACTGAAAAATAGTACCCTTGAGGTGATCTGGTCTGATAGTTTTCCCCATTCGATACCCTATTAAAGCGAATAAATTATCAGAATAGCTGCAGAGAGCATCGTTGAAAAATCAATTGTGCAAGATAAATTTATTCTGGCCTGTATTAAGGTATAGTTGCCGAAAAACTCCCGAAAATCCCTATCAAAAAGGTTTGCTCTAGATAATCTAAAATATTTTTGCAGTGAACACAATTTTCAATATGCATCGGTGTATGCCTGATATCGGCGTTTACAAAAGCCTGAAAGACTGAAGGACCCTCATATCCTGGAAATAGTTACATAGTCCGTGAAATGCATATGACATTAATTTTAGCTTCCATTGCATATGAGAGGTTCGAATATGCAAATAGACGACGACCCGTATTTTATCAGTTTAAATGGTATTCTGATAAGGTGGTTGCGAAATCACCTCACTGCACCAGATTACGAGATTATAAACTTTGAAATTTTATTACTGGATAATAAATTCACGGAAGTGTTAAGATTTATCCACTTGTCCCAAACTACGTTGTGGGATTACGCAAGGTACTCGCTAATTGCTTACTATTGCACTTTAATTTGAGACTAAGGAGAATCCACGGAACTGGTGTTGTTTTATTGCTGAATAATAAAATTGTAGACACTTTAAGATACCTCACCGGAGCATGGAAAACTCATTCATTAATATCATTGTTCCATTTAATTGTGCTTTTTTTTTTTTCTTTGAAGATTAAGATGCATTAATTTGTCTTTCTTCGGTTTTGAGTCGTAATAAGGTACATCTTTGTGGTTAAATTTCACCTATTAAAAATTATTGTTATAATATTTCATTCTATACCCTCTGTTGTGGTTTATCGAACGCAAAAAAAAAAACTATTTAATATCTTTTATCTTATAAATGATAAAATAAACAAATTAAAAACAAAACTAAAATTAATTTTATATAAATAAATAGTAATATATAACAATAAAAAGTAGAATGTAAAAAAAAAAACTAAAAAGATATAATAAATTAAAAGTAATAAATTTAATATTATTATAAATTATTAAATATGAGAACTAAATAAGAAAAAAAGTGGGATATGTACTTTTAAGAAAAAAGCAAAAGAAAAAATTACTAAAAACGATAAGGGGAAAAAAAATGTAGGGGAAGGAGAAATAAAGAAAAATTAAAGTAAAAAAAAATTATTAAAAGAATATGTAAATAAATTAATTGAAATAAAAAGGAAAATTTTAAATGCTTGACTATTGATTTTAATCAGAACTAAAATTTAATTTGTTTTTTTTTTTAAACAATGTTTTTATTTATTGTTTTTGTTTTTTTTTTTAATATTATTAAAACATCGATTTTAAATTTCTATAAAATCTTGAATAAGGACTTTAATATAAAAAATAAAAATAACGATCTGTTTTTAAAGTTGCAATTGTAAAATGTAAGAGTAAATATATTTTTTTTAATTCCCTAGTTGTGTAATTCCTTTGTAATTGTTTTACTTTAAATGTCATATTTATAAATAATTTTTCTAATACTTTAATTAAGTTAACCTATTTTCTATTCATTTAAAATTATATTTTGACTAGAAAATCTGACGGTATCTATTTTTTTATTTTTTATTTTTTTTTTGAAGCTCACAAAATTATCACACCTTTCTCTCAGACTATTTTAATTTCACACGTTCTACTCTAAAGAATTTGTCCGAATTTCCCCGTTCAACCCATTTACGAGTATTGTAAAAAAAAAAATTCTCTGTCTAATTAAAATTTGGAAAACCCTTGATCGTTTAAAAAGATACCCATCCCATTCATCATCTAACATTTTTTTTAGATCCGTTGAAATTCTACTAAAATCACGTTCATCGCATACCTGTCGTCGTTTTTGGGGTTTTGTTTTTTTTTTCTCTTTTATTTTACATTTTTAGTAGTTAATAAAAAACAAAACAAACAAATTAAAAATTCTTTTGTTATTTGATAAGGAAAGGTCAGTTATCGATGTCTGCAAAATTGGAATTTATTAAAGAATATAAAAATTCATAAATTGAAAAAGAAAAAAAAAAAAACAGCAGCAAGGTATATTTAGAGGAAAAAAAAATTAATTCCATGTTTGTTTTTATCCTCGTGTCCGGTATTATTTGTTTTTTAATATTTTTATCACCTCTCATATCAAGTTAAAAGATCAAAAGTGTTAAAATTAATCAGGTAGTTATTTTATCTTTTTGGTTTTTTCGTCAAAAAAAAAAACACTGACAAATATATTAAAGGTCAAACATGTTAATAAATTTTTATATCGTAACAAGAAGGAATTATATAGGAATACTAAAGAAAAAAAAAATTTTTAACTATAAAATAAAGTACTAATTAAAAACAAAAAAAATACAAAATAATAATAATAAAAAGCCGGAAATATTTGAAGTTTAAATTAAAACGTCACTAGTCTATTCTATCCATAAAATAAAATTTATTTTTCTAATAAATTATCATTTTACGATTTGTTACAGGTCCAGACTTAATTGGCGACCTTGAGTACAGAAACAAATCTTGGAGGACTTTCACATTTCCCTGGTTGTTATTTTACGAACTGCTATAAGAAATTATTAAAAAAAAAAGAAAAGAAGATATTGACAAAAAAGATAAATTTACAAAGAAATTTCTTCCTCCGAAAAAAAAAAAAAAACAAATAAACAAACAAACAAAAAAATAATAAACTATTTTCTGTCTTAATAAATTAAAATTTTTTATTTGTTACGTTTCCGATTTGTTCATCGTAAATATTACACCTCAGAAAAAAAAAACAAAAAAACCAAAAAAAACATCTTTCGGACTGTGAATTATTATGATTATCTATTTTGATTAGAGTTTCGGTATAGTCCAGTGTACGAAAGTTACCGTCCAAGCAATAAATTTGTTACCTTTTCAACGTTTTCAGCGACTGCAGTCGCGGATGCAATAACATCGTGGAGTGAATGTAAAAAAAAAAAAAAAACAAAAAAAAAAAACGATCATCACTTCTTTTTCAACATTTTTAAATCGATCGTAAGAAAACAAAATACAAAAAAGAAAAAAAAAAGGTAAAGGTGACTACGAAGATTTTTTAATAACGATCAACAAAAGTGTCGTGGATTACTCATCCGAGCTGGATTTTAGCGGTTTCATAGAGAAAGGTGAGTGAGATTGCTTATTTCTACTTATTTGTTGATATTGTCAACATCTTAGACCGTATTAGGAATGGAAATCTTTCAATGGTGTCATTCGCGTGAATTACTCTTACCTCCCTGGTAGGCCTATGAATTATTCAACAATCTTACGGCAAATTATCGTTTTTTTTTTTTTTTTTTGAATTAGACACTGGATTAAATTTGTCTCGTCTCATTGCATTTGGCTATACCTCAGGGATTCCAAAAATAACCAAATTCGGAAGAGGATTGACCATACTGCTTGAATAATCGATATTTACTTTGCTTTGCTTAGTTGTCCAGTAGTGTTAGCATATTTAGTAGAATCAACTTTGACTATAGGTCGGTGGGTACTGCAACGTGGATGATGAGTTAGGATTATGTAACCATTACGTGTAAGACAGGTATTTAAAATGTGCCAGCCACAAGGGTTTTAACTCGTTTAATTTTTCTTAGAAAAGTGAAATTTACGATGAAGATATGAATTTAATTAATATGAAATTATTTGAAAGTGCTGATGAAGCGTTTTCATTATGCATTTAAAATTTATTTTTTGGAAGTAGACGATTACGTACTTTTCATTCGTTTTGCATAAAAAAAAAAAATGTTAAGTAATATTTTGTGTTAATTAAATTTTTTTTTTTTTAGTTCAACATTAGCTCAAAATCTCATCAAAATAAAAAAAAAAAATAAAAAAAAAATTAAAAATCCAATATTTTTAAATTAAGGATGCAACATTTCACTTTGACCACGCAAATGTTTATCACCTTCTACATTTCAAAATGTTTTTTTTTTTTTTTTATCTCTGATTAGAATTTTTAACGTTTAAATCACTCATAAAAACTAAAAATAAGTATAATTTTATTGTTGTTTGATTTAAAAAGCAAAGACATTTAAAGGTCATGAAATTATCAATAGAAGTTTTACAAATTTATTCAATTAACCTTCGGAATCCTAAGGAAGAAGTAAAGGCCATTTTTCAGTCTGTTTAAACAATCTACTTATAAATAAATTTAAGATTATAGTTAATCGATACGTCTGTCTATTTATTACTCATCAAGTTGGATCTATCTAATACCCTCAATTGAAATCCGCCCATTTTAACCCTTTATAGACTATTAAATCGCTTAAAATGAGATTCTCATGAAAATTTCGGAATATTTTTACTATTAAAGAGCTAAAACAAACCATTTCCCACCTGACGATTTGTACACCTTAGACACGAAAATCCGGGCATTTATAAGATCCTCTTTATCTTAAAGAAGTATTACTTTAAATCCCCATGAGCCAAAATATACCATTACTTTGCGTGAATGTGATTGCTCGCATCATGGCACTTAATTGCGTCCGGGAACAAAACAAATTTTCCAAAAATTTCATTCTCACATTAAAGTCTCATAAAAGGGAAGGGAGGCTAAACCAGGTCCCGGAATTCTTAAAGGAATTTCTGTTGGTGTTATATGAAAGGACCAGAGGATAGAAATTTACGAAAAATGCTTCGATGTAATGTGCGAAGTAATTGAGCAATTCAAATTCAGGTTGAGCGGCTCAAACGTCCCTTTATTGTCGAATAACGATCGAATTGCTCCCAGAACGACCCTCCACCCCCTATATAAAATGATAGTATAAAGAGTGCTAAGGAACGGCACCAGATTGATAAGAAAATAACCAGCATCAGCAAGACGAAAACAAAACTCTTCGTGGTAACGAGGAGGAGAAATTGAACATCTGCGGGTAGTCCATGAAGTGTGTTTTGTTCATCTTTAGCCTATACGAGTCATCGTGTAGAATCCACACCTCTAAGGGTGGGTGCTGTTCTGTGTTTTGGGGGGGGAGGATGCTGATAAAAACAAATTCCTATGTCAGTCTTTTAAGCGATCCCATTAACTCGAAGTCCATGTATCCCTATCTCGTCCAGAGGCTATTTACCCCCTACAGGAACTACATTAGCAACAATTCTGGGATGGTTATAGGATGAGTCATACACTCGTTGCGGTCCATTCAACACTCTCCCACAAAACCTCCCACAACTCAGAAGAGTTGCCTTTTTCTTAACGTGTTTTTGCTTTCACGCTAAGATGACCCGGAGTAGATCACCGGAGCTGGACGTTTCTTCTAGATTCTCTTCTAATTCTTTTAGTAGCTCACCTGTGTGTATGTGATAGAATAGCGGATGTAACACTGATTTTTATTTTACCTCTGCAACAATGTTCGCGAATTTATTGATACAAGTGATTGAAATGCTCAGAAGTGTCTAGGCATACCCTGGTACACTAATTCTCTACATTGATGGTTCTTCGGATGACCTGACCTGACTTCTCCCATTTTGCCCCGTCTGTCGGTCGTCGACGTCGACGAACAGCAGTAGCACCTGGAATACTGTACTCTGGTCCATTGGGGCTCTGGTATTGCTCCAATGGAGAGCTCTACTGCACCTGCGGCTGTATCACGTAATCCAGAGGAGTCTAACCGCATTTACATTCACCTGTTCTTCACCACCGTGTGCCACACGGTGATTTGCATTTAGAGGAGGTGCAGTAATTCTATAAAATTGCGTTTTCGCTCGTAACTGTTTAGTCTGGGTTACCCTCCATCTGGGAGTCTGGGTCTCTAGGTACCCTCTATCCAAGGTCTGCTATAGGTCTGGGAATTGAAGATTGCTCTTTACCTGAACGATTTCAGGTAACATGTTATTGCTTTTCAAACACGTCGATTCGTGGGATTACGGCGATTTGAGATGATTCGCTAGAATGGAGAAATAGAAGGCAACCGGTACCTGCCTGGGCTAATGGCCTTACTGAGCTCTATATACTACACATCTTTGAAATATTTCGTATTTTATTCTATTCCGGTCATGTTCAAAACCTATCTTATAAATCCATCCGCCTTAGACCCGCAAGGTAATTGGCTGGTGCTCATATAAAGTGGCACCTTTGTATGCAGATTTCAATTTGACTGGCATTTTCAACACGATTCATGGTAAAAGGGGTTCCTTGCCATTTTAACAACTCCTTAAAACTCCGATTCTATCCTTCCCGACCGAGATGATGATGATGATGATGATGATGATGCTAGTGGTGATGGTGGTGGTGGCTTTGAATATCCTCCAAAAATGGGGGTGGCTTTCTTACGTTTCAGCAGTTTCACGATATTCAAACGAAATACTATTGCTTGGCATGGATGCAGCTCACATCACAATTTTCAGTGGTTATATAATTTGGAGCTTATTCTCTTCCCCTTTACCCCAGCATAAGATACCCGTGGGGTCAGACAGACAGACAGACAGACAGACAGACAGACATAAATGGCCAGATGAGTTTGGCTTTGTGGGTTTATTAATTTCCCTTTTGAATTTTGTAATGATGATGGTTAACTTGGAACATAACGTCTCCAGGGCAGCTACCCTTGAGTATTCAATCCAGAATTGGAAACTTGCGGTCATGTACACTATACCCAACTACACCACACTAGTCTCATATTTGACTGAAAATCATATCATATTTATTTTACTTTTCAAACGAAACGTCTCTCGTGTGTGAGCTGAAAATGTCTCCGAATCTGGTTCTTCAAAATCGAGTTTTGAAAGTCATAAAAGACAGGACACTTTATGGGATGTAGAACTTTTGATTGAGAACTAACAAGGGATTCTTCAAAGTAACTATAAATGCAAGGCAAAAATAAATTAAATTAATTTTTGATATAGAGAAGGGATATTTGAAGTCTATTTAAATTGAGGTAAATATGGGGAGTTTTAATTAAGTTGCTCTAAGATGGGAAAACCACGCATACATCAGAAAAATTATACAAAAGGTTGGTCAAAACTTCCTAGAATGTGATATAATATGATAATTTTTTAAAAGTAATTTACTTTTATTTTTAAACTTTTGTCTCAGACATTAAAACATGAAATTTTCATTTAATTTCGACTCAATTTCAAAGAAAATCTAAAACAATTTTATTCCCCGTTAAATTATGAATTCTTTATTAATAATTTGCATCTAAAATATTCGCGTACATTTAAAATATGCGTAACTTAATCAAAACAAAAAACAAAAATTTCTGAATTTCTGAGTCCAAAACTACTACTTTTTGAACAAAAACAAAAACAAAAAAAGAATAAATAAAAAATATCATAAAATATAACCACGTAATGTCGCGGTTTTCAAGACTTCTTTAAACATTTCAAATTTATTTGACTACTTGTCAATAAATAAAAAAAAAAACACGTGAAATATTAACGAATTAAAATTGCAAGATAAAGTTTGCTTTTAAGTCTTCTAATAATTTTCATTTAATCTTAGATCTCATTATCATTTTCTTAATTTTTTGAAGATTTTTCGAAGTAGTAAAGAAACTAGGACTTTTAGAAAAATTTTAAATATTTTACACTAAAGAAAAAACAATTCTGTATCTTTTTTTCTTTTGATTTGCAATTGAATAAACCTTTTTTTGATAACCATCACGATAAAACAAACCTTGAACCCCTAAAAACCGCCCTATGTCAAATTTTAATTTACTACTATTTCTAACAAAAATGTCCGTGGTAAATAAATAGACTGACATCGTGTCGATTTCATAAACATTTTATTTTATTTTACTAGACCTCCTTTTACGCGACAGGTACGTCCTTAAAAAATACGCGTAAAAAGAACTACTGTCTTCATGCAATTCTGTTTTTAAAGTTTTCTTAAACTACGCATAGTCTCATAACTTTGACTTTAATTTAATGGCATTAAAAAGAATAAAAGTCGCGTAAAAATAAATTATTTTAAATTCGCGTAAAAGAAGTTTTTCGATACCAAAATTAATCGAACAGACAGAAAAACATTTTTATAAGGATTTTTTTTTTATTTGTTCTTAACTCTTGTGTAAAAAGTTTATCTAATTTGCATTATTATTTCTGATTTTATTTAACTTTATTAAGCTTTCCACAAACAGACAAGCGGAATACTTAAAATTAGAATAGGGTCACTTATAAAGGGCTTTTTCTTTTACTTTTCTAAACAATTATAAAAATCCTTTCTTATAATTTTTTTTTTTTTAATGTCACACATCCCTAGGGCCCCTACTACTCTCAATGCTACGGGATCGTTGCGGCTACCGCGACTGTGATTGGTTGTGATTCGCGAACGGTCCCAATTCGATTATGCAACGCGTGATAAAGCCTGTGCCCAGCAAAGGGTGACATCGAAACGCGGTCACATTTTAATCGCATGGCTACTCAAGTGGGTTGCCTGAAGGCCACCGGGACTTCTCGGTGATCGGTTCACGTCACGCGTGCTGCATTCAATCGATTTTGTTAGAAAGAAGACCGCGTTTTTCTTTTCTTTTTTTTTCTTTTTTTGTTTTTTTTTTCTTCCTTCCGCACACCTAAAACTACCTGCTCAGGTGCAATTCCAGTGGGCACAGTGCCATCGTGTGATTATTGAGAAGAATAATTACTGCCGTGCTGATGGTACTAAGATGAACGCGCGCTCAGTTGCGTGCACAAGGTCCACGTAGATTTCGTTGCGATTTATCGCACCAATTTAAATAAATTTCGCATTCGTGCGGTATATTCGCGCACTAATTGGAAAATATTTTTCATCTTTTAAACATTATTTGTTATTGTTAGTTTTTTTTTTTTTTTTTTCTCTGTATCAAAGTTCCGGGCAGGTTTTTGTTAATTTGAAGAATTTTTTTGTAAAATTTTTCCTTATTTTTATAACTCGAAACAATACTTGCGTGCGTTATGCATGCGATTAAGCTGTTTCCGCCAAAATGTTTTTCTTTTTAAAAAATCTCTTCTCTTTATAAAGTTAGGACGTGGAATTAATTAATGGCCTTAGTTTTACACTTTTTATCATTCGGAAGGTTTTCGTTGGTTTTTGGACTTTTCCATCAAACAAATCAGTGAATAAGAAAAATTTAAATAAATTCATTGATTATAAAAACAATTTAAGACTATCTCTTAATTTAACACATAAAATTTATATTCATTTTTAATGTAAAAATTTATGTAGTATAAATTAAAAAATTCTAAATAACCATTAATTTATCTCTTTATATTTCATTAGTTTTATATTTTTATTTAATTAATTAATTTATTAAACGGCTTCAAACAGAAGATGTTACCAATTCGCCCGTATAATTTTATTTTTATATCTGTTTGATGATACTTTTGAACAAAAAAAAAATATTTCATAAGTACTAACCACATAAATATGTGGAAAATTAATTATTATTTAATATTTTACGATTTTGTAAAAGTTATTTAACAAAAACAAAACAAAAATGATAAATAAAGACTTAATCAAAATTGAGAGTATAAAGTAATTTTAATAATCCGGGAATAAATACTTAAGTCTGTGTTTAAATATTTACAGGAGATAATTGAAGTAGGTACGGAAATTAAATTACTTTCAAAATTATTATGATAATATCTCTATAATATTAAATTAAACAGCTATCAATGCTTATTAAAGTGAACTATTAATTTTAATGATAATACAAAAACACAGTCAAAAAGTCTGTGCTTTTGACTAGAATAATTTCTAGTTTTTTTTTAGAAGAAAAAAGAAAATTATTTTAAAAATATCCAATGTCAAGTTTTATAGAGTGTACTTCATTGGATAATTGGATCGAATGCATTCGTGTAACATCAATCGCGATTGATGTTGACATTACCGCGTCGGGTCCGCGACTCTCTGTAGTCTCATCAATGTAGCCCCTTCATGTCAGACGTAAGTCTCAGCTTGTTAGCCATTCTAGCCGTCGGCTATCGCTTGATATTCATGAGGTGTTAAAAAAACAAGGCGCCAACGGCGACAACGATCAAGAGAGGTCTTTTTTACTGGAACGCATCTATGGCCCTAAAAGGACCATTAATAACGGTTCGTCCGCGCCCCGACACTGTTATCATGGGGCATTGCAGTAGTCCTCGAAGAAAAGTCCATCACTCATATCTCGAATGAACACCCATCGCCCCCGGGTACGTCGGACTTCGATGGTCTGTCGTTCGATATTCCATCAATTCTCAATCAATCAAAAGTTTAATTGAAAGTCCTCGCCGCCGCCGTTGCGAAGGCTACTGGAGCCGGACTCCTTTCGAGCCCGCCCATATCCCGGCCTGACCATCGGACGGTCATATGGACTAGTGATGCTGATAGACTATAGAAGCATTAATTGATCTTGTTGACACAATTTTGCCCCCTCAATTAAGAATAGATTTTCCAGGCTCATTATATAGATGAGAGGGTGACCAGTACTACCTGCCCGAATAAAGTACAGAATCCAAAGCTGAAGCTGATTTACGTATACGGGACGTAATGACGACCTGGCCAATTAGCCATTCCACCCTTTGACTAACTCCTGTAGGTGCTTACGGTGGCCATCGTTACGAACTAATTAATTTAATGGATACTAGGGGAAAGGCCCAATCCCGACGCATCTGACTGATGACCGGTAACATGATCCCTTGTTTCCATCCAGGTTGGTTAATTTAAGCTCGACGATTGCTTTAGCTGAATTTTGTGGCAAAATGGTTTTCGGGTTCTACTTTGGAATGATATGTGGGATTGTGGGGCCAATGCCACCGCAAATCAGAATACGATCGGAATCACATCAATCCCAGGAATAGATTCTTCTGGGAGGGACATCTGCTAATTGATGGCAACTGACCTCAATTGTATTCCTGTTTCTGTGTGATATGTATCCAATTCCCTTTATTTATTTCGCCACAAGGTTATCCGTAATCAGTAGCAGACTTTTTCTTAGCGAAATCTACGGATATCCCTAAATTAAAGCATATGTTCACAAAGATTTAGATACATGTGAATCTGAATTTGGTTAAAATCAAAAAAAAAAGAAATATAAATTTAATAGAAAATTACTTACACACAATTATACAAAAATTTTATTGAAATTAAAATTCAATAAATTGATTAATTCATTCAGAATTTTTAATCCGATTTCAAAGAACTCTTTTAGAATTATTATTTTTTGGTGATTAAATATAACACGTTTTCATTGTCAATTATAATAAAATCGTTTACACGACGAAATTTAAAAAATTAATTAACATGAGAAAAAATTTAATACTGTCGTGTTTCCTATCTAAGAATTTTTTTTATTTAAATGATTATTCCATTTATAAATTGTTAAATAAGAATTTTGTTTTAATTAAATTAATTAAAACCACTTTACATATGAAAGCACACGAAGTTATTAAAAAAAAAATTCCAAGATATTGAAACTGTACGGTTGTAATAATTTCGAAATTTACTAAAACTCTCACTATAAATTCAAGTAATAAAATTAAGTACATCCAATTCTGTTCTTCTAAGGTAGATACGTCCCAAGAATAAAAAAAACGTCATATCCTCAAAAATAAAAGGGTTCATATAAAAAACTTTATTAAAAGTCTTTATAAAAAGCCGAAATTGACTTGTCCATTTGTCCATTTATGGACACAGTTTATTTTATAAAATCAAATGGTAATTAAATGCTTAAAGTAAAAGTATAAATTAAAAATGATCGCAAATTCAATTATTTAAAATTAAAAGCCGTGATAGTGATAAAAATAATTCGCTGTCATCATCGAAGTGCTCTAAATACACCTAGAAAATTGCGGCTAATGGAAATATGTTTTTTTCTTAAATTAAATCCAATAGTTTTTTTTTTTAAATTAAATTTTAAAAAGTCGTGCTAAATCGAATGAAAAATCGTGTAAAAAAGAAATTGAATTTATTTTTCTAGAGCGTGTTAAATTAAAACCGTATAAAAAATACCGTGTAAAAATCACTCGTGTGGGTGTAGTAAATTAAAATAAATTATATTCAAAATAAATTAATAATACAAGACATAGTTGCCTTCTTTTGGAATTTGTTAAGATAGTTTAGCAAATATTGAAAATTTTTAAAATTTTTTAAATATGAAATAAAAAATACTCCTAATATAAAATTAATTTCTGTTTTTTGTTTTTCTTATGCTTTAGTTTGTTTTTTTTTTTTTTTTCATTCAGTAATTTTTATTTTTATTGTACTAATAGAATTCTTTTGATTTTTGATTTTTAATTAGTAGCCCAGTTACCAAAAAAAAAAAAATTGGATTTCGATTTTGAGAATTCGCGAGTTTATTAAATTCGAAGTTCTTAAAATCCTTTCTAAAAATCTCAGTCCTCAACAAAATTTTGAAAAAATCACTTGGATAACAAAAGAAAAAAATTCCATAACTCTATTAATGATGAGACCTAAATTGAAATAATTACAATCGAATTACTTTAGATAATTTTCTAGTGTATAAAAACAAGCCCTTTAACAAATTTTGCCTTAGGCCTAGTAGTCGTTTTCTTTTTTTTTGCGTGCGAAAGACAAGCAAAGATTCAAAGATTAAGATCAGTTTCTATCTAAGTCTAATTCGCACTTCATGTTTTTGTTTTAAAATTTTTATTATGATCATTATAATTAACAAGAATTAAAATATCCAAGGTATGATACCTTCCCCCACTCTGTTTAGCACCTAGTCACTTAATTTTTTGTCCCTCATAACCCTAACGAAATGCTTCAAGGATGGTTATCCAGTTATAAAAAAATCTTATAGGTCTCATCTTGATACAGGAGTATCTCAAAAGCGGAAGAAGTGACCAATTTCTGGGCAATTTGTATAGACCCGCAGAAGAAAAAAATTCACCTCGTAAAAGTAACCCCTCAAAAAAAAAAAAAAAAAAAAGAAGGGAACAGGCTAAAGAAGTTGATGGATTCTTTCCGCTATGGGATAATAAAAGAAAGGGTTTAACTCTTGATGGGTTTGGACCACGCTTACGTATATTAACGGTCACCTCCCCGGTGCTTTGTTGTAATAAACCTCCGGCAGAGCTATGAGAGAATTTCAGTAGGATTCCCTGATTCCCGTAGATTTATCCTTCTGGGAAGTGGCTGGTCTAAGTAATTGTCCGACAGCCGCAAGGCCAGTCACCAGCGGGAGCTACCGGCTTTTGATTAGCGGCCGAAGGCAGTACGGGTTTGACCGCATAGCACGTCTTATTTATTTCACGTGGCGATGGTTGTACGCGTCTTGGCCGAACATGGTGCTTATAAGAAAATAACCCTCGGCTGTTACGGGTGAGCACTTTAATTTTCCCCGGGTAGGCGGGCGAGGAGTAAGGATTAGGGAATCAGGAATATTGTGCTCTTATTCCCAACAGTTACCATAACCGCCCCCGCTCACGCGCGTTCTTCATCCTGAAAATGTGTGTATATATTCCTTCAGGATGTATGGTAATGGCCCGAATGTGGTCTCTCCGGGGCGGCAAAAAGTATTTGTCCATGGCGGAAGTAGGTGTTGCAATGCCTCAATTTACGGCCCTCCTTTATTAGGGCCTGCCGGCATTAATTTGGAACGTGAACTTTTTTTTCTTTTTTTTTTTTTCCCTCCATTCCAGAAATCCATCCCCGGGTAATTTATGTCCGGTCAGAATTAATTGAAATGAAGTTGTTCATTCCCACAACTGACAGCCACATCCTTCCAAATTGGCTAGTTATCTCTAAGGGCGTGCCATGATGGTAAGTGAAACTCCATTCTCAAATTGTGGAACGATCCGAACTATGCAGATAACCAGCCATAACCCTTCAATCTCTTATCGGGCAGCTATTCCTTGTTTTGGCTATTTATGGCTATCTTTGGATCCATAGCATGGACGACTGGAGAAACTTTTCCCCAGAGGAAGTCAGGATGGTACATAAAATATCTTCACGATAATGACACTGATTGTGTCATCGTTTGATAGTCACAAGGTTCAATTCACTTTGAATTATTCTTGGCCAATAATTTTCGGCCGTTGGTGTACTTGGACCCCTAAAAACGGTGGAATGTTGGAGTACGACCTAAACGAGAAATTTTGGATAGGGAAAATTTTCCGGACAATTTTTATCTTTTTTTTTTTTTTCTCCCTTTGCTCCTCCTCACCGCGGAAGGAAATTCTGTTTAAACAGAGGGAACAGATTTATTGCGTTATGATCCTTTATACGCGGGGAAATTTATTGGACTAATTACCATTTTAAAGGCCCTCATAAAGACAAAAGACCCAACGGTGAGATCCACGAGTTCCGCGTGAAGTGGGGATAACAATGCCATTTTAATTTGTAGCATACCCGGAAGGAATGGAGATAAAAGCAATGTTACAGGGGGAAAAAAAGAAAGTACAGGATGGAAGGTAAAAAAGAGGGATTTTCTAGCAATTTACAATTTTAAATTTAAACTTTTCAAGAGGACAAACTTAAGAATTCTATTTTGGTCTAAAGGTCAAACATTTTAACACTGCAACTCTTGTTGGAAGTCTTAAGGGCATATAACGAATCTTTTTGTTAAATGACTTGCCCGTGCAGTAAGAAATTAGGTAAAAAAAAGACTTTTTTTTTCTTGAAAAGTTTGTTCTTAAGTGCATTGTAACGTAAGACACTAATTTAAATTTTTTTTTTGTTTTTTTAAATTTAGAAAACTGCGTAGAGGGAAAAAACATCTTAAGGTCCTTCAAACAATTCGATTGATGATGATTACTTTCATAAAATTTAAAAAAAAACACTCTGATTTTAAAATTCTAATTTTTTGAATTTTATTTAGAATTTTTATCTCACTTACTTGTACTGCATCATTTGTTTAATTTATTAATAAGACTTTCGTCTTAGAAAACACCACAAAACAAAATCTAAACACAACGAACAACTTTTCTCTAAACTTAATTTTTTATAAAATGATTAAAATTCAACCTTTGCTGGTTTTATATATAAGGGGAAAAAATAAATAGTTAATAACTTTAGCAAAACTAATGAAATTTTATGCTTAAAACCCACGTTGTACCATACCCAATAAAAAAATAAAATAAACGTATAGAATTTTTAACATATCGTTTTTATTTGCGCGAACATTGATTGGTTCTATAAGTGTGAAAATTGCAATAATTTTTTGTTATTTGAAATACGAAGAAGAATTCGTCTATAGTGAACTAAGACTTTAAAAGAAAACGTAGTTTAAGTTTTTTTAGGATTCCCATTTTTGTATTTGGACTCGGTGTGTGTCCAAATCGAAAACGATAAATGCTATTAAAATTCTATCTATAGTATATTTATCTCTATAATTTGTATGTTTATAAATTACATACATATGTACACTATTCCAAAATGTTGTCTTTATATTCCATAATATAATGTTGCCGATTTTTTTTGTTTTTGGCTAGATTTGGCATCTATGGACATAATTTGATCTAAAAAAACGTATCATATCTCTATAATTTGTATGTTTATAAATTACATACATATGTACACTATTCCATAATGTTGTCTTTGTATTCCATAATATAATATTGCCGAGTTTTTTGTTTTTGGCTAGATTTGGTATGTATGGACATAATTTGATCTAAAAAAAATGTTTTTTATACTATTTCGGCATTTATGACTTTTTTATTGATTGTATGAACCTCCAAAAGTTTTTTTTTTGTTTTTGTATAGTACAGAAGTTTGCAATTACATGGTATGACCTATGTAACACCAAATGCTCATTAATGCTTAAGATCTTTTCGTTGATAGAAGAAAGAAAAGCATTTACTTTTTGTAATACTTTAAACATTGAATAGTCATTTTTGTATCAATAAAAATCCTATAGAAAGAATCCCTTTGAAAAGAAAATTATGTTCATACGTTTTATGATGAAATATTTTATGTAATTTTATTTAAATTTTTTAAAATTACCATAATATTTCGACTTGTTTAATTTAATAACTTCAAAATTTTGGTAATTTCCCTCTTAATTAAAATACCTGTGTAGAAAAAAAAAAAAAGTTTAACTAATATTCTCACCGAAAATTGCATTCACCAAAAGAATGGAAACCTATGCACAAATCGAAAAAAAATTCTCAGTAAACTTTCTCATCCGAATGCATTCCGACGAGCATACCTCACTTCATACCACTCAATCAAAAGGTGGCATTCCGTCCCGGGGTTTTTTTTTTTTTTTGTGTTTTGAAATTTTAATGAAATTGCTCTGGTGACGGAAAGGCAATGTCTTCATTTGCAACGAAAGTCCAGGTATTCGATAACACCGGACAGACTATCATCATCTACCTGTCACTACATCAGTGCACAGGTAGGATAGGATAGAGCTTTTACAATTAATCGGGGCTGAGAGGAACTTCAAAAAACTTTTCGAGTTCACCATGAGTGGACTGTCCCCTCCTTGTTAAAAGTACAATTAAAATTCTTCTGAATTGTTCAGGAGATACATTTGAAACTATTTCAATTTGCCTTCCACTTAAAGGGACTTCCATAGATTCCGACTACGACGACGACTGGTACAGACGACAATTCTAAACGAGTTTAGTCTGAGGAGTAAAAAGACCCGGAAGGTGGACTACCTTCAATATACAATTCTCTATGTCCACCTGATTTACGATGTGACATAAAACTTTTAAATGAAACTCGCCACCGTTGCCGCCACCATTCGTTGTCGCATATTGTGAAAGAAGTTTTTAAAGAAATATTTTTCGCTATTATTACCAAGGATAAATTTGTTTCTCGACGACAGCAAGACCAAAGAATTCAAAATGCTTCCTCTAAAATCTTTCAACACTCTGTTGCTTCAACTAAGGAGGGAATAGTACGATGATACCATGACGCCAGATCCAATGGGGAGTTTTACGGGGTAACCTCCGATTAAGTTTGAATGCTCGTCTGTCGCATAAATTTAAATAAACCGCCGGGCCACAACCCGTCCACCGGAAATAAATGACCATAATATCACTGGCCGAGGAGTAATGTTGGGGTCCGGTACGGTGGCGGATTGCCCGGATTTTAAATGAACAGAACTCTCGACTGGTTGGCGGCCGCCCAATTTTTTCTACCTCTCGGGTGCTGTAATCCGCGAGGTGTATATAAATTAATAATTGAAAGAAAAATATTGAAAAACGGCTGAATATGGCTTAAATGAACCGGCCAATGAAAGCGCCATTTATCAGAACATTAAAACAATAATTTTTTTTTTTTTTGTTTTGTTTTGTTTTCGGCAATGGTACGAGGGAACCGTGAAAAGGTGGAATACGTGCCAGAATCGCGTGCTGCCGTGGGTGATTTATTTGGTGAGCCAGAATACAGTCTGATTTTTGTCACAATAACCTACCAAATTGTCTGTACTATAGCCGTGAGATAACTGAGAGGGAATTGCAATACAATCCCATTTTACAGGAGGTTGAACAAACACTTTAATCGGATGGATTTAATTTCATGGAGGGTGGAAGGTAATTACGCACTGTAGGAAGCATCATCAATGAAAATACTCTGATTATAATCACTGTTCAAAGGTAGAAACTGGTTTATTCACATTTTTGCATTAATTCTGTTCACATACCTGTTTTATATCTGTAGAAGGCCCCGTGTACAGGTTTGAACAAGCATATAATACAAATACTCCAAGAAGAGATTCAGGTGTGGCATTGTGAAAGTTCGAACAGAGTAATCTCCGATGAAAACGCAATGATTTCGGTTGACGGTTACGGTTACATAGGGTATAAGGGTATTTTAATTTTCCCATATGGTATATCGTTTACAGGTGCTTAAAACGTGTTTGACTTTTACCACTTCCCCATTTCTTAAAAGGAAAAATATCCCCTTGAGGTGTTTCATGTTGTACGATGTGTTATAGAGTAAACAAAAACAATTTTAAATGGATTTAAAGTACACTTTTCAAGCAACAACAGAAAATTTAATCAAAAAAGAAAAAATATCAACGGAAATAAATGAGAATTCTTTTTATATAAACTCTTTTTTTTTCAAAAGATACGCACTTTAAATCTTATGAAACGGGTTTAAAGATGTTCACTTCTAGAAATTCTAACAAATTATTATTATTTTTTTTAACTTTAAAAAGTACGATATTTGAAGAAAATTCTTGTTTGATTTGTATGTTTGTATGTTTGTACTTTTGTACTTTAATATCGTAGTATATTTATTAAAAAGATTTTGAAATAGTAATTTTTGGAATGATTAAAATAGCATTAATGGAAATATTTAACTAAATTTGTCTTACTTGAATGATAATAACACTATTGAAGAAAATTTTAGATATATTTAAATTTCCTTTTAAAATATTTCTAAAAATATTCCATTCTACTTAAGGTTTAAAATATTCTCAATATTCGACCACAATCGTGACTCAGTCTAATTCTGTTGTGTAGTCAAAATGCTCCTTCTTCTTTTATAGATTGTTTTCTTGTGCAATTAAGACGCCGTATTGTGTTAGACGAACTGTGAGGATATAAAAGAAAAAAAAAAATCCCATATCAGTTAGCGCCAGTAAAAATAGATGTAGACAATAAATCTTTCACAAAAATAAACAGAAATAATGAGCACACTGTTGTAAGCTGAAAATAATTCCGACATCTTCAGGGAATTGTCTTAAGATTATTACCGAGTGATTCGGTTATTCAGTGGGCGCCAATAACATTTTTTATTTTATTTTTTCTTCGTAGTATTGTTCGGTTTAAAGTTGTATGATATTTTTCCAAGATTAAGAATCCTATCCTAAAGTTTGTACCTTGAAATCCAGTACAAGAATCTTAGGACAAATCAATTAATTCATTCTTAGATTTAGAAATTTTGAAAAAAAAAACGTTTGTATCCAAAATATAATGAGATTTTTCGATCCTATTTCACTTATCGTTATTTAGTTTTTTAAAAAAAAAATACGTAAGCAATTTTGTTTGTTACAACGAATAAGAAATTGTCACTTATAACAAGTAGAATTTTCAACATATTTTTTTTTATCTTTTTATATAAACTTTAAATCCAGCAATTAATTATGGTTATTTATGTTGTTGATTTTGCATGTTGCTAATATTTTTTTTATAAAATAGTTTGTATCAGTTGCAACAGAAGAAACAATCTCAATATTTTGGGTGACCCTCCCTTACCATACACTGCCCTATAATGTCAAAAATAAAAAAAATAATATTTTATAATGAAAATATCATTGTAAAATTATAAACGCGAGTTACAGTACTCGGAAATCACACGCCAATTGTGTCTAGAGGCCAAAATAGAGTATGAAAAAATGCCTATTGTCAACAAGTTCGTAAATCGAGGTACCACTTTACTAACTGGCCTAAAAGAAGTCAAATTTTTTAAGAAAATTTAGTTTCTTATCTTAATTTCATATCTAATTTTTTATCGTTCTGAAATTGTAAAAATTATTAAAGTAGTTATAAACTTAATATACCATCATTTTACGTTGAACTGAATACTCAAAATAGCGTAAAGTTTTCCAGGAAAAAAAAAATAAATAAAAACAAAAAGCGAATATCAAGGAAATAATTAAAATAATTGGCATAAAAATCGCGATTAGTTCTATAAAAATGAAGATTATTTTTTTTCTATTTAAGGCCTCGTTGGGGCAAATTCATGTACAGTGAATTAATAAATTTAAAAATGGTTTTTCTCGAATTTTACACGGCTATATTTACGTTCATTTTCTGTATAACTTTTACAGTAGCACCACATCGCCGTAAATATTACTAAAATTATGAATAATTATAATAAAAAAAAAATATATTAAAATTTATATTTATTTTTTATTTTATTTTTTATTATGCAGCTGCACATTGGTGGGGCTAAAATCGGAACAAATAAGAGGCATGAAGACGTCCAACGATAAAATACATACTTTTTGATCATGAAATATTATAAAAATAATTAATAACAAAAATAAAAAAAAAATTTAATATTTACCAATGTTATTTTTGAATGATAAATTTAATTTAAATTTACGCAGAATCCAATTTTCAAAGGATCATTTTAAAAATTAATTTGGTTAGAAAATTTTACGATATAAGCGGTCTTCGTTGGAGTCCTATTTCTTTTTTCTCCTTTTTTGAACAACCTGACCATGCAGAAACTTGAAACTAAGCTCCATAAAATTTTCCTACTTTCAATTTCTTAAGATAATCGTCTTTAGCAATTTAGTTCTTATCACGACAGGCCAACGAACCTTATTACAACGGATGCTAAAATTTTCCATTTCCCACAGTTTTATTATATATATGCGATTTATTTCACCTGACAGGTGTAGAAGCCAATTTCCGTTCCACAATTCGACATTCTCAAGTGGCATTTCATTTTGTTGCGGTAGCAGTAGCGTCTATCCCTTCGCCGTCTAACCTCCAATTCTCTAACGTTCTGTAGTCCGAAAAAAAAAATGCCTATAGGAGGATAGGTTCGCGTGGTCGGTCGCACCAGGGGCAGTAATTCATTCGCTTTTCACTAAGCCGTCAATTACACAGCTCATGAAATGCGTCCCCCCATAGTCGACGACGCGATCTGGGACAGCCCTAATCCGAGAAGCCCTATACCGCACGTAATAGGGCTCAGAAACTGTCGCATTATGGCGACAAAGTCTACCATCGCACCGGCCTTATTACCTGAGAGCAAGGGGAGAACTCACCCGGACCGTCAAAACCCTCACTAAAAATAGGCAAGCAAACCAACCCAAACCTATTCACTTCGGGGGTACCCTAAAAGGGGAGATAGATGGACAGGTGAGGGAGAAACAAAAGTTCTCTAGGTGAATAATCGTTGTTGTGTTGACAAATCGATTTCTGTGGATTTACCCACTTCCGTGGTTTCGTTGAAGTGACACACATTAGACTGGGGTCTTACCTTAAGGAGGCAGGTAGATCCCAATTTTGTGGCCAGTGTATAGCCCCGACCAAAGGAGAAGGCTACTCGAGTCGTTATCTGGAGGACTCAAACAATGGTAAGACATTAATTTCGTAAGTGGATAAACACTTTCGACAGTAGGTACACCTGTACACAATAAATCGCGGATAATACCAGCAATGGGTACAAACTAAGGTCCCTCCTAAGCGGTCTCAGCCACAAATTGCAGATGTCGCAAACTTGTGCCTAATTGAGCGTGGCCACTTTGCGCCAATTTTCTGACTATGAGGCGAATGAATGGGTCCCTCGACCTCAACGGCCGCCACAAATTATCAGGGGATATCAGTCCGGTCGGGGGATACGCGTTACTCGTCCCCACGTTGGGTGTCGGTGTCGCCTATGAATTTGCTAATTGAGCGGCGGACTAATTAGTCCTTCCTGCCTGGCGACGTTCACTAAACTAATCCGGCAACTTTATAGCGCGATTATTGCACGCTTTTGTCCACAATTTGGCTAGAATTATTTGTGTGAACAATATCGTCCGTCGTCCGCAGAATATAACTAAAGAGATTTTCATGCTCCAGTGAGCTCCTAGATCGATACCACCGTCGTCGTCGTCGTCGTCGTCGTCGTCGTTGTCGCCGTTCTTGTTGTTATTGTGCAATCCTCATCCAATGGTGGAACCACCGCTCCCCCAAAGCACTGGTCAACTTATATTTACATGCGTGCTACTTACTGTTGGGGAATGTACGCTATGAATGGTATAAGTAAATTGGCATCCGCGATGGGTTTGGTAATCAAATGAAATTTCTAAAATTCCATTTCAACGAAAGATTCTCACTTTGGATCATCGATTTGTTGTACATGAAACATTGATTGACGGGTTTGTCATGACACCGACCTACCATTGATGATTTACAAAGATTGGCAGTGTTATTAACCCACTGGCCCATAAGCATCCATGAAATCACCGATGCCCTCACAAAATACTTCATCTTTGAAGTCCTATATCTCAATAATTTTCAAATTGTCTTTTTTGAATTCATACAGAGACACCTTTTGCAGGTAAAAAGACGTAGTTTATGGTAAAACATTCATTTAATCCAAAATTTTATGTATGTTACTAGAGAAGAATATTCCATTATCTTTTTTTTAATTTTCTTTTTAAATATTTTTAAAACACATTTTTAATATCAGAAAAAAAAATTACAAACTAAGAATGTTTTTCTGTGTATTTCTAATTTGAAAAGAATCATTCGTTTAAAATTCTTGTTTTAATTGAATTGAATTGAAATTTTATTGATCATTGTTAATTGTACGATTGGTGAAATAATGTCTAATAGATTTTAGCAAAAAAATGTTATCATTTGACTATAAAAAAAATTAAAAATATGTAAATATACAATAAACTGATAGTAATACTAATAAAAATAATAATGATAACAGGTTACTTAATTTCCATTAATAATCAATTTAAATTTATGACTTTAAAGGTATAGAATACTTCTTGCGCGAGTTGTACTCGAATTTGATTGAATTTTTGTTAAATTATAATTCGATTTCGAGATGTTTGAAATTGTTTTCAACAATTTTATCTATTAAAGTGTTAATCGTTGTATAAACGTCTTGAAGATAAAACTTAAGAATATAAGTCAGATCAAAGTTCAGTCAATTTTCCAATAATTCAATCTTAAAAACCACTAAAGATTTCCAAAATTCATTCAAACTTTAAATTAAAATTTATGCTTGGTGCACGTGAAATACTTTGGCTATTTAGTTAGATTAAAATGAGATCATCAAATAGGAGGAGACGAGAGGATTTGAAGAAATTTAAAGTACTATCGAAGTCAAAGGTGTCCATTTTCAAGAAAACCCTAAAACAGCACACCTACCCTGTAATTCGAGTCAAACCAGAAGGCGGCGGTGAACTGCTTAAAATTGAGAAATCATTTTCTAGTGGAGAACCCACAAAACTCCATCGAAACCATCCTATAGAAAGTGGGTGGACCTTCTTCACAAGGAGATTATTTTCATCAATGAGGTTCTCTTTCCATTTCACGTCCTCATTCCTTGTATTGTGCAGTAGTTGAGGATGTTGAAGAAAAGGAATTACTCCTTTTTATTTTATTTTTTATTTTCATTGGTGAAGCGATATGCTCGCCTTTGGGATATTCTATACATATCTGAGAAACTGCTGAATAATTCATTCTAGTACCGAACTGCGTTCGTGACATAAAGAAGTCCTGTCCTCTAGACGAGAAGGGATTCTTTGATTTGAAAGAGGAACCAAGTCCCGGATGAAATGAGAAAAGATTTACTATAGCGAAATATTTACTTTTTAAGCGAAAACGTTCCTGAATGGGACCGTCTTCCTAACTTTGTTTTTAGTCTCAATGAAAAGTCCCTTTTTAAAATTTATGGAACCCTTTGATGAGACCCTGACATTTACTAGAGAAAATGCACTCATACCTGACGGTCAATGATTTCAGGGTTTGAATGAAAGAATATTAAATTTTTTGATTGTTTTACCTTTCAAAGGTACGGATATATTGGGATATCCTGGGAAAATGCTTAACATAAAGATTTATACCCAATTTCTTCTTAAAACGAATTCTATCTACCTGGGCTTCTTAAAAGAATCTTATTACTAGTTTTATAAAACGAAAAAAAAAAAATCTTGGAAATTCCCGATGATATTGAAAATATTTCGCGGTCTATTTAAAAATTTTCATAAGACGAATTAACTTTGAAACATGTGTCTTGATTAATTATATTAAAATGAACAATTATTGATTACTATCAAATATTAAATAATTTTCATTTTTCATTCACTTTTCTGGGACATTTTTTAATCATTAAATCATAAATTGAAATTTTCATTTATTTAATTTAATAATCGATACATCTTTTAATAAATTTTACAAATTTTTATATGAACAAATTTTAGATTTTTTATTTTATTTTTCACATTTTAATACAGATTATAAAAACAAAAAAAAAAACAATTAATAATAATAATAATAAATAAATAGTAAAAATCTTAATTAAAATTCTGCACAGTTAATTTAAATATGTTCACATTTAATGCGTACGAATATTTAATAGGTATTTATTTGTATAAAACACTAAAAATGGACACACGATGTTGTACATTTATCGTAATTTGGAAAATCTCCTAGATCCTAGGTAATTACAAAATTGGAAACTGAAAATAATGGTGTTTTTTTAATGTACATTTAACACACTACCATTCATAGGTAATTAATTTTATAATCAATAGATGTTACAATATTTTCGTTGATAACAACAATTAGTAAATAATGAAATTTTCTCAATGTGCTCCAATAATCCATAAGGTAATTAGAAAAAAAAAAAAAACAAATATTCAAGGACATTAATTGTCATTATGTAATTATTGTGTCTTAATATCACCTTTTCAAAACACGCAATTCTATCGTTGGCACTACGCCTTGTAATTATTAAAAATTCACGTTATTTATCGAGTGTTGTACAGTGTAATTTAATAAATGACGTGAAAATGTTAAATAAGATAAAAATTACATAATTATTTTAATTTTACTTTAATGACTTTCAGAAAAAAGAAAACTAAAGCTGTAATTAAAACAGTTGATTACTCTACTAGAATTTCAATTATGAAAAAAAAAAAAAAATTTAAATCTTTTAATGAAGAAAATGCGCGATAAATTAAAAATAAAATCAAAGAAACGATAATCTACATGAGATACATTTTTTTTTTTGTAGCTTCATTACGCACAATACACGGAATAAATAAATTAATAGTGAATAAATAGTTCTTTTTAATTGTGAAAATTTCCTCTTTATTATTTTTTATATGTAAACTAATTTTTTAAATTAACCTTTAACAATGATGTGTAAATCAGATGAAGTTTTTTTTTTTTTTCTCAAATTACAAAATTTTACTACACTTCTACAATTCAAATTAATTGATTTTAATCAACAATTGATATAAAATCAATTTTTGCTAATATATTTAGTGTTAATTTTAAAGCTGGATTTAATCTAATAATAATATAAAATTTTAAAGTAAAATTAAATATTTTTTGTTAAACTAATCACGAGAAAATAATGGAAATTATTTTTATTTTTATTCAGACTGTTGTTTATTGTTATTAAATTTTTATTTTTTTTTTAAATGTTCCAGATATAATTATTAATTAAATTAATTATTAAATTAAACATCCAGAAAAAATTAAATTAAAATAGTTCAGGCAATTTACACCAAAAAATAAAAGGAAACAATTGGTAAAAAAAAAACTTCTTTATATTTTGAATATATAAAATTAAATGGATCCATATTTGATAAACTTTTTTTTTTTTTAGTCTTGTTTTCATAAATTTTAAATGTGTCTTTAAGAAATATTTCATAAATAAAGTAAAGTAGCGCTCTTTAAACAAAATTAATAGAACTAATATTAGTACAAAATATTTCTAAAAAAAACTTATTAATTCTAAATTTACTTGCCTTTTTGAGATCTTATAAATATTTCAAGTTTTTGTGTTATTAATATCCTACAACGTATTGAAATATTATGAAAAATTAAACTTTCATCGAAATATTCGTCTTGTGTTAAAGCCAAAGTAAATTGATAGACCTCGATGTAAAATCAGAACGCATCAATTTTAGTCGAATAGTCAATTACACTAAAATCCAGATTTTCACAGATTACATTTGCTTCAAAATCGTTTTAGTGGTACATTTGAGAGTAAACAGTGAATGTATTAATTCGCATTCAGATCAATAGAGTGGTCATCATAGACCTCGCGGACATCCCTCTAGCCGCGACCCAATTTCATTTTACAGTAGGCTTTATATCGATCCCCATTTCCGTCTCACAACAACTTTTCCACTCAAAAATTTCTCTCTAACCAATTGCTGACTGACTTTATCGAGGTCTGTTGTTATGGCGATTAATTTTCACTCACCGGCAAAATCCCTCAATTGTTAAATTATAAATCAATCAAGTCGAGCATTAAAGCCCTTCTATTGTGCGATTCGCTACTCAGGAACAAAAGACCCCCCCCCATACCATTTCCGATTAGGGAGCTCAATTGCAGCTTAATCCACAATCTGAATCCATCCATCGGTTTAGAATAGAGTACCATTCAATCCGGGAAGATCCAACAGAATGTGCCCACCTCTTTAGGCTCTCCTAAAATCGAAATGATAAATTGAAAACAATTTAATAAATTTCCACTTTGCATTTTAATCCTCTAACCCCCCCCTCCCCTCCCACAGAACATAATGGGGTTGTCTATGTTTCATCCCCTGTCTCTGTTAGTAGATATAGTCGTCTATTGTATTGTACCTTTCCCGGATGTTGATGTTGCCGATGATACTAATGCTGTCGCCAGAACAATCTTCCTGTATTCGACACTATACACCGGCAACATCAACGACGACGCACAGATGTCCTATCCACATTCTAGAAATTTATCCCGGTGGATGGAGATGTATATGAATCTGGAAAATATCCGAATTGACATCGAACAGGCTTCTGTGGGTGTACGGTTGTATATACCTTCAACTTAATAACCCACTGGATCCGGGCAGATTAGCCCTGCCGGTTAATTATGACAGTATCCATTTAGCCTAGCTGCTTGTTGTCGCAAAGACTGTTCAACCTGAATTTGAATTATTTAACAATAAGATCAGTCGGGATTACGACAGTTGCTGTCAGAAGGGACTTCTCATTAGTTGAATACCACCTGAGAGGAGTTGTTAATGACTTTGCCCCATTAGACCCGGAAATGGGAAATGCAGATGCAAGTCTGATTATGGTATAACTTTTGTGTGTATGTTCCGGAATCTACCTGAGATTGAGAGAATAGGTACAACAAGGTAGATGATGCATTAGACTACCTAAAAGACGGATACCCGAAAATGGACAGGTTATATTGTTATGTCGTGCTGCCTGAAAAGTCTATTTCCGCTCCATTGTCCTGTGGGCCATTTAAAAACTATTAGGGTTCCGACAGGGTACTGTTGGTGATGGTAGTGGTTTGCCGTTGATGAATTCATCGGCAACATGCGAATCGGAGCAATGTAGGGCATGTCCTATAAATTATACCTTACAAGTAGCTACCTTACAGTCCTTTCAACATCGTGATGTAGTGCTGCTAGATTTGTTCCTCTAGGGGTAGGATGCTTTGTGTTGAGCAAAAGGCCAACCTTTCTTCTATGGAACAAAGGCCAGCTACTATACCTACATTGAGAAGCGGCAACCATCATCTGTAGTATGCTTATATAGAGATATATTATATAATCCAATACTCTTCACAGTTTACACATAGTAGAGTAGGGTAACCCTCTGTACTAACCTTGAGCCTCAACTCTCAAGGGTTGATTTGGATGGCTGTTGCCTGTTTTGTCACTTCCCATTCAAAAGCTGAAACTTCTTTGGCCTTGGCTGGTTTTCTGTTTCGATTCGCTTTTTTTTTTTCGTTGTCGTTGATCTTTTACCAGCAAAGTGACATATGCCATGACACGCCATTTGGTTCAGTTGATTTATGGCCGCGCTGCTATGGCATTCGAAATTTGGGCCTGGACGACGATACAACAAATTTTTCCCTATATACTGAATTTTACATGCTCCCCGAAAAAAAAAAAAATTCTCCCTTTTATGACCATGGACAGTGACAACTTGAGGATTTGTATAGGGAAAATGTCGCACCACCTTTATGAGGTCTGCAGTATAGCGGCTTTTAAGAGGATAATTTTTTTCTACTTTAGGGTCGCATGCAAAGTATTAGGGATGGATGAAAGTGGGTAATAAGTACTTATCCTTTGGTGTTTTACACGCACTAAGCTTTCTACCAAGAATAAACTCTGAAGAGTCTTTCATTTCTTTAAAACTGTGAAGTGATCCAAAAGAAAAGGGGAGTATTTCACAGGGGGGGAATTAAATCGTATTTTGTAATAAAAGCGATAGAATATTTCCAAATGCTTTAAAACGTGTTAGAGAACAATTTAAGAAAGATACTATATGTTCTTTTTTTTTTTAATTAGAACATTACATCGAACAGGTATTCTAGATACGTCCATGGAATTACCTTCTATAGCCCTTTAATTTGATTTGATCATGATCGATAATCAAAATAAATGATCGTAGTCTGGTTACAGACTATAAAAATCTCATCTCATCTTAATTACACCTTAATTGCCATATTATAGAAATCAAATGTTATTTTAGCAAAATTTATAAAATCACTATCTTGAGGTAATGTAGAACCAAAATCCGCCAAAAATTGGCGATTCTTTCTTGATTTGTTTTTTTTTTTATTTCAGACGGTTTATAAAAATCTATCAAAATTTGTGGACATATTAAAAAGTCATATTTAGTTATAGTCAGTACTTAATTTGATTTTAGGGTTTATTATCTTTTCTATTTATTCTGAATCTTTTTTTTTCTACAAATCTTAACATAAACCTGAAATATTTTATTTTTATATTTTACATTATGTTTTTAATTATAATAAAATGCTCATAGAAAAGTAATTATTTTTACATGTGTATACAATTTTAAAATAAATCATTTTGATGGACAAGTTGATAATTTTAAAATAATTACAATAATAAATTTTCAAAACAAATCACAGATGTGTAAATTTCTTGGTCAAATAAAAAATTGCCAAGATAGGAGATTTACTTTAAATGTTCTTTGACTATAAAAATGGTTAGATGTTCTATAAATTAATAAAACTCTTAACTGTCCGACGATATGTTGTTTATCTTATGGATTCATCGGAACATCACTGCAATAAAAATGCGTTTATAGTCGCTTTTAACGTCACGTCTTTTATCGTATAACATTGCAACTTGTTACAACAACTTTTCTATTTAAACGCTATTTTACAATTAGCCATCACATCCGAAAAAGTATGTCAACTACTAGATACGAACTAGCTACTTCTAGCTGGTCAGCCGCCAATCTAATCCGAATTGGTGTCAATTGCAATCCTGAGCAATTTTAAGTATTCGCTCATGATAAAAATTTCCTTAGTTAGCTATAGTTGCGCTAGTATCGCAAGTTCACTAGAGGTTGAATAGTCGCCAATTTGCTTGTACAATCGGTTTAATTATTGCCGTTTGTAGTATCGGCCAAATGGTGCGAAATTGAGGATCACTTCTCTGATCAAATAGGCGAATAAATTGCAAACATCTTGGCACGTTTTGGAAGTGATGAGACACCGCAGACATTGACCCGATAAAGTCCTCCAATTGTTGTAGTTACGAGTAGTTGTAGCTACATTTTCTAGCAATTGTTGTGGAACCTCAATACTTGAAGAATTTGATCGATGATCTTACAAACAAGTTGATCAATCGAATGTGATGTGTTGATTGCGGATTCTTGCGCGAATTGTGCGCAAAAAAAAAAAAAAAACGAGTCAATCAATAGGCACGCATAATTAAGACGATTTAGCTGAGTAATATCCATCAAATGTAAAAATGGTCAGACAGGTGATAAGAATTGGCTTTTTTTTTTTTTAAATGAGTGAAGTCATGCCCAGAAACTATGAGTGACCTCAGCGATGCTTTGAACTTTTGCGTTCGAAGAAAAAGAGGAAATTCAACTGCCAATTCTTGTTTTAATTTACTCTAGGAAGGTAAGAACGGGTTGAAAATTGATTTCCAGGCGGTTTTAATTGTAAGATCCTGCGATATCATTTCGAGGAAAATACCGTAGGACCGGGAATTTCTATTTGGCCGTCTGGAGTTAACTTTTAAGATAACAACAAAAAAAAAAAAGAAAAGAAAAAGAAAACCAGACAAAACTTTTTTTACGAAAGACAAGGTAAACTTTTCCGATTTAACTGGCATAGGATGGATTCTCGCTAATGACAAAGGTAACCATGAATGATCCTCGTTACGTGCTTCCCACCTAAGGTGGAGAATTTAACTTCCGTTTCCCTAAAATTGAGGGTTTTTCTTCCGCGTCCCGGAGTTTTACCAGACGTGAGGGAAGAGCCTATTCATGGTAATTTTGGCTAGAAGCCGACTGTTAGATGGATAAAGATGGGGGTTACGTAGGCGCATGAAACTGTCTAAAGTCAACTAAAGCACTTTTCTGTAATCTAGGAAAGTCCGGATTCAGGACGAGGATTGGAACTGATGAGTGTCGACCACCACCCTATCCAGAGTAATAGAGAGTCCCTGATTATTCCCGTCTATGCCCAGCTTGATTTGTGTGCACGTTGAAAGCTTGTACTTGATATGCCTGTTAATTAACACAGCTGTAAAAGAAAATCCTAGGGGAGCACCAGCAATGCCAGTCAGACGGAAGAATGGAACCCTTGGAAACGCCCGAGCCCACTTTTCCCGAGGCCTCATTATACAAGCAACAAAGTAAACACTGTAACGAAGAAGAGGGGAGTCAGGATTTGTCTGTCTGTTTGTCTGTCTATCGTATCGTTTCTGCCTCGTACTTCTTTTAAATTTTTAATGCTATATGAAAAGTGAGTACGTAACCGAGGCCTACCATCCGATTCAGGCTATAGAACATTCCATCGTAGTCGGGAATGGGTTGGGGAGACAATAGAATCCCATTAGGGACCTCCTCTAAGATTTGCTAAATTACCACTGCACTGCCTGCAGTGATTTCACAGGATTATCCCGCATTTTGCTCCTTTTTTCCTGTCATCCCATAATTTTTTTTTTTTTCACGCTTTGTTTCTTTGTTTTATATCAATGACAGAATGGTATCCTTTTTATTGTCCTTTTCACCGTCCTGTTTTCCCAGAGTTATGACTGCGACTCTTGTTAGAAACGAAATTTTTCCGCTGGGCTTTTACATAATTGCTTTGAACGTTTACACTGTTGCACATTGGAGGAGAACCCCATTCTATTTCCTGGTCTCACCTTCAACACTGTAGAAAAGATCCCTGTGGTTGGTGGTTGGGAATGGCTCGATGCCCTATATTACCCTATTCCATGTTAAAAAAAAAAAAAAAATCAAAAAAAAAAAAAAGAAAAACGACACATGAAAATATACCTCCATGCAAATTTGCACGTTGTCATTGACGTTTTCATTTCGGATGAAAACGAGCAAAAATCCGCGAGATTTACAACTTTTGGGATTTTCATGTCTCCGTTGGCGGTCCCCATCTCCCGATTCATCTGCCTGAATAAGGTGGGAATGAATATGAAAATGTGTAGACGTGCTTTTTTTCCATTAAGCTAATTCTAGACGGAAACAGGGTCTGTGGAAAAAAAAATTGTATACTATGGGCGTCAGAGAGTTTTCTCGTGATGAGGGCAAGTTACCTTTTACCTTTTTGATATTAACTTTTTTTTCGTGTTTTTTTTTTTGTATTTTTATTATGGTAAAAAATCTGGAACGATTGGTTCTTTTGAAATGAACTCGATTTTAGTGGTGTTCTCAGTCAAATCTACACAGGCGAGGTGTTTTTGTTTTTTTTTGTATAAATTTATATGCTACTTTTGTGATTTTATTTTGATTAGTAAGATTTTATTTTTTAGAAAATTGATTAAGGAAAGCGATTTATTGTTAAATATTTGACTTTTTCCTTCTTCCATTAAAAAAAAAAAAATAATAATAATAAACTGATTTTTGCTCGCGATGAATGAGAAAGATTCAATTACCCAAATGATATTTCTACGTTTAATTTTTCCATTTATAATAATTTTAAAATAATTTTCCCAAAAATAATTTAATTTAATAATTTTAAAAGAATATACATCAATCAAGGATTGAAGATAATTCAAAAAATAGTCAAGTGATTTTAGTTAATTTTTAGTTATTGACCAAACTGACATAATTCTAAATTAAATACAGCCAAGTTTATAAAAATTACTCCAGTAATTTCTTAGGAATTTTAAAACAAACTTCCATTAAATTGAGATTAATTTTGGAAAAGATATTTTTTTTTTTACCGTGGGTTTTAATTCGTAAAAATCTTTTGTACAAAACTAGTCTTAAACAAAGAACCATTGATAAGGATCTGTTTTTAAATACAATGAAATATAGAAACGCAAAAAACAAAAAAAACAAAAGGGTTACATTAACCCTCATGATTTGCGTCTTAAAACCATATTTAACTTCTTTACCCTATAGCGTAAATGGTTGCGGCGCCCTTATAATCTGGGAGACGTCGACAAATCAAAAGGGAGGAGGGCTCAAGAAATTTATTGCTTTCCACCCTTCTTGTAAGACTCCCAGCAAGGGATGAACCCCATGGCGTGATAATTGCTTCGTTATGAAATTGAAATATATTTAGAATGAATGATGCACGAGACTCACATAATTTTCACGATATCACGCACATACGTATGCATAAATGTAATATAATAGTTTCCCCTGTTCCCCTTTTTAAATTAAATTCGGGTTAGGAATATCAACTTATCTTATAATCATGAAAGTGAAGAAACGGAGGGAATAAATACAATTTTTCTTAAACATAAATTTAAATACGGAGAATATTTTTAACATTCAAATCTCGTAAATTTTATTGATTATTTTTTAAAAGGAAAACATGATATTTTATGTTAATGTATGTTTAATCGATAAAATATTTACAATTGCGAAATAAATCGAATTAATTAATTATAATCATGGTATTTTAAAGAAATAATTAGTTTTGGTACAACGTCTTCGATTTCATAATCATCAATCGGATTTTAATAAAACGTTTAAATAAATCTCCAGATTAAAAAGTAATTTATCTCTTAAAAAAAAAAAAGAAAATTCTTTAAAACTTATTAATCATGACAGGTGCAGGTAAATCTGTTGAATGAATAATTTTATTCGTTAATCGGTAATTTTTAATAGTTTTACAAATTACTGCTGGGTTCGGCCACTTGTGAAATTTGATTTTGCAATTCAGGCATTTTATTCGCTAATACCTTTCTACATCGAATATCGAGTTATTTATGGTTTATTTGTGGCAATTAAAACTTCATTTCAAGTTTTTCAGATAAAAAAGAGATTATCAAAAATCTTTCAAGATATAAAACATTACTCGCATTTTTGTTGAAAGGACAAACTAAAATTCTTATAGTGAGATTCGTTTTACCGTCCGTCTGCCCTTTAGACGATTTTTCCTCGAGTTATTCGAAATATCGATTTAAAATTTTGAATAGAATTCCATAAGATTCCCATAAATTTAAATAAACAATGACATTTTTTTTCTTAGTTATTACTAGAAAAGTATTGTTAAATTTAAGAAATTATTTATTATTGAAGAGTTATTTATTCTATTAATACCAATTTATATAAAAACAAGTCAAAGTAAAATATGAAAATTTTTAATGTAGATATCGAACACTCAATGCGCAAACCTAACTCACAAGTGACCAATTTAATTTTTGACTATGGAATGAACAAATGATGATTTTTCTTTTAAGTTTTTATTTTTTAATCCCTAGCAATATTACAATATGAATTTAGGTTTAATAATAATAGTACGTTTATTTAAGAGTCATGGTTATTTGAAAAAAAAATGTTTTTTTTTAATTATACCCAAAATTTTGTCTGTAAAATTAATACCCAAATAAGCTTGTTGTATATGTGAATACAATTTTTTTTTTTTTTTTGAGTTAACTAGTAGAAGGTACATATTTGCTTCCCTAAGAAATCCTTTTTAAATTCCCATAAATTCTTCAATACGTCGTTTTCTGTTTATTCTATACAAAGCACAGGTACTAGACTAAGCTGCTTTCTCATGATTTGCACTACACCGGGCATTACCATGAAATATTCGTCGCAATACCCCGTCTACCATACCACGACACGACAGATACCCTTAAATAATCCGCTCAAGGCAAATTCACGCCTACAAATCACGTAGTCCGCATCCGACCCGTGAAATTTCTCTGGGAGAGTATCCCGGCACCGCCACAATACAAATTTTCCATCTGGCATTAGAAGGAGCATTGAATTTTAAGTGGCATGTGTGGAAAAGTAAACATAGAACGAAGGAAGCCAATTAGCGCTACTGTTCGAGACTCGTCCCGACGGGTTTCCGGGGGGCCAAATCCTCTAAGGAGTCTTAGAAGCAACAAACATGTTAAAAGGAGCCACTTATCTTTCGTCGAAGAGTCTACGGCGGCGGCACGGCACATCATGACGGTGTTGTCTTTACAGGGGTGCAGGAATAGTCAAGGACGGTATAAGGACGACTACTTTCAACGTAATAATTTACAATTTGGCAGTACTTAGAAGAGTCGTCCTCATACTTATGAAGGTTACCATTGCTGTGCCGGTGTCCTCGACGTCGTTGTCATCGTCATCAGCATCTTATAAATACGAAGGGATTCTGTGAGGAGCATCATGAACAAGGAGTACGTGTCTCAAGTACTGCAATCCTCTTTCGGCAGGGGGTTAAGGCACACGGGGTACGGTATCGGAGCGTTCTTAAGAAATCCCCCGTCTAAGGGGGCACATCTGCGAGTGCGACGACAATTTATTTTCAGTTAATGACTGAAATGATGACGCACTCGAGCCAGCTGAAGTGGCTAAAGGATCTCAAGAAGGGTGCGAGGACAAAAAAGGTATTATGAGAGGGAAGTGAAGGCGACGAAAGTCTGCACGGAGGAAGATTGTAATTTTTTTTTTTTTTTTTCGGAGTTTGGAATGGTGGCGGAGGTCACTTGTTGTCGGAGAAAACGCATTCATCACGATTAGTTCGCTTGACGGAGTCTGAAACGTCCTACTATCATCCTTTAACCCTTCAAGGAGGGCACGCAGTTGGTGTTAAGTGTCGCTACGAAAATATTACGACACTTCTAAGGTGCTAGAATATTTCATAAAATCGAAACAGTCACTGAAACGGTTTAAATGTATAGAGAAATTTCATAGTCGCTTGTCTACATTTAATTTAATTGGTAGGATTTTCTACTACTACCTCCCAGTAGCAAAAGATTCATATAAAAAATATATCATCATTTTGTTGGCACGCACCGTCTTGAGGTCGTCTATTTGCTTAACCCCAAGAGGCCATAAGTGGTGTCCAAGAAGTGGCCAAAGTGAAGACGTGATGCGAATAGAAAGCGAACCGGATTAGTTACCAGAAGCATATGATACCCGAGGGGGTATGGTCATAAAACGTATAGATCATATTCATAGGTATTGTCGTCATCGTCGCCGCACGCTGCTACTGTCTATTGCTGCCGTGTTAGTGAAGAGTACTACGCTATCACCTGCGGTCTTGGACTGAAAGAAGATACCCGCCCAGTGGTAGTAACTTGTTGGTCACCTCGGGCACTTTTTTGTTTTTTTTTTTTTTGCCTTGTCTTATGTCTTATAAAGTCTTTGTTTCTATTCGCAAAGGCATCAGAATTTCCGGGACAGTATTGTATGACATAATAAAAATCACACAAAACGCATGGTAACATGTCTCGACGGTTCTGGGATTGGGATTGCTAGTCCTGGTGTTTATTTGTTTTATTCGAACAATTTATGAAGAAACCTTGACAACGAAGAAGGTTTGAATTACACCAATGAAATGATGATCATGAAACTTTTTCATAATAAATAAATAAAATTTCCGTAATTACTGCTTACGACGGATATAAATCAAAATTATTCATCAAGTGACGAGTTAATTTAAATTAGTCACGCATTTTGGATCATTCAATTTTAATTTTTTGTTGTATTAAAAAGAAATATATATCTTCAGTATTTCTGTCGAATAATTATTCTATCTAAAATATAATTTGAATTATCAGTCTGCTAATACAATTAGAAAAAAAAGGCTAAATTAATTAATTTAAACTGAATTACTACACTTTTTTTCTTGCCCACTTCGAACGAGGATTGAACCTGTAACTTTTGTATGATAGTTTGGTATTCTACCCACTACTCATATTAATTTTAAAATACACATTGTAGCATTTTAAATTAAATTAAGTAAACATAAAAGTGGGCTATTTTGTAAACAATATCAGGACAATAATTTTTATATAAAATATTAAATAAATATAAAGCAATTTGACCACACCTACCCTTTTTCGAAATATTTTATGATTTTCATTTTTTTTTTTTTTTTATTTCATCTCATTGACTTTGATAAATTGAATTACTAAGAGGCAACAAATTGAGTTTCTTTCCCATTTCAGTCTTATAACTTGGACATATGAAGGCAGTACCCTTTTTTAAGGACTATTTTTTATTAGTTAATCTGAAAACTTGCTATAAATTCATAGGCTTCTATAAGAAACATTCCATTAGGACGTAAATGGTTTGGATGATAGAATACCATTTTCTAGTTAATTTATTGTCTCCAGCTGATCCTTTTAAGAATTTCAAAAAATCTCTTTTTGGTTTGTTTTGTTTTTTTTTATTAATTTGGAACACGTACACAATCGACGATTTCTATCGCCTTTTTATTTCATCATTGATGATGACACTGTTCCATTTATCCCAATGGGATATAAAAAAACTGTTATCCACCGTTGATATCACTCTATTCTCAGGCAATCTAGTTTATTATCAAATTACGCGGCGAAGATATGACCACCATTGGCCATCAATTCGGTGATTCCTGATTGTCCCGGGGATCGTTTATGTATCCTAATGAAATCGAATAAATGAAACCGCTACACAATTACAGTACAATAGGCTCTAATCAGCTCTACCATGGAGTGCACTTCATTAGACATAAAATTGGCACCACTCCGATTGAGTACGCCCCAATGGATGGACAATCGAGAATTGACCAGAATCGCATTCCATGGAGAAAAGAACATCCCCCCATGGACAAGGGGACTACTCCATCATATGGAAATGGGGTTGCCAACTTTTGAAACTTTTTTAAGAAAATTGATTTAGATGCTAGATCTAGATGGAATAGTTCATCCGACGTATTTGAAGTTTCCGAAGTGTATTTTTCTTTGAATTTCAAAAATGCTGCATATTGAGGTCTTTGTGGACTTCACCGGTATTCGAACCTCAAACCTAGAGTTTTCTAAAGCGGTTCGAAAATTAATGATCTATTTGAACTAGCACGAACAGCACGTAGGCTATTCGAAAATGAAGATTTAATAGTATATTCTTAAAAAACTACTATTCTTGTGAAATGAAAGCAATTGGCAACCCCATATGACACCGATGATGCTATGCCACGGTGGTCATAATGGGCCCTATTGATTCCGATAAGTGGCAGCCCCCCGCCCCTTCGGCTTGGTTGCCGTGAATGGAGAAAACTGTGATACTCGGACAATGGCCAAGATTAATGAATGGGAAGTAACTGAAACGCATATGGCCGCAATTCGATTCACTCGGCCGGCCGGGTCCGGCAACGTCCAGTTAGCCCCGGGTGCAATCTATCAGCGGTCCCGGCCGGTCGTCGTCTCCCAACGGATAGCACAGGCCCGGCCATTGTTGGATGATGATGGTGGTCGTCATCATGATCATAGGGGGTAGTATCATGGCGACCATCACATCCGTCGCCCTGGGCGCCTTTTTGGACTGCTCTTATAGAGATCCTGCAAGTCCGGAAGCCGGATCCGACGGCGAAGAATTGAAAGACCAGTCGACGGTAGTCACCGACACTATTCCATTGTCCGATGGGGCTCTGTTTGTTATTCACCCGGAAATCCCCGAAAAAGGAGGTGAACAGTTTTAATGCACTCATCACCCTTGGAGCAATTTATCACCTGGGCACCGTCCCAGCTTTGTCAGGTTCACCCGATTTTGCATGGCTCTGCGGTCTGCTCTGGCACTGGCAAAAGCGACGATATCAAGCATCCTCCTCCGGGTGTTTGCCCTTCTTGGTACCACTGCTGTGCAATTTTAATGCACCCGGATCTGGTTCCGGCTCTTTTGCCAACGTTTTAATACCCTTCAACCCTTCAGATTTCCAATTATCAAAAATATTTCAGATCTGCCGGTAATGGTGCTGGTCCAACAATGCTCTGCTGATGATAGGGTCAGAGATGCAGGTGCAATCCCCCTTGAACCTTTCGGATCCACCTGGCAACCGTTTTGGGTACTACTTGCACTTTCGAGTAATTGAAAACCGCTATGGAACTTTCTGAAGGTTTTTTAATAGCTTCCATCGGCGTGGAAATAGTCGCACCGGTTCTCTGCGCCCCGTTGACATTTCAATCAAAGTTTTAATTAAATGCATCGCGGGGGCGCGAACTTCCCATCCTGTGATTGCCCGATCCCAGGTCAAAATTCGTGGCCAGTTTGCGCTGGAGGAAAAGTTGCTGAGATAAGTGCGAATTCGCGTAATGGGATTTCTGGGTCGATTCGGTTCAAAGCTTCGATTGAATTGTTTTTTTTTTTTTTTTTTAAATGCAGGTATTCCGATTTTGCGCGAAAAGGAGGTGACTCCATTTACGCCGTTTTATTGAAATTCGTCTGAAAAGTTTAGGAAGGTATTGATTGTGATTTCTTGACTTATTAAAAGGCATTGAAAAGGGTTCATATTTTAAAAAAAAATGTTAATTTCAAATTTTCTTATCAACATCCGCCTTTTCGCTCACCAAATTTTTATAAAGGGGTTATTTTAAATTGTTAAAAAAATTGTTTTTAAATTAAAATGTGTAAATTGACCCTACGCGTTTTTTCTGTATAATGTTGGCGTTAACCATTGAATAACTTTAACAGATTTAATCATTAAAAAATAATAATAATAATAATGAAGTTATACCAAAAAAATTAAAAAAAATTTTAAATTATTACTTTTTTCCTGTTTTTCATTATAAAAAAAATATAAAAGTGATAATTCCACTATAGATCAAAACTAAAATACATTTAAAGTCCTTTCTTGATTATCCACGAGCCTATCTTTAAAACTATTTGAAAATTTTAATTTACACTTTAATTCTGATATAAACGATTTAGTCTAATGCTAGTAGAAATATTAAAAAAAAATTAAATTTCCTTCTAAAAGAATTTTTCAATTGATTTTGATAAAATTTGTTTGAAGTTTAACACTTCAAAAACAAAAAATAACTTTTCAATAAAACTTTAAGTATAATTTTAATTAAAAAAAAAAAAAAATACATGATCTCATATTAAAATTAAATAAAAATTCGTAAGAAATTGTATCAGAAAAAAAAATTTCCATATCTTTCTTATGTTTTATTTTTAAAAATAAGGCCATATTAACTTGTGTTTCTTTAGACAGAACAGACTTGTTTCTTGAAAAAAAAAAAAAAACAATTCATTCACCTACCCATCAAATTGATATCAGAGATTTAATTAATTAAGTTTTTATATTGAATTTATGTTTTTAATTGTTTATATTATCACATAATCACTTCAATTAAATTTTGTTAAAAGAAAAGAAAATCAACACAAAAAAAAAAACAGGATATTCCACTGAATTGAATTGAATGAAATTGAAATGAATGTTTTTTAAAATGACTTATATGAAATGTCGGTCTATTTTTAAGTACCTCCAAGAAATTAAATTAAAAAAGAAATTCTCTCGAATTTCATCAGTCTGTAAACAAGACCGGGTTCTTTCGTTCGTTACTTCGAAGGGAAACATTCTGAGAAAATTTTATGATTTCAAGTTGATTTATCAATGCTATAACATCTGCGACTTGTGTTTAGATAAAACAGGAAATGGTGAAGCATTTTTTAATGAAATTTTTAATATCAAAAGAATTGATATGTGCTCTATTAATTTATACTTCCTGTTGTGACAATTTTTCCGTGTAATACTTTGATTTTTTATTATTTTTTTCTTTCCTGCGAATAAATTTTATTCGTATTCAATTTATTTTTAGACGACTTTGTTTGTTTATTTTATTTTAATTTTTCTTTTAATTTTAAGAGGAAGAAAAATTTAGAGAATTTAAAATTCTTTATTACCTGAATTCCTCTCGTCATTGATTATTTTATTGATCTACTGTCTGGTTAATAATTCTAATTTCATTTTATTTGAGTAGTAGTCGTGTTTGATGGTTAACAAATTATTATTTTTTTTATTATTATTATTTTAATTAAAACACTTCATAAATTATTTTTAATTTGATAATGATAATGTAAACAAAAATTGTTTTCTTTTGATTTTTCAGAATATTACGGGCTTAATAAATTCTAAATTGATACTGCAGTAATGTCATCACTGTGATCAAGGTAAGTTTGTCCTTTGATTTTTTTATTTTTTTTTTTTAACTTCTTATCCCCGTGACTTACGAAAAATGTGTCTATCTTTTATTTTGTCTGCTCTTTTATTACTCCAAAACTATTTGTAGGGATTTTAACTATGAATTACATTTTTAAACCACAAATTTTTTACCTGATACTTTAAGTATTATTAAAAAAGAAAATATTCTACTAAGTTACAGATTAAGAAAAAAAAAGAAGAAAAGAATAAAATCTTCATAATCTTTATCGATTTTCTTATTTCATAAGATGATGACTAGGAATTTTAAAAGGGCAACATTATTCTAGACTTTAACGCCTATTCACAACAAAATGTGGTCATTTTTTTTTTATTTTATTTAAAAATAAGAAAAGAAGATTATCAAAGAATAAAAGAATTTTGAATCGGAAATTTTCATAAAAAAGACGCGATTTAATTCTTCACAAGAGTATCATACTTTCTATACCTTTCTAGGAGCATAATTTTACTTGAATTAATTACATTTAAAAAGTTGCCTGAAGTGTGAAGTCGTTTTAAAATGAATCAGGAAACTCCCTCATAAATATTAATTAAAAATTTTGCACAGAAGTAATTTCCCATTAATTGATAGAGATCTAAGTGGAGAGACAGGGAGGGATCATGACTGCAAAATCTGAAAGAAGCCACCCATTCAAAGTTTCGATATGAGAACGATACAATAAATCTTGCTCCATCGATCCGCGACGGGCATTGGTGGTTGCGAGTTCTTGAACCGTCATCCTTACCAATTATTCTGCATCTTGAAGCTGGTGCTCGGTATTGTGTAGGGAAACCACTATATAAATTTCCCAGCAGCCATTGATCCCTCCTTTGGATCCATCCACCTCTGATACAGTAGGGATTTTCGGTGATGATATGGGAAAGAGGGAGGACAGAGGATGATAGTCCAGTGGCAAACAGACCATGGCACATAGAAGTCCATAAATTGCAGGAGGCAAGCAACAAGGCTAAAGAAAAAGAAGAAGAACAAAAAAAAAAAAAAGAAGAAAATGAAGTTTTTCCTTATGCTTCCTACTACGACCGTCTTGGAGAAAAGAAAAACTGAGCCGTGCTGCCGCAGCAATTAATTGATCTCAAGTGACTTAAGACGTTTCAGGTCCTTCTATACGCTCCAATTCCTCAGGATAATCAGGTTAAGGCGCGGGGATGAACGCTAATGACGGGGCGAAAATACGCACGGCCAGCCGTGACATTTTTCATTAAGATAAATCGGCCGGGCAAAAGAATACATAAAAGCGAAATAATACAAGAAAAAAAAAAAAAAAGAAAGACTCCATCCATACGGCGAATAAATTGCCTAATTTTCGTGTAATTTTTTATTTATTTTTTTGTTTTTATTTCCTTCCCGTCAAAATGAATTTCCTGGAGAACCGATGACGCTCGGTTATTTTAAAAAGATTGGAAACTCCTGAAGTGAACAGAAACAGGTGGGATGGGATGGTGTAAGGGAATTTAGGCAGACTGATTTGCATTTCAATTGAGATGAATTTTTACTGATAAGCCCTCAGGAGATGGCTTTAATTTCTTCTAAGACATTGATTGACTTTTCGTGTCTTTTTGGCGATATGCGTGTGTTCACAAAAATTATGGTGGAAAAGGAATTTTAAGTGAAACGATAATTTCCTTAAGAATTATAAATATTTATTAATTTTTATTAAGATTTATAAAATATTTTTAGGGAATTTAATAAAATTTAAATTTAAATATAAATTTATATTTCAGAAAAACAAAAAAAATAAAAATAGTGCACTTGTTGTATTAGTAAATGTAAATAAAATGAAAAGAATGGTACACTTTTCACTTGTTCATTTTTTTTTTTTAGTTTAAAAGTTAAAACAAGGCAAAAGTTCGTAGTTTTCGAACTAAAACAAAATTACTTTTTATATTATATTTTATTTTTGTGTATTCTTATTTGAAAATCCATTCTTTTTTTTTTTGCAAGTTAATTAAAAAAAATTATTTTATTCCAACCTCTAAAACTTTGTATGCGTTTTAATGGAAAAAAAAAATACTTTTATTCTATCACAATAACTTTAAAAACTTGTTTAAATTAAAAATTATAAATTCAAAATATAACTCAAATGAACGCAGTTTTAGTATTTAAAAAAAAAGGTTAAAATAATTGTTAACACTTAACCCGTTGGCATTGCATTTTATTCGATTACAAAAACACACTCTAATTATTTTAATTCGCAGAAAATTCAGTATTTATTATAATTCTACGAATATTTCAAATTTATATTTTTTTCCAAGCTTTCAAACTTTTTAAATGCACCCAAAACACATGCAGGTAAATATCGTAATTGGGTGCCGTAATTGTCCTAAGCAAATAAAAATAATTTTCCTTTGTTTATATAATCCAGGAATAGTTAGTTTTGGAAAATGTATGAGCACAAGATTTATGGGTTGTAGGCGTCTGCCTGGTCATTGGACCAGTTCCCATTGTCCCCAAGGGTAACAAAGTTTTAACGTAAATCAACAATATTGAACTGATAAATCCTTTGTCTCCTATGGATATTTTAATGAAATATTTCTTTAGGTAAATTTCACATTCTATTTCATAGACGTACTTGTTTTAAAAATGTTCATATAAAAAAAAGAAGTATTAGTGTAAAAATTTAGTGTAAATTTTAATAAAATATTAAAACATTCCAAAAATTATTTATAATGCAAAATAATTTAAGAAGTGTTTGTAGTTTTAGTAGGTTTTGTGATTTTTTAACATTAATTGAAACTTTTACTTAAAAATAAATTCAAAAAAAAAAAAAAAAATAAAATTTAGGCTGGTTTAAAGAGACAAATTCTTAAATATCGAAAATTAGTGACAGCGGTTTACGTTCGGCCGCGAAATAAAAAGCCGACAGTGTTAAGTGTTAAAATATATTTTTAAAAATATTTTTCATTAAATCAATATTTTAACCAACAATCTTCTTTGCTTATTTGTTTGTTAATAATTTAAAAATTGGTGCAACTCTTTAGATTTATGCTATTTCAAAAATAGCGTACGATAAATTAACATTCTTACATTTAAATTTCCCTACACACACAAAAATCTCTTTATTTTCGAAAATCTGGAACTTTAAAAAAAAAAATAAATAAACAAATTATTTATGTTCGAAAATAATTAATTTAATAATACTTTTCGCAAAAATTGCGATTTCACAAAATTTCGTGTATAATTAGAGTTTTTTAGATTACTGAAAAAAAAAACAACAAAATTTTTTTGATAATAAGGGAATGCTTCTAAAATTAACGAAAACTCAATTATATTAAAATAAAAATGTTAATATTAAAAATCTAAACTATTTGTTTATTTAAAATTACTATTAATTCTTTTATGTGTATTAAAAAAAAACACAAACATTCAATTAAATATCCTTTTTCTTACAAATTTCGATTAAAAAACTTGCAAAACATCGATACGAAATTGTTAAACTATTATTAATAGAAATACATGAAAAATATGCCCTTATAACACTAGGGTCCCTAGGTTTTTAAGAGTATAAATATAAAAAACACACATAAAATAAGATTTAAAAAATTGTCTTAATGAATTATAAGAAAAAGAAAAGCCTAAAATTAATTGAGGTTTTGTAAAAGTTTGATTTTAAAGTTTTTGAACTTTTAATCAAATGATACACAATTTCTCATAAAACTTCCACGACTGTTCAGAGAAAATTTTATCAAAAAAAAAAAAAAAAAATCTGTTCCCTTTGGAGTTCTTAACGAACCTTAACACTTTCAAACAATCAGAGAAGTGTTAACGCAAAAATTTAACAAATTTTCACTGATGCGGAATTCTTTAAAATGTTGCTGCATCCCGGGCAAATAAAATGACATGAAAACCATTTCAGAAGGAGCATACCCTGGGATCAGGGCTAGCGAGCAGGCATCGTAGTCGTCGGTCGTCTTTCCGCTCATGTTTTTTGGATATCACTGGGACGTGATACCTCCTGGCCTTCGTGTCGCCGCCTGGCATGAATTTGAAATGGGAATATGGTGAAAATATTTCAATATTCTTTGGGATCCACTTGCGCTAGAAATAAATAGGTGGAAAGCGCTCCATTTATCATTCACAGGAGGATACGTGGACCGATAACAAGTGAAGTATTTATTACGCCATCCATTTAAAGTATGCTGCAGGCCACAGATTGCAGTAGCTTCGTCTGGGATGGCACTAAGAAAAAGAAAAAAAAAACGAAGATGGTTAGAATTTGCGGATGTGTATATAGGGGATACGGGTGATTCCCTCCCATTCGACAGAGATCAAATTGTGATTCGCATTCTCATGTCGATATTGCAAGGCTCGTTAATTTGTTACCCATGACATCCGATTAGCGCCAACTCTGGACTGCCATTATTTCTGCTCTCTTGTGTACGGTTCCATGTTCTATTAGCGGGTATGACGCGAAGTCGGGCAACAAATGGCCAAGACAACCGATGGCGACAGACAGACGAGCAAACAGGTACGATTGCAGACAAGAAGAAAACCAGAGTCAACCGGCTATCTATAGGGTGCAGTGACCAGAACGATCAGAGTGCCAGAATCATCCATCCTAAGTGTAGTCGTTTACTACCATCAGAAAATCGTGGCTAGGGCAACTGATTTGTCAGCGAGGACAGAAATCTATCAATCACTTGTCGACCGTACGTCATATCGGCGACGTCGAAACCATTTGCTGGACACAGGTAATTCCGAATTCAGAACACACTACCTCGCCCTGTATGTGATGCCGAATCTCCTCTGACAACGGCAATAATTCCCCCGGTAACACGACAGAAACAATAGCCGACCACAAGGCTTACATACAGGTATAAACGGATTGACGTGGGGGTAAAGAATGTCGGTAAACCTGCAAGGTAAAAACGAATTGATATAAAACGAAAGGATAGGATTCTAGCGTACGAGTAAAAACTGATTGATATAAAGGGGCTAAACAAATAGCGAAAAATGTGTTTTTGACCCCAACTATGGTTCTATGGCTGCCATAGAGAATAAAAGGGTTTTCGGGGTTTAATTATTTATTTGCAACGAGCAAATCCTTAAATGGATTCAAGCCGATAAGCTGGCAGACCGACTAAAGTATTAAGTTGACATAGGGCGGGGGTCTGTCTAGCTCAATACGACCTCGACGGTTCTGAATTATTTACCTGTGTATTGATCGAACAGACCATACTCTCACAGGACAGGTAAATATGCGGCTTCCGAATCAAAACTGATATTGGAAAACTTGTTCGATGTACCCATCCCAATCGGTTTGGTCCTGTTACTAAGCCCTGCAGCATCGGACTTGCATATTTCAGGTGTATCGATGGTCGGGCTAGTTTTGAATTCTGCACTAAAAGTGTTTACATATGCGTCACTGTGGATACGATTGATTAAATAATCTCTTTGTATAGTACGATCATAAACATGGTTGAGGCTATTTAGACTAATTAAGTGAAAATTTGAAGAGACCATTACCATAGCCACCATCATAGCCATCTCCACTATCAGAAATCTAGCCACAATTCTGGGGGGTTTTTTTTATACCTCATCATATACTTGGCCACAGTGTCATTCCATCTGACCCAATTTAACACCCTTCGGGTCTAATGGTGGCAACAATCCTTGCACGTGACCTGAACCCCCAAAATTGTTTACTTAAAGGCGACCTACCTACCTGTTCGGTGTTTGGATTATTTGTGCTTACCGTTGAGACGTGTGAAAAAGGTGGAAAAAATGCTGTCGTCGTCTCCATTGCCCGACATTAGCTAACCTAAACACCTAGCCCACTCGGGTTACCTACCTGTACCCACATTTTATCAATAAGCTTACGATTTCAGTTGTTTTCACAAAGTTTATGCGTCGCAATCCGTTGTGTCGGGACAAGCTTACGATCCGTGAATATTGTTTACCACCTTGAAAAGTTTTTTTTTTTATTTTTTTATTTTTTGTGGTTTTTTACACCTGACCTAACCATGGTGCTGCTGCTGCTGCTGCTGTTGCATGATTTTATGAAAAATATTCCAAAAAAAAAATTTAATAATAAATGACTCATATATTGGAATCGTGGACAGTTCTCGTTATATCTGGAAATTTTTATGAATCGATTTTAAATGAGATTCCATTCTTAAGGTAATATAATCGTTGTTTATAATGCACGCTAATGACAGATGAAAATATCAGACAGGTAAAAATACGTTGTTTAGTTATACTAGACTACTAATTGCCTTTGTTAAACTAATTGATCGCGGAAACGATTTTTCATAAGATGCCATTCTCAAAAATTTTTAAACTGGTTAGAAATGTTGATAAATTTAATTAATGCATTTCTTTTTATTATTTTAAATTTATATTTACCTGTATTTTCGTAAATAATCATTGTTAGCAAATTAGGAAATTTCAGCAAGTAACAATGTCTTAATCAAAAGACTAAAAGTATAAAAAGTATCTCCATTAAAATAAAAAACAAGTTTTTATCACTTTTAGATATTTAAAAATATACAAAAAAATTTTTTTAACCCTTAAACTTATCTAGAAGAAATATTTTTATATACGAAAAAAAAATGGATTATACTTTTTAATTCTTTACACATCCCTTAGAGTAGAACTTAGAACTAGAAGGTCTATTACATTTGCCTACATTTTAATTAAATTACAAATGTAGAAAATAGACGTAAATTTTATTGAACCAGCATAAAATTTGATAAAACAATGATTAAAAAGCATTCAAGGAATCTTGATGCAGGTCCTCAGGGCAACAAAAACTTTTCCAAGAAGTCATGAGATTGCAGCGGGGTATCGGTTTTTGACTAAGATTACGACACTATCAGGATCGGGTGATGTCCCCAGCATGCCTGAAGCGAAACCAGCAGGAGCATCAGGAGCACTCCTTATCATCATGAGGATGCTCCCTGTCCTTCCAGGCACGTTGGATGCTGTGAGCATCGGTTTTCGAACGAGCAAAGTTTCCTTTATGATTTCGTTAGTTTACACAACCCGAATATTATGCACTTCCCTAACGAAATTGACTTCAAATTTTGCCAATCCCTTGCTGCTGCATCGTCGAGTGCAGCTTCTATTAAAGGAGGAACGTACGCGGCAGAAGATAGCTACCATCTGTAGCGGGCCGCGTAGCATCTGCACGATCAGAACCAGAACCCGGGAGCATCAGCCCGATGCGAAGCCGTCGAACGGGGGTGGAATGTGGGCCACTCCACAGCATCAATGTACCACTTCCAATGACCATTAAGGCGAACTATTCAAACATTCGAGAATTATTAAGCGCTCCTTTTCGCATAAGTCGCTGAGTTAGGGTAATGTGCCCAAATAAAATGTTATTGTGATGGGTTATGGGGTTTGCCGGGTTCGGGTTTGGGGATCGCGGAGGATGGAATCTATTGGTGTGGTATTGCGTCGTTGGTAGGAACATTAAAATGCTCGAACGGCTGAAATTAGGTTTTTAGCGAAAACTGAGTCCCGAATGCTTCTGATATTGAATTTCCTTCTAGAGCACGCAAAATAATCCAGCAAAAGTTTTAGAGGGAAAATTTTGCACTGGAGCCGACGGTTGTTCGACTATCGGGGGTCTATGGGGGTTTATTTTTGTGAAACCCCCAACTGATGGTGTCTATGGGGAAGTGTCCTGAAATAGGAGCGTGGATAGCTAAAATGTCTAGTTGCCTAGTTTGCCGACTAGTTGACTTTTGCGGGTAGAAAGTGTGCTGTTACGCATTATGTTGTTGTTGTTTTTAAAGGATAGGCTAGAAATTGGAGTAAATTTTTCGTTCCCAAGCGAGGGAAATTGAGGGTATCTCGTTCTAGTCGGATAGTAATGAACACTTTGTAGAGGATTAAGTCCATTTTTTTAACTTTTGTAAACTTTTCGACTACGACTGTGATGAAATGTGGGGGAGTATTGCGTTTTGCCTGCGTAGAATTCGAGGTCGTTGGTTCTGTTGAAAATTGGAAAATTTCCGAAGCATGGAGGATTTTTTTTTTCTTTTTAATTTACAATTGTTACCGAAAGCCTGTATATAAAAGACACCCCACAAATTCTGTTGTATTCAAAAATGTCTACTTCATCTATTTTAATGAATTACGTAGGAGGGCTTGAAAATATGATTTTATTACGACTATAAAAAAAAATTTTGTTTCCTGATCTTTGACATTGTTAAACGATTTAAAAATTTCTTTTTATGTAAGAAAGTCAAAAAAATAAAAATGTTTAGTCCTTAAATACTGAAATATAGATTCGTACTTTTATACCTAAATTTAGAGGCGAATAGACATTTTTATTTTGTATACAAAGTTCTACTAACTACGCTATCTGCAATCTCCGCTCGTTTTAGCTGAACAATGAATTGTATGCAAGCATAGAACCCATAAACCGCAATTATATTTTTTTTTTTGTCCAATTAAAACGATTTCAACCGTAGGTGAGATAGTTCCGTCATAAAAGTCAAGAAACTACCCACCCTTTGTACTTGAAGTTTCGTGCACACAATCGAGTTCTAAGTCGGTTGTTACTTTTAATCAGCCAGAAAATCAACAGCCACTGAGAAGTTAGCTCTTACCCATAGCAGCAATAGTAGAGAAGTACGGGAGACGACGGGTTAAACCTCCAGAACCTCATTGCTTTCCTGCACGCGTTCCCATAGAGGTTAATTAAAGTGAAAATGAAAATGTGAAGCAATCCGTCACCAAATTAGAGTCTTTTCAAGAGGTCTGTGACCTATCCCCCCGCGGATGAGGAGGCAATTGGTTTGCCTGTAGCACCAATACCAGGCCTCTGCCAGCCTGAAAGCAGGAAAACTCATGAAATTCGCATTTTATTTGCTTTGGGATCAAACTTGCATGTCACGTACTAGCGCAATAACCGGAGTGCTGGTACCGGGCAAAAGGGGCCTACTCCCGGTACCCTGGCAATGGGAAAAGGGGTAAAGAGATGATTCGATGGAGTCTGGCTGGCAGTCAGACCCAGTAGACAGACACCATCAGACTATACCGTCCATCGGGTGTCAGCCAGATCAATGAGATCATGCATGCTATTTCAGCTCCCAGAAGATACCTATCTGGAGATATGTGTGCAAGTTTAAAGATGCTAAAAAAAGGGGGGAAAAAAAAAATTAAGCAAGGAAAAATTAAAAGAAGCAAACTGCTTTGCTGACTTGCTCCTTCCTGCCTGGTGTTGTTCTCCTTCTCCAGCAGCCCGGGCACATGTTCTGCTCTCCAGCACGCCAACTGTGCGGCTTCAAAGGGCGATGCAGTTCAAGCAGCCCGCCAGAAGACCGCCTTATCACGCAAGTTACATTTCTTACCGAGCACGAGGCGCGGGTTCAACCACCTTAAGGCGGAGTACTTAGCACAAGGGAAATATCGACGAAGTTAATCAAGAGGAAAGAAAATTGTGGTAAATCCAGTTGTTCCCAATAGCCCGTTCTCTAAACTGAAGGAATTCAAATTAAATTTTTTTTATGGTTAAACTAAAAATTCTAGAGTGTTACTCATACTCTTCCACATTTTCCTCTTTTTAGTGTTAGTTGTTTAAATTCCATTTTATAAATATTTTTTTTTTTTATTTTCGGGTTTAATTATAGTAGAAATGAAGCATTAATCAAAACCATTATGTATCAAATTTTTATTGCGTTTTTTTCGGTTTCGTTTAAAAACAAAAAACCTCGATAATTCGAACAATAACGATAGATTAATTCCGACTTTTATTTAAATAATAAATAAAACAAGGCAGCTTTTTTTCCATTCTTTTTTTTCAAATAGTAATATAAATAAATAAAATAAATTTTAAAATTTATTAAATAATAGAAAAGAAATTCTAATCAATTTTAAAAACGAAATTAATCCACAACGCGAAAATCAAAGAGATAGTAGTTTTTTTTTTTTGTGTATGTTTATTATCACTTTGGACTTCTATAGTTGAATCAATTTGAACAGGTGGGGTGTCATAAGATTCATCCTAAGAGCGAAAGTGAAATGAAAATCTTTGAAAATCAATATGAGATTTTAAAAATAAATTACTTTAATTTTATTCAAAGGCTTGATTTAATGACTCTTGATTTGAGTCTTATTCATGAAAGTAGCTTAAAATAAATTTCAAATTTCCCTATTTTCATTTTATTTTATTTTTATTTTTTCATAGCGAAAAAAATTCAGTCCGGAAACATTTTTTTTTTTTTTTTGCTGCGTAGTATTGACATTCTCAAGAGTTTTCCACCATCCCACCATCTCAGAGATGGACGAGGCTAATAACTCTTGCGAATCTAATCCATAGAAGACATGCATGCGGCTAGCTAGCTATTTATAGAACAAGTAAAGTTAATGCGGGAGCTTCCGAGCACACACCTAAGATAGTTTTGCCATCTCAGGTTCCCTTCGTCGGTAGTTTCTCCCCAGATGTGTGCGGTGAATTCTTTAAGTCTCCCACAGCTGGAAGTAATTTCCATAAATCGTCTTAAGACTTGTATTGCCATTTATTTACGACTTTTGCGATATTTACGATGATAATCACCATGATCAGGCCGAATGATGCAGTGCTTATCTTCCTGGACGCAATTTAATCGTAAAACGATGTGTACGTGGTTTCCAATTTTAGGTATAGATGCTGTGTCTACAAGAAAGGCTTTATATTGGGTGGGTCTCTTGTCCGACGAAGCTAATTACAACCTTTTTTTTTTTTTTTGTTGTTGTTGTTTCATTAAAACAGAGGAAATAAATTTAATTAACGGATACTTCCCAGGAAAACGTTGAGAAGAGACCACCAAAAGGTTTCAAGGTAAACAAAAAGGACTGATCAGGAATTCGATATCATCTAAGACGTTCAAAATGCTAAGTGCGTGTAAGCCTCTTTTGGAGCTACTTTCCCTTTCGGGGTTTTATCTAAAGGTTCGAACAGAGCCGTTTCATTAATATTTATATCGTATCCGATTTGCTGCCGATAGCCCCGATGGGCGTGATGACTGATTGACTTCTCTGATAGTATAAAAATGCGAGGCATCCTCGACAGGTGGTAAATATTAATTTTAAGATCATCAAAGTATTAGTATTATTCGTACTGATTGTAAAACGTGAAGATAAAAATGAAGGCGTAGAAAACTTCGAAGACGATACCATTTTGCATTCTTGGGAGATGTATTTTAATAGATTTTTCTTTCCAAGAATAGTGTAATTCTCTTTTCATGGTGCAATCACTTCTAATTTCCATGTGATATGTTGCGTGCTGAATGTGAATTTTCTTATCAGAAGAAGTGTACAGAATATTGTGCCAAGTATGAGAAATCCACAAATACGTGTTGAATTTTTGTAATCGATTGTTGTTATGAGAATTTTCTCACTTCATAAACTAAAGAAAGCTGACGTGATTCCAACACGATTGGATTATTATTGCTATGATATGAAAATAATGCGGACAGAAGAAAACACTTTCTAAATTCAATTCTAGAATTTGAAGAATGCATTTCTCTTGTATTGAAACGTTGTTGTATTGCATTTATCAAATACCAAGATTGTAACATTTTACTGTGGTAAGATGATGGTTAAAATGGGTGAACATGTTTATCTCGATGTTTGTTAAACATTTCACGTAAACATTTCATGCACTTTGCAACCAATTGCACCTTTCCTAAGAAAGGTTAACTTTGCATTTCTCGAGGAATAGTACTTTTCGTTGTCAGTGTATTTCTTGAGCCAGTATTTGCCCACAAAGTGTTGTGATAATAAAGCTATGAAACTGGATCCTTTAGCTAACATTTAAGGTATGTAGAAGTTATACAATTAAAATAACTTTGAATTAAGTTAATTTTAAATGCACGCTTGAGTGTACGCTTTCATGAGTTTTGTGAAATGAACATTCTAAAATTTCAAAATCAATATAAACTAAATAATCAAAATTTTACAACAGTCTTTGGCATCCAGAACTCGATATATAAAAGTACGGTCTGATAAAAAAAAAAAGAAACAATCAATTTAGAATTATTAAAATTTTTGAAATCAACGTTTTACTATTAAAAATATTTGTTTTTGATTTGGCACTTTTAAAGAGTAGTTTTCTTCTAACCCAAAGTAAGCAATATCCAACAAAAAAGGATATTTAAAGGTACACTCTAATTAAATCGACAACAAAAAGAATGCGATTTTCGACGTTTTTTTTGAATCTTCTTTAAAAAAAAAAAACTAAATAAATTATAAAAAATTTATTATACACGATTTTGGATTTGTTTTTCGCGAATAATAAGAAAAAAAGAAGCTTCGTATTACAAAGTACGGTGCTAAGAATAAAAAGCAATTCCAAATTCCAAAATGATGAGAAAAAAGCAATTTTTGAAATGTATTTACCTCTGTGCTTACCTGAATTGAATATGAAAGGTATGCATGCATATAGAAAATTAAAATTCATTGCATAACACACAACGGGTGGTATGAGGTTCAAAAAAAAAGATGACTGAAACTGAGAAACTATTGTGCCCCATAATTAAATCGTCATAAATTCCATCAACCCTATCTGAATATTAACGCTGCACCTTTCCAATTAGCATTCCACAGCATCTTGGACCTCATTAAAAACAATTGCCCTTCTTCCCGTGAACTTAATTGTTTTTTTTTTTTTTTTTTCTTTTTTCGGCGTTATACACCGCCGTCAGTATTAACTGACAGTGACACAGAATTTCGCAGGTCCACGATGAATAAATTTCCGCGAACAATTAATTCTCCTTTTACTCGTCAACGTAACACGACATACCATGACGTGTCCCAAAAGACAATTGCAAATCGTGTCCTGACACAATTTAAGACCCCGAAATTATATTCATGTAGGGAGAGGGTGTGAAGTAGGAGGACACGTGCTTATATTTTTTAAGGACACAAAAAAAAAAAAACGGAAGCATTTTAATTAAGAAAGAATTTAAGGTGTGGTGATTTTCAATCTTAAAGATGTTTCTTTTTTTTTGTCGAGTGTAAAATTTTAAATATTTATGTTTGGATGAAAGTGGGAAACCACCCTTGAAAGTTTTTAATCACGTCAGCAAATTAATGGAAAAGTTATGAAAATAAATTATGATAACACTAATGATGAAATTATGTAAATGTGCTGCCCTTGACCCGAAATAAAAATAAAGCTTAGAGTTTAGTAAGATTGAGTTTATTTTTTTACGAGTATACCAATAAGGCATCGAAATTCTGTTTGAAGAAAAAAAAAAATTAAAATAATGCATACTTTCTTAATTAAAGGGCTTACAATCCTCGTTCATTAATTCATTTTATCTAAGACATTCTAGTGTTTTAATCTCTCTTTTGATTATCAATTTTGATATCTTTTACTGCATTTTAATTTACCTTGATGAAAAATAGACAACATTAAAAACTACTTTTTTTTTTTTTAAACATTTTGTTGATGTGAATTTAAAACATTTAAATTTTTAATTAAAGTAGCAGTAGTTTATAATTTTTTTAGCCCTAAAAAATTTATCTTTCGAATAGATTTTCCGAAAGAATTAATGACCAATGGGAAAGGGGACAGGTGTAGTATCCACCTATCTACCGAAAATACTTAATCACGCCATCAAATTAATGGGGGTACTGTCGAAATAAATCACTGCACCCGGCTCAATAGCAGAATTATGGAAATGAGCGATGATGATGCCAAGCTCGCCATACTAGAACAATCTATCCACTGTCGACGTAGTATTTCTCTTCGTCTATAAACACAAAAGAATCTCCCTGATGACGGGAATCCCTCTGTCATTTTGAGGAACTTCTTGGTTTTTATGCTCCCCCGCGACAAGAGATCCCCAAGGAATCGTCGTCATGTAGTCATTTTGCCCGCAGACTCGTTCCCTATTCATAACGATGAACAGTTTCGCGGGAAGTGTACTTTTCCTTCTTTTTTTTTTTTATGATGGATTCCGTGCATTTAAGACTCTGGCTGGCGGCTGCATTATTCATGGCCTGCATTCTACTCTGATTGCTTTATGTAACGTCTTCTTCTCGTCCTCGAGGTGATCTCCTTTTTCATCGCTTTCATAGGGTTACGTTTGTGATTCCGCGATGGTACACCAGAATTCGCGAATATTTCTACCTTTACGGTTGTCTTTTCCGTTTGCTCGTTTCACTTTTGATTGGACGTGTTTTAGATTTTCGCCCCCGCATTTGAAATCTATTTATTATGGCCTTTATGTACATCCTACCCAGATCTGTAGTTCTATTTCGTTGCAGTCTTCAGAAAATGTAGATGTTATACGCGAAAAATGCTAAACTGCTTAACCAGACACAATGATTCTCGCCATTGTCGTGACTGTCGTCTATTGAAGAAATTGAAGCAAATTGTTGAAGATTGCATTTCAATAGACTCATAGATTGCCTAAGGTGGATTGTTGAATCTTTAAAGTGTTTCCGATGCTGATATTGCCTTTATCATGAGGAAATTTAAATAAAAGTGAATTTTAGTTTGAATTGAACTGCTTCGGAACATGATCTAGGAAAAATAAGTATAAAAATTATCTTTAAAATAAACTTGTCTTTTTTTCATTTATTTTAATTTTAATTTTAAATCATATGATTAGAAAATAGTTTAAGAATTATAATTATTTTTTTTTTTTTGTTATAATACTAAGAAATTGTATTAAATAAAAAAAAAATGAATTGTATTTTTTAGATCTTTTCGCAATTTGTTGAAACGTTTGCTTAAGTATCATCGTAACATCCATTCTGTCTATTTATTATTTATTAATTATCAAAGTACAACTTGTAATCAATCCTTAAATATTTGAAGATCTAATCGTTAAGTATTTTCAAATAGGATTTGTGTCTTTGTGGAAGAAGTCTCATAGGATAACTCAAATTGATTGTACCTTGAATAATTTGGTATTGGATAAATCGTCAATATTAACTAGTCCCAATTCCAAGATGTGTTAAACGTCGAGACAAGGATTTATTTCACTTTCAATAACTTCACATTAGAGTTCTGGTCCATGTTAAAGTATGATATGACTATAAATGGCTTTGAGTTTCAATATTATACTTTAACAAATTTGTTTATTTAATAAATATAAAAACAACTAAAATTTTCCTTTTCAAATAAGTATTAGATTTTTATATTTATAATTTATTTTTAATAAAAACAAAAATCAATTTTAAAAAGATAAAATTGAAAAGAAAAAATAAAATCCTCATAATTTTATGATTGCATTTAAATTTCAATAAATTTTTAAACAATAATAAAAAATACTGAGAGGCAACAAGATGTTTATGATTTAGATTTTACAAAAAAAAAAAAAAAAATTTTTTTTTTTTAATATAAATTAAATTATGATTAAGGAACATATTTTTACTTCCATTTTGAATAAACTTTAAAAATTCAATTAAATAATTCATCTTATTTGCATATTTCGAATTTCTCAGGGAAGAAAGTTTAGATATGCATGTTAAAAGAACAGGTGAATTAATTTTAAAAGCATGAAAGTGACTGAAAGTGCCTTATTTTGTATTTCTTGTAAACAAGGATTCAAGAAGATGGACGATTTTTTTTTTCAAATATAATTCTACACTTTTTTTTTCCAGAATTGGAAAAAGAAAAAAGATGAAAATATGACGGATAACAAGATCGTCGCCGTCGTCGTCATCGTCGTCTTATGTCGTGTAAGTTCAAAAGGAAAACTTTTTCTTTTTATACATTAAAGAAAGATTAAAATTTCCAAACAATTCTCAAATACCATGAATATTTGAAGTAAAATAAAAGCGTATTAACTTTTCAAAAACGGAATAAAATAAATGATTTGTGAAAATAAGACGGGAAACGAGCTCATATTTCGCAGTATTTAAAATAAAGTCCCATCAGAAGAGCTTTTGATTTATAATCGGAATAAATCCCTTCTCCGCTAGTGTCCTTTAGTGCGTTTTGTACTTTTGTTTTTTTTTTAAAAAGGAATTATATAAAAATTCCTATGACCTCCTCCCGTAAATCCACTTGTTCTAAGAAGAAAAAAAAAAACCATTAAGCGAACGAAGAACAAAACGGAGAATTCCCGCGACAAAACTGCTAAACGAGCTTAAGAGGAAGGCGCCATAAATCAAGCGTTGAGATAACTTTAATTTCCTGTCCGGGGTAAATTGTGGTGTCCTAAAAGGAGCATACCATGGTGAAGAAGCGACACAACCGTGAAAAACATCCAAGGAATAGAACAAAATATATACACCTAGACAATTCGAGGACAATTGTTCTGCTGAAATTCAATTAAATCCACGACAATCCCGGTATGATGTTGGCGTCTCTAAAATTCTGCGCGTACTAAAGACACTTAAAGGTGTACAAAAATCCGTCGTAGAAAGTTAAAAAAAAAAAAAAAAAATGGATCCCATGCATAATTCATGGGTAAATCCCTTGAGAAAATTTAAAGGACGATAGCATTTGGTTATGACGATATTCACCAGGTTAATCTTGAATGTTATCCAAATCCATTCACGTCACCAAACATTCCATAGTAGGGTTATTCCCTTAACGTAAGACGTGAACCACACTGTCTAGCACCTGTACGACAAGCAAGAGCATCTCATTCCTCCCGCGGAATGACCTGAAAAACCTTTAGATCCCCTTTGGCTCGAAGTGGTGCTATTAACACCCAACTAAGCACACACCTGTACCTGTGCGATTACAGTTGAAAACACCTTTTTCATTCTATGCCCATTAAAGTTCTTATGTGCCGCTCTGGTGTGACATGAAGCGGTGATAGGGTACACTTTTTCTTCTTCTTCTTTCACAACAATATTTATGAACAAGGGGCATACCGATCCCAAGATGCATAAGAGTCTCCCCAAGAAGAGGGACTTTGCGCACAGCAGGTGGATTTACAGGTAAAAGTACTTGTCAAGAGTTCCCTACCTGTCACCCACATTCTTATTCATCGAAAAGAAGAGTATTTCGGTGGTGTGAAAGAAGTCCAGGTACCCAACTCCTTATTCTACGGTTCCTTTACTTCTGGGACAACAAAACGATTTCATGTGCATGTAAAGCTTAACAAGTTATAGGGAGAACCTTTGAGTGCTCCGGAGAACTGGTGTTACAAAAGCTAGCTTTTAACATACTCCCGCTGGTACCTCTCACCTCGCAGGTGTGTGTAGGTTGGAAGGCCCGTCATGGGGCCACCTAGCACTTTTAAAAGACGATAAAACTTAGAATTTGTGGTACTGGGAAGTGCAAGTCCTTCTCCCTATCCTCTCTTTCCAGATTCTTTTTCCCATTCGATGTGCGCTTTTTATCAAAAAAACTTTTTTAAAACACTGTCGGGGTCCAATGGGACTATTCCCGCAACTGTTGCATAAAAACGCCCAACTTTTCGAATTCAATTTTTTTTTTTTTCTGCGTTCGTATCCAGGCCGACAGTGAATTAAGCTGGAAAAAGTTTTGCGCTGAATATTTTTTTTTTTTTATTTTTATTTTATTTTATTTTTTAATATTCACCCGTAAAAGTTACGGGCCTGTTCAGTACACGACTGGGAATGGATTCGTGCCGTGTCAATAGTTGAACATTCAGAACGAAGTGTTCTAGAGGGTGCTTCTAGCCGTAATAAGGGTGAATGTCGGCTGAATATGGTATTTGCCATTTTTTCCCATATTCAACTGCCATCTCATCCGCCCCAACAAGAGTCTTTTGATCCTAATGAATTTGTTTTACGTGACACGAGCATCTTTCCGGATGACTTTTTATTTTTTTTTTGAATGGGAATGAATGTGCCAACTTTTCTGACAGAGATACATCCCCTGTAAAATGTTTCGAGGCGAATTCTTAATTTTGAAAAGATTTTCGGTACTAGAAGTACGCGAATACACAGCGGACTTAACATGAATAGTACATTTTTAGGTATTACACGAAAATTTGTCTATAATTTAAATTTCCTTTCATTTTTTTTTCTGTAATCAATTGAACATAAAACACGAAAATTTGTATAAAATTTTGATGACAATTTCTTAAATTAATTTGAATAGTCTAGTTTGACTCAAAAGTAACATTTTTTTTTTCTTTTAAAGAATTTTTACCCTTCATCCCTTAAATAAATACTTTAAATGGTTTCATAATTCGTTAATACAAGACATAACCCCGTCATTTTATCTTACAGATAAACATGCGATACCATCCTGCCACCAATAATTCCATCAAGTTATGCTAATTGACTTAATTAAGAATTAACCTAAGGTAAAAACCCTTTTGGGACTACACCTTCAAGAAAGTGCAGATGTCATCAATTTTAGGAATTCACCAATCGCAAGGTAAGTCTATTTAAGGATCATGCAACAACTTTTGCATTATTTCCTATGTATGCCTGTTAAAGGCTCGGAAAGGGCAGGTGTATACACGTGTTTCCAACAAAATGAATTTGAGAGATAACTAAACGAAAACTTCACCCATGTTTCTAATTCAAAGCCGGAGCTTCTAGATTTCAACTAACCGAGGAAACAGGAAGCAGTCTCTATATTGGAACGTGTGCAAGGCATATAGTCCTCTTTCCAAACCGTATAGTATTCATTTAGGTATAGACCTCAAAAGGCCAGTACTTGTACCTGGTATAGTACCTGACGTTCCGGAATAGATAGCATTTCACTTCTGCCCCCGAAAAGTTAAAACGTTTTTGCTAACAAAAGCAAGCAGACAATTTTAGTTATCTCCTCTGTCGTTTGTTTGCTTTTCTACTCCCTCGAAAACCCTTGAAATCCTCGAACCGCGCAAACCCGTGATACCCTTAGAAGTAGTCTATACCAACACTTTCTAGGTTCTGTTAATATTTCAACACAGCTACCCTCAGTCGCTCTTCTAATTGTTATTTAAAGAAACTTCTGGTCCATGACCGTACCTTTCGGCATACCAACGAACGACGCGGTATACCTATAGGATGGGTTTTAGACGACTTGAGCCCATAAATCGTTTGAAATTTTCATACATATGCCTTCTACCACCTGTTCCCTATTTTAGGCTCATCCCTTTCTTCTCTACAGAAAAATGATAATCACTCCTTTACGTAGAATACACTTTCTAGGATGCTTGAAAATACCTACACATCATCAGATGAAATGAATTTTATGCCAGGGACACTTATTTTGTGATTACGTGCAATGCGTCTACCATTTACATAAATTTACACCTTTCACCTATTGTTGTAATGGCTGAAATGTGTGTTGGAACAGGGACATAATTAACAGCAGATGACTTCCCGCTGGGTATTAAGTCAATTGAATTTATTTATCTCAACGGAAGGTATCGAGGTGAGGTAAAAGAGGCACTAGATACAAGAGGAGGATTCATTTTATTCAGGCCAGTCTCGTTGATGATAATTCGTTCAGGGATAAAGGGACGTAAAAGGTAATTGTATTTTGCCTGCTTTAATCATCCGAAATGGAATGAATTTCGTAACAATGAGAATGGCCTTTTCATTTATCACTATAGGGTTAAATATACATGTATATTTTTTTTTTTTTCCTCGCTTTCCTCTTAGAGTACATCCACTATAATTTCCGACCGTACAATTGGAGCATTATTGAAAATTGGTTCTGTATTCAAGTTAAAAAAATTATACGAAATATGTTGCTGGTCTTTCCCCTTATATAGAAATACTATGAAAAGTACAACATGGGTATAAAATTGAGATAATTCTTTTATGTTGCTTTTAGTTGGACTAGCAATTTCATTTTATTTTTTAATGTTCTATTCCTGTTAAAGCTAAATTATTTAATTCGTAAATTTCTTACGTGTCGAAAGAAAAGGTGGCTTTAAGATTTTCTGATTTACTTTTTTTTCAAAAGAATTTTTTTTGTATTATAAGTACTTATTAATTGATTTAATTAATTAATTTACTTACATCTCATAGAACAAACTACAGAATTAAGAAAAAATAAAAGGCAAACCCAGACGACCCGGTCAACTTACCTATTTCTAGATATACTCTTAATAAAAAAAGTGAAAGAAGTCATGGTCAATTGTAAAGTTTCAATAACCTTTCTTAAAAGGCGAACAAAAAAAAAAAACAATTCATCCTTCTTTAATTCTACTGTTTACAATTGAATATATTGATTAATTGCTTCCTGCGTATAGCATTGACCCACAAGGCAATAAATTTCCATCAGTCCATTCCTTGTTCACCAGAAATGGTGAAAATATTTCGATTCACTTAAAAATTGCTCTCGCTAAATTTGGAGCAGTTAGACGACCGCTGATATACGTCTTGAGGGAAACGAATCCATTGCCAGTGTAAGAAGCACATACTGACCATAAAATGAAGCGTACGATGGCAAGTTCAAGATAAGCTGGTCTTCAAACGGGTCTGACTGGATGACGATTCGATTTACGATAGCCTCTACGATCCGCAGCGGCAGTCGCAACTCTTAAAGATCATTCCACTCTGAAGAAATTGGATTGGTGCATGCGGAGACATCGTATGCACTTATGCAGTTCGTATTTTGCATTTTATGGACCTCAGTCGAAGAGACCACCAGCTGGGAATTTAAATCCGGTGCAAATGTAACAAGTTCGTTGAAAAAGTATAGCGATCGGCGATATTTCAGGATTTCCAAATGATCTTGACATTTTAGAAAATGACAACAAAATAATTACTAAGGTGATTTAGCTTATAGTACGGATTTTGTCGTAAATTAAAAGAAAGTTTAAAGAGAATGCAAATTAGTAAATAACATCTCCTTTTAGGAAATATCAAGATCAAATGTTTGTGTCGTTAGACATCCATTTAAGAAAGTTGAGGAAACAATTATTAAAGACACGATCTTGACATTAATCAAAAGAAAGATCAGGACACTCTGTTAGGTCAAAAAATTTCTCAACAATCGTAAAACTTTTTCCGACCTTGTCCAACTTGTTTCCGACACCTATCAGGTGTAAAGATCTTTTCGTTTACCTTTTTTTTTTCTGCAAGATCATGTTGATTGCATTACACTAGCCGTCAGCTTCTGTTTGGCTAAGCTTTCACAGTTGCTAATAGCATCATTACGTGAATAGCTGCGCGTCAATCCGCGGCCCATGTCAAGACAGAGTGCAGTCACCCTGGAACAATAGAATAATTACTTCATGCGCCGCATCGCTTATTTTTGCGCTCGATCCTCATTCCTCGCCAACAAAAGACCTGGATACCGGCCTTAGGCCAGCACCCTTTCTGCTTCGCCCACTTAAAGAAATTGCAGTTCCCTATCCCAACACCCTTGTCAGACGAAATTATCTTTGTCTGCTAGCCGCATTCTGCAGCTGCCCTAGTGCTATTTATCTAGCTCTGAATTCACTTTTTCTAGTTTTTTTTTTTTTTCTTCTCTAGTCCCCTTGATCTCCTGCAGCTTCTGACTTTTAGTATGTCAGCCGCCGCACCGCAGACTGCCGCAAATTTCGTAGTCGCCCTCACCTCGCAGTCTTGGCTCCATTGTTTAATTTTATTCAATTACCGGTGGCGAGCTCGACGGGCACTCACTTCTTGAATCATTTTATTCACTCCCCAGCGCCAAGACGGCGCGCGATCGAGAGTAAATTCAAATGATCAAACGATCTAAGGAGGCCTGGTTCTTTTCTTTCCGTAGATACAACAAAAACGAAGAAAAAATAAAATGGAATAAAAAGAAAATAGTTTCAAGATTCTTGCATAGTTGCTCGCTTGTTTATGCGCCGATCCTCTGTCTGTCTGTCTGTCACTTTACCTGTGTGCGCCCATTATTACAATGATTAAGTGAGTGGCGCATGCGCGTCACTTTGTATTGTTGACCGTTTAAGGAAAGGCGATGATCGTGGCAGCGTCTTTTGAAGATCAGTTCTTGTGCCACAAATGCCATGTCAGAATAATTGTTGTATGCATGTAATTATTATTACGTTTATCGGCCGTGTTACGCAATCACTTGCGGTACATTGGCGAAATGCGATGGAAACAGGAATGATCTTGCGGAAGATCACTAAAAGACATTCATTGAAATTTCCCCGAGGGAAAAACTAAGCATTGTATTGCTTATCGTGATTATAGTTTTCATTCATTGTTGTTAATTCATTCGGAAGATGAGCATCTTATAGTCTTTCAAATCTGCACTTATTTTATTGTTTTACGAAATCTTTTAAGATGATTGCAAGATCAAAATCTTTGGAGATATAAAAATTATGTTAACAAGCCCAGACATCGTGGGAACGTAGAGAATTTAAATTCATTCAACCAAATTCAAGTGCTTTTCTTTATCTACCCATCAACAAATCAGTACATTATTAATTTTAACGTTGATGAATTTTTTAACATTAATCATGTTCCACTTTTTTTTCCAATAAAAAGACATAATAATTCCGTGTGAATTAATCAAACAATTAATTTAATAATTTAATTAAAAGCGAAATTCTTAATTTTCAAAATCAGTGACAAAAAAAAATCTTCAAAATCACTGAACCGATTTATTTCTATCACTAGAATTTTTTTTATGAACTAAAATTTTAATCGTTTTCCAAATTGGATATACCTTAAATTTATTTTGTTTTTATTGTTTTGTTTCTTAATAATTAAATTTTTAATTATAAATAAACCACTAATTTGTGGTATTTAATTCTATTTTTATTGCACAATACCAAAATTAGTAAAACAGAATATTTTTCTCACCGACATTTTTTTATAGTTATAGGAAGTAGAAAATCAAGGACCACTTGCAGATGTAAATTACGAAAATTTAAATTTCAAGTTTGAGAATTCAGTGGATTCGATACCCATAAAAAATTATTAAAATGCAAATCCAAAAAGTATAATTAGTATTTTTACTGAAACTAAATACTAAAATACTCTTACAAATTGCTGACCTCATCGCTGACCTTCAACGAAATTTTAGATTAATACGATATAAAAAAAGGTATAGAAAAATCTGGAAAAATTCCAGGTATGACAGGAAATTGATTGGAAAAAGATTTGGTGGTATTATCTAAGTTAACTTTTGTAATATTCACTTCTAAATTGTCACAATAAGATAAAATAACTATTTCTATTTGATATATTTGAATATTACACTTTCACCTGTACGAGAACGAATTTTTTTTTCATTTCGATAAAATTTGAAAATATGGGATATTCTGTTCTTATGAGAACACTTTCTTTCACATAAGTTTCAAAAATATCATTTTAATTCAAATTATAAATACTGAAATTTATTTGTATGTCCGTTACTCAATTAAAACTTAATTACTAAGGCCATATAAAAAATTTGACATGGATAAAGCCTGTGTCCAAGCCAACATATGGAAGAGTTTCAATACCCGATTCACGTGACACGAAAAGACTATCATTCGACTTAAGAAACAATTTCTCACAGGTGAAGTAAAAGTCATGGACAAAATTATGGGAAAGCTAAAGAATTTTGATTAAATCACTTTCTATTCAATCCGCAGCCTTAAGCCCTATTGCTTCAGACAAATTCGCAGATATTGTCCGAATGTTCAATAAAATTTACATCGTCCAAATTCATTTTCTGTATAGAACCGCATTCGCGTCAGCAGACATTTAGGGAACAAATGCAGCACGCATTAAGCGTGGTCATCGAGAGCATCTAAACGCACACAAAATGGAACTCAATCCAATTTAAAATTCCATTAGCCTTGCAGGGCTATATTCATCGAAGCCATGCATACAAAATGCCCGTTCCATTTTAGAGGCTGATTTTATGTCCGATGGACGATATGGACGACACAGTGGCCAGACATTGGATTTTCCAATCATGTGCAACCCAAAAATGCATTAAAGGTGCGGGTTGTCATAAATATCGTAATATATAAGTTTGTCGGTATATAGACTCATGATATAATTAAATTCATCGTACGACGCCTATCTATCAATCTAGAAAAATGTTCAAGGCCGATGAGTGGCCTTGGCCAGACCTGACAGGGTTCCGAGCACCTCTTCGAGCCTATCCAAGTGCAACGGCGTTAAGACGCGACTTGTGTTCATAAGCAAAAATTCGAGTGTGATTCACAGGGACAATAATAATTTAATTTAATTTAATTTTTTTTTTTTACTATCGATTTCATCTCTAAGATTTGTGTTCGTATTTCTGTTTTTTTTTTTAACAAACAAGAAAAAAAAAATGAAGAAAAAAATCCTTTTTTTCTGCCATCAATTTTGTCGATGATTTTTCGCGCATTTTTGTGTGGAAAATGCTCATCGGTTCAGAAAACGAGGAAGCACCAATGGGTATGAAGTAAAAAACTTTTCCAATTTGCTTTTTATTAAACTTTAATAAAATCACGGAGGTCGGTGGTTTAATTGAATCCGACTGATGTAATCACGGTTATTACTTTACTTGCGGGACCTTGAAGGTGCTCGCTCGCTGGTAGGTACGTTTTTACCGGCGGATTTAATTACTTGGCCCATTAGTATAGTTGAGTTGAGCGCGTTAACAAACTTTGTCTGGGCCAGGTAAAAGGTTCTCGGGTATGTTCCAGATGCTTTGTTAATTATAAATGCTCTCTCAGAATAGTTGCCAGACGAAGGAGGCTATGCCGCTGTAAGCGGCGTTCCCTGACATATGTGAGTAACTCATGCAAATTTCTTAATGCTTTTCCTATTAAAACTTCTTGTTGTGAGTATCGTTCTTCTTTCGTCCCAGTTAAAGTTTTTTTCACTGAAGCAAATCCATTTTTATGCTTGAATCTCTTATGGTATGATGCTCTCGAAGTTGATCCCATAGTATTCCAGTCAGTGGATCTACTAGAGGAGGGGTGGATTCGCTATTAATTTCTTTTGTGCTCAAATAACACCAGAAATGCACTCTATACGCGCTCGAGTGAGTGAAAATGTGCACAAAATGAGGAAAAACTTGTGCTGATACCATGACCAAAGGGCGAGCTCAGTTTGCCCCTGCATGGAGGAAATTTCATTATGAATTCTGGCTCCATAGCCTGCCGGGAAGAGATGGGATAGTGAAAGAAACGTGTTCCATCGTATTCCGAAAAATTTCTATGACCGGAATTTTTTTTTTTTTTTTTAAATTTCGGTTTAATGTGCTAAAAAAGGGTGCGGTGGGGGAGGCCATGTTTTTTCGCCAGTTTACTCCTTAATGAAAATAATATTGTGGATTTGATGAACTAAGATGAGGATAAAGATCACGAAATCTTCAAAATAATTTTATGGAATTTCTTGTTACATCCCTTATAAGAACGGGGTTATCATTAAGACGGTTCGTGTTGTGCATTTTATTTGTTCACTATCATGTTGTTGTAACAATTCCCGAGTAATTTTGGGATTTGTATAAAGATAATGTACTTAGCCCATAACTTGGATAAATAAAGAGGAGTCAATTTTTTAACTTATACTATAGTCTGCTAGTCCACGTATAAATATAATCAATTTTAAATTCCTCAAGTAGCGTAAAGCGAGTATTTCTACTATTCTATTAACGAAAAGTAATAAATATTTTTTAATAAGTGTTTTTTATTATTTTTCTATAGACATAAAATATTATACCGTCTTAAATAGAAAAGAAATCAGAATGTATTAAAGGCACAAGTCTGTAAAATAGCACTTTTTCTTAGCTAGAGTTAAGCACTTCAAATTGACTTCATTGCCTTAACTTTTTGTGAAAAATTAGCTAAGTTATAGAAGAAATAATGGTAAAGTTTTAAAACTACACTCCGAATTTGTAAAATTGCTTTTAAATTCGCAAGAACATATTTTATAAGAAAAACATTTTATATGTAAGTCCGTATTCAACACTCTTGCACTTTTCTCTGGATTTTAATTAAGTTAAGCGATAACTTAAAACAATATCAGCTCGAATATTGTTACCACATTTGCAGAAAAATTAAATTAAAATTATACGCAATATTTTATCGAGCAAAAATAATTAATTCATTAATTAATTTATTCATTAATTATATTAAAATAGAACCTCGATTATCCGTCAGGAGTTGGGATAAAAATAAATAAAAATAAGTACTAATTTTCTAGCATTAATTTTAACCTTTAATATATTTTTCAAATAATAAAACAATTTCATTTTAAAGTGAAAAATAAATTTTAATGTAATTTTAGGATTGTTTTTCATGTTGTTCTCGAATTGCGAAGTTCCAAAACATTTTTTTTTATAAAAGAAACTAATTTGTTTATTATTTTATAATTTTGTACAAATAGATCCAGAAAATAGTTCTTCTGTTTTTTTTTTTTTAATCATACACGTCAACATACACATTTTTCACAAAACATAAAATTTTATCTCTGTAAGAAAACAGAAAAACAGTCTCACTTTTATTTTTAAATTAAAGAAAACTTTTTAATTTTGGTATAAAATAGGTAACAAATTTTTATTCTTATATACTTCATTAATTTTTTCTAGCATTGTTAACATTACTATTTTATTTTTATTCCTCATTTTTTTTTCACCAATTAAATTGTTAATTACTACTTAAAAAGAAAAGCGGCCTTCATGGAAACAAGAAAAATAAAATGCCTTGCAAAAAGTCTCAATAGCAAATACCAAAAATAGACGAAATTCCGAGCTACAAGTTTAATGATGTAACGATGAAGTGTACTCTATTCGATTTCTAGCTTGAATCTTTGGACGTTCGTGAACCTGTTGGAACGATTTCATTCAATAAATGGAAATGAGTGAAACACTGTAGCGATGATAACCAAGCACATCAGTCAAGGAAGGTCCTGCATCGCTAATGCCTCGAATTTGATGCTAATCCAAGCTTATCTAAGGTCATTTCGTTCGTCTATTTCTATAATAAGAAATTAATGTTCTATTCTTACTTGATAACTATTAGTCTTTTTTTTTTCTTCTTACTTTCCTAAGAAGTAAGGTTTTTATATTTATTTACAATGAATAAACGAATAATAATTATTTTTTTTTTTGTAAGACATGAGTCTTTTATAATGACATCTTTTAAATGTCCGTAAATTCAGAGACATTTGTTAATTCTTTTTGGCATGCAGAGTCAATCAATTTAAAAGTGCTTTTTTTTTGTTTCTTTAAATATTGAAAGAAAAAAATCCTCAAAAGATGTTTTCCTACTCCTTGAGAAACATTCAATAGGAAAGACTAAGTGAATAGCAAACTAATCGCGGGCATGAGTGTCGTCACCGAAAATAACAATAATCAGATCCAGGGACGTTGTACTACACGCTGTTGATCAAAATCCAATCATGATAAATTGCAGTGAAATTACCACAAAGCGAACTGGCCAATGTCTTAAGGCTTTAAGTGGTGCTGACAAAGGGAATTTGTGAGAGATGAAAAATGGGGTTAAGTGATATAAAAAGGCATCTATTGATGGCCAATAACGAGAAATTGCGTCACCGTAAGTTTCTACGAACGAGTTATCGGTGGTCCATTAGCCGAAAACATAAAGATCACATAATACGGCGCGCCTGGTTCGATGTTTGCAACTTAATGACTCAATAGTAGGGCAATTTCGGGGAAAACTATATTTCCGTTTAATGGCACTATGCAAATGATCCAGTTTCAATATCAAGCTCAAAGGCTTCTTAGGTTAATATTTCTAGAATATCTATAAAATGTGGGGCATCTTTGGATTTCCAAACGATACCAAACGATAAAATAGTCGTCCAGCGCCCGCGGCTAGTCGACTATAAAAGTGGACTAATTACTTTCCCGAGGAAATTGCTTTTTGAGAAGCTGCCGGTAGTCATCTCATTAAGACGATGATAGTGCCGTTCTCTTGGACGAAGTACAACAGCATATCAATCGCGAGCCCGATCTGGATGCAAATCAAAGGCCGGATGTGCACGGTCGTTCATGATTTATTTGCATTTCATGCTTTCCAGCAATCTTGGCGATTTTTTAATGTCCTCCGCTAATTATCCGTGTCTAATGACGGATTCTACTGCGACCAACAGACCTTGGCCGAAGCTTCTCAAGAACATCTTCGGTTCTCGTCTGCCCTGGCCTGCCTGCCTGTCCGTTTGTCTGTCTACTTCGGGCTTCTCGGCGTCACATGACGGAGTGCAGTAAATTAAGTACAAGTCTTCTATCCTCTTATCTCCACCCATCCAAGAAAGGATTAAGAGGGGTGACTGAGCGGAATTATTGACCAGACTTCAATCGTAAAAAAGCGGCTTTGCGAAGCACCCATCATAATTATCATCGTCCTCGTCGTTTCGTTATGTAGTTCCTGAGAAGAAACTGGGAACGTCTTGAAACGTTGCTCTCGGTATTGAGACATTAAGGCAAAATCTTCGTGGAAACTGAATAAATTTTTGCGAAACCAGTGACTCTGAGCCGATGAGCAATCTGGCTCTGATGCTGGGGATTGGACATTAATCACCCTGTCATATGAACCAAAGTATACCCCAGCGATAAATTGGCCCAGCCGTTATAATGCAGTCATATCCAGCCGGGACACGGAGCATTGTTCTTTCGCGAATAAGACTTATGCATAAGTTTTAAGACGAAGCTGCGATCGCGAATCGAGTTGATGTCCGATAAATTGAACTAAGCGCAGTAAAATCGCACAGAACAACATCCAAATGAAAATTTATTGAGATAAAAGTATAGAGTGCCGATGTGCCGTAATAGACGGTTATGGATTATCACACACCACACGTATAAACCCTTTTCATATGCTTACCTGGCCATCAAATCCATTCAGGTAATTGGCTTCTTACACTGAGAAAATGGCTACAGTGAAAGTGATAGCAAGAATTATACTGGCCCGAATTAGATACCTCATGATTCTCAGGTAAATGTGCGACTAGGGTAAAGGTTGAAAGAGATGTCATTTTCATTTAATTATTGTCACGCGCGCTCAGAAACAAAATCGTGACACGTATGAACAGTCATTTCAGCTAATGGCACTTAAAATGACTCTCCAGGTTTAATCGACAATTGCAGTGAATGCGTGTAAACGTTTATTTAATAATAAGACAATTAACAAATGGGTTCTCTGATGGCAGTTAAAATTAGAAAGGAAATTTATTCAAAATAAAATAAATAAAAGAAAAAAAAAATTTATTTTGACTTCACCTTGGGCGTGAAGTACTATTGAGTCACGAATTTGTGCCCACTTTTGGTGAAACACACTAGGGTTTGTCGATGAATTGTGAAAAGTTGAAATTGCGAATAGTTTGTTCAAAATGGTAACGTAATTATGGGAAAGGCAAATATTTAATGTTTATATTTCATTACCACCTTCGAGGAACGGGTGTAAGGCCTATTTGTGTCACGGAATTTAATTTGTTAAGTAATAGTTACACGTCTCAAGGATGAAAGTGATAATAATTATTGTCATTTTATAAGGACACATGTACCTATTTTAAGTAAGTGAAGGGTACAATTAAAGTACAATTATTAAATTGAACAAATTTTCTTCAAACATTCTCAAATATTATTTCCTACACTTACTTATTCATTCATGAATTTGTACAATAAATCTAAGAAATTTATTTCTAGAATAAACGCTAAAATTGGTTGATCAAAAAACACTTGTACATTGAATTAAATAAAAATGCTAATGCCATTTCTCAGAAATATTTTTTTTTTTAAAAGTTTAATGAGTAAAAATAAATTTGCCAGGAGGTTATTCAGTTTTATTAATTTGATTATTTTTCATTGATGAGGCATTTTAACATTCGAAATTAAAACTAATGTGTCAGATTGTAAAATTTCAAAATAAAATCATAAATTAAATATTTCAATAGTACTTTATTATCATTAAAAATCGACAAGACGAATAAACCTTTTAAAATTATATGAAAATGCGTAGAAAATATTTCATATGAAATCAAAAGAACTTTTTAATTTTATTAGGATTGTCGACAAAATACCATTAAGGATCGTATGTCTGGCCAGATTTCTTTTATTAAAATATTTTTATAGCTTGTTATTGTTTCGTTTTATCTGGCATTTTATATTTAAAAATGATAAAAACCTTTCCTCACATCCCGTGACTAATTGCCAAAGGTATTCATGAAAAAGCATCGATTTTTTCTCGGCTTAAATATAAAACTGAATAAAAAACACAACTTAGAAGAAAAAAAAAAAGCATAAAATTCTTCACAATTTCAACAATGATAAGCCAAAAATGTGCTTCTTTGTTAAACTTGTGATGCGAATAAAAAATAACCCGCGAACAAAAATAATCACGACATGACTCACAAGGAAATTGATCATCTTTGCTAGAACTGGAAATTCCAGACGGTGGCCAATAGCCCGTAGAGTAGATTGTCCGTGCTCACGTCACGATTTATAAATTGCAGTAATTTTTGAAACAACAGCACCCTGAGGTTTATAACGTTCTTAATATTTTTTTTTTACTTTTATTTTAAGTAATTTACCAATGACTAGCACGGCTCTTCTAGTCTGCTTCTTTTAGCCGTGATTCTTCGACAACTAAATCTAGAAGTGCTCAATTTTCTGACTTCCCTGCGGGTCGGTTCGCCTTCGCATCCTAAACCGATTCCTTGTAACTCGTAATTTTATGGAATTCCAGTAATTTTCTCATTAAGGTGAAATTCATAAGAAACTTAAGTCATTACCTTTCTCTCTTCCTTACAGACCGACTAGCCGACAAGGTGTATGTCCGCGAGGAGGAAAGCTGAAAGGGAAAACTGTGTGGGGATTTTGTCCACTGGTTGACAGAAACAGAAGGTGAGTACGGCAGTGATACGATTAATTAACTTAATCGCCTTAGAGAGCGGCACTCGTCGCTAATTATTTAAAAGGGATTATTTTGATGGTTCGCCCGCCCACGTCTTAGCATCCGACTCATTGCCACGAAAGGTCTTCTTACCTACCCTATCCCCTGCCAACACCCGCCACTTATCCCCTTTTGTTTTCGCAATTGCTCCTGGAGCTCTGATAACGTACAAATCCTGCCTTTCTCGAGATCGTCCATTTTGTCCACTCCGCCCCATTCTTCAGAATTTAACTGGGAAAACTTGAGAGAACGGGTTTTATATTCTTCAGCTATGCTCCTCCTAGCAGTGCTGAGGTTTAAGACTCTACCAGCATAGAGCCCCATGGAAATCCGAGCGAAAGCATCCCGGAGCATTTATGCCAAGCGGCATTAAATTGAAGATCTATAGGTTTCGACTGAAAGGGTTTTTGTAGGGCTCCGGAGTCCAGGAGGGAGCTGCTCGTTCCCAGGACAGGGAATGAAATGAAGAATTGAATTAACGAATCGAAAACATGAGACTTCCCCCAACGGATGGACTGAAGCAGTTACGCTTTGGTGGTAGCCAGCAATGACCACCGAGTACTCTGAAATGGACTGCATCTGTCCGAAAGCCGGAGGGTAGAGACATTCCAGAGGGTCCCAGAGACTCTGGGACCAGTCCAGGCAAAAACTCTAGACCTCCTGCAGATTATCTATTTGATTGAAAATCAGGGAAAAGAAGCAACCAGGTCGCCGGTTAAGCAGTACCACCGTCGGGTACCCAGTGGAATTCTGGTAAACCAGAGTCGTCCAGAACCACTTCAGGTTGATCCGACCACACCACCTCCACCACGGCCATTGTTTCCACTGTTTAATCGATACAATGCACTCAAGGGCTTTCCTACGGGAAGACCATCCCGAACCATTCCGCATCGAGCCCGAGCGTGTTTGTTTTAAGTGCTGGCGCTTATCGAGACCCGACACAGTGCCGAAGGGACTCCTAATTGCTTAAGTTATAACCGGGCCGATGCAGTTTGCTGTAATTAATTCTCGCTGACTGAACCGGTTTGAAATCGGTTTGAACCGTTTCGTTATTGAATCGAGGATTGATTCAACTGTCGTGGATTATTTTACCAGTCCTTAGATCAATGCACCAAAATGTGGGCTTACATTGATTTGAATAGGACTATAAGTAATAATCGATTTCTACTAATTTTCAGTATCTAGGGCTAAGTAAGATTGTAAATTTTGAATTTATGCAGAGATCGCTTCTACGATTTTAAATTATTGCGAGTACGTTTATAAATTTTCAAGAAATTTTAGTCCATTGATGCGAAATTATTTAGTGGGTTTCATGGCACAGAATTTAAAATGATTTCGATAGCTGCGAATGGCTTAAGGTTTTTGTAAAAAATGTTCCAGTCCTGACCAGAACTCTTGAAAGAACTAAGTTTATAAGGTTAAAAAATTCGAATAATTTTTTAAAAAAAATAGGAGCGAAAATATGAATAGTCATAAAAAAGTTCTTATTGGAAAAAAAAACTATTTTTACTTAAATAAAAATATAAAAATTTTAAAAAGAGAATATTTGTAAATCTAGACAGTGAAAAATTAGAAAAATTGCAGACAAATTATGGGTGTAATGATAAAATTAAAAAATTATCTTTATTTCTTGCAAATTAATCTAGCGAAAATTCTGAAAATATTTTTTTTCTTTTTAGTAGAGAGACTTCTTCTAGCCTGTAAAACTTTTGTAACTATGAAACCTCCTTGGAAAGTTTTTCTTTTAAAATTCTTAAGATATGAGAATTATACTTTCATGTTAATTATAGTGATAATTTGTTCCAAGTCATTTTTTTTTTTTAATTGTTTAACATGATTTCAAAAAAAAAAAACTGTCTAGCCTTAGAAAAGGGATTACTTTGATCCCTAGAATGTATTTAATTTTTTTTTTCTACAAAATATAGATAACATCGTTTTACGTCTTACTAGCGTTTTTGGAAGATTTTTCGTCCTATATCAATGACGTCATTATAAATTTTTAATAAGTTTATATATTTAATTAGAAAAAATTTAATTATCAATTAAGAACAAAGAAAAAAAAAACAAATTCTCCACTCAACGTTGAGCCTTGTAGTTTCAAATAATTTTAGTATTTTTAAATGTAAAATTTAAAATTAATATTTAAAATATTCTTTAAAATATTCTTTTTTTTTTATTCTACCTATGGAGGTATTTCCAATCGACTACTTAAGTTCTTTGCACACGTACGTAAATACAAAAGTACTATGCAATTCCCAGTTGAATAAATAAAAAGATCTTTTTGATAAGCTTACGTAAAAAGTTAGCCAACCTTTCTAGTTTTTTTTCGCCCCCTTTTCCTTGTGGGTTTTTTTTTTTTCTTGTTGAAATGCCTTAAGCAAGCATAGCTATTCGATAAATTCAATTTAATCAAAGATCATCTGTGCAATTCGGCATAAAGAGTACGAGCCGCACGAGAAGATCTCATCGGATGCACTGATGAAGTGGGTCACTTCGATTTAAATGCATAACCAGCAGACAGCTGAGCATCAATGGCTGCATGTGCATCGAATGCAACCGCGAATAAAGTGGCCGATTCGCATTTTGGCATTTAAACGGCGTTATACACTGTGAATTAATTTGATCGGCCATTCGATTCCGTTCGATCTGATGACCGCAGTAGCCGAATTGGCCCCTCTGGCCACGAGTGCATCGTCTGCATCATCATCGACCTAGTGATGCATTTTAATTTTCTCACAAGCCTTATAAAATATTTCAATAAATCTAGAATGGGGCAATGCTTTTGCAAAACTTCCAAGACGCCTTGTTTCCGCATCTCCTTGAAATTGGCCACCATCTCGGAAGAAGGACTGCAACAAATTTGCACAGGACTGAGTAACTTCATTTTGTCACTCTTAAGACTGATTTTTGCTGCAGATTAAGGGGAGACGTCCCAGAAGCCGTCGTCGTTGCTGTTGCAAAAGTCCCCTGCTTACTGTCGGGATAATTTGATAAAAATGGAGACGTTGAAGCTTTTTTGCATCTTAATTAGAGAAAGAAGGAGTTAATCAACGCCGAGTTGGATTACAAGTGGTGCCGGGCAAGAAACTTCCTGTCTCCGTTCGGGATTGTCCGACGGGAAGCTGGGCAATGATAGTCTTCATAGACGTCATGACTGACAGGATGAATGGAAGAAGGAAGAAGATTGCTGTTTAATTATCAGTTCTACAATTTTTTTTCTACTTTTTATAGCTTCTTGTTGTTGTTTTTTTTTTTGTCTTGTCTGCTTCTGTTTTTAATGGAAAAAAAGGTAACCTTTCAAGTTATTCGCTCGTCGGTGTGATTTAACAAAGTTTAAAGAAGGACAACCGGCATTTAATTTTCATTTTATACTGATTCCTTTTATTTCCCGTTTTTATTTCCTTAAACTTTTCAATTCTTAAGAAGTTTAAATAAAAGAAAAAATATACACTTTAGGACAAAGTCAGTTAATTCAGTAAAAATCTGTCCAATCTTTTCGGTGATCAAATGAAAATTTTTTTTTATTCTATCGCGATAAAATTCCGAATATATTTTTTATAAAATTGTATCTGTGAATTTGTATAATGAAAAATTTCTCTTTTTTTAATTCTATTTATGGGAATAATTCACCTACACTGACAAAAGTAAAAAATTAATTTCCAATATTTGCACTTTAGCAATATAAAAAAAATTTCCTTTTCCTTTTTCAAAGTTATTGCAATAAAATAATTTCTAGTTGGTTCTAATTTCATTTAGTTCCATCAAATTTCATCAAATTTCGTCGATGAAAAGATATTTTATGATTTTAACAGCTGGTGAATTGTTTCATTCTCTTACGTTTATTTACCAAATGATCTGCCGTAGATCGTGGATTTGCGTAAAAACATTTCGTCATTGATCATCAATTGATCGTCAATTAATTCTTAATCAAATACTTAGGATTTAGTTGAATACGTTTCAGTAATGTCATTAGTCCTAGAAAATGTGTACGATGCACAACGTGGATTTAATATAAAGTTCCTAAGTCATTTTTTTTTTTAATAATTAAAGGACGTAAAAGTTATGCTATCGCGGTGTGTGGAAATAATTGAAAGGGTGAACCGATATAATACTTTTCACGTTTTCAACTTTAAGTACGAGCGTTGCATAGTCACTTTAATACTTTAGTACGGTTCAATGTTCGGGTAAATTTAGGTTACTGCCAAGTAATGTCACGTATTTGTATGCACTGAGCAAGGCATGTTACTTTGGTTTTTTGTTTTTTGTGTTTTTTATATATTTCATTAAGTACGTGTGAATGAATTCGGTTAATTAGCAATGCAAGTCAACTCATGTCAAACGTATTTGAAATACGTCTCTGACCTGAGAAGTGCTTTATTATTGATTAGTGGCCTTTATACAATTACATAAACGGAATCAAGGTGTGAAAAAAATTATCTAAGGCAAGTAAACCTCATAGATCGAGGGATTCATGCATCTAACAAATGAAATGATGGTCAGGTATAAAAATTTTCTTTTTTAATTTCTTCAATTTACTTCGATTTCAAACATAAAAGAATGTGATTTATAAATATTCTTTTAAATTATTATTTTATTTAAGTATCGAAAACAAATGTCCTTCTTTTTCCAAAAATACACTTAAATAATAATCAATTTGCTTAATATTTTGATCGTATTTCTGTTTTTTTTTTTTAATGTTCCATTTTATATGCAAAAATTTACGTCTGAAACAATAAAAATAAAAATAAAAAAAAAACCCCAGGAATTAATCAAAATCCAATTTGTATGTTTTAAATAATGAAAACAGAGACAAATATCTCTTTTGACAAACATGAAATATCTGAACCGACTCGATAACTACCAATTAATCTTCCTTTCAGGTATGACACGCTACAGCCGAAATCCACCCAAACAAACTGTGCCGCCAGTATCATTGTTATTGGGACAGAATTTTATTTATTGAAAGCAAAAAAGGTAGCAGCATCAAAATATTATTGGCATTCTTTAAATAAATCGTCCCATCCACAAATAAAAAAGTATGACTAATTTCGTACCCGTCGAGAAGACAAAACAAAAAATCATTTCAATCTCAAATCCCGGGTTTGCTAGTACCTACTGCTGAGGGTGTCCCTCGCGTGCCCAAAAATCTAAACCCTGCTAAATTCAATCCGATGGGAGTTCTGGGGTCCCCCAAAGCTGGCAGCCGTCATTTATCGCCTTTGTTTAATCACAAAAAAAAAAAGGGAAGCCGAAAAAAAAAGTTATTTAATAGCCAAACGAGAATGTTGCCATTCTGTTTATTCAAGCGTCGTCTACGGCACAGCGGCTGATGATGGTGAAAATAGTGGAGTTTCACATTTATCGATGGGAAAATCATTTTTGCGAAAAACATACGCGTGGCAATAAAATAAAAATTTATCGCACCAATAAATATCCGGTGAGGCCCAGAGCACGATTATGGGTATGTGGCACGATCATCCTGGTGGACTTTACGGTCGCGGGCTGTAAAGGGCTATGCATATCCCTGTTCGCCGTATGTGGTTCGAATTCTATTTCCGTGACACCATACCACTCAATTCTTGATATATCACACTGATAAAAAATTCCATTACACGTGCCCAATTTGCATACGACATTAATGCCTATTTAGCGAAAATGACTGGGAAGTATGATGGGGTAAAATCATCCTTTCGCGAACGGTCAATCCAGGGATATTCTGGGTTCTGGTCAAAAAACAAAAAAGAAAAAAAACCATAGATTATATTCAGCCTATCCTGTGGCAGGACACGGGATGTTATTCTGAAAATTCTGAATAAAAGAGTTGACGTATATCATGAAATATCGGAAGCCAACAAATATTACCGAATAAATTTTACCGTAACCACGTGTTATTTACCCACTCGCGGTTTCCCAAAAAACGTGCCTAGAGTGCATAAAACAACCCCCTACGACCGAATTTGTTTTCAACATAGGGCTCATCAGAATTTTACATAGATAAGAGACAGATTCGTCGACACCGTGATAAAACAAAACATCTCATTAATACGGGGAATATGCGGCATTTTAGTGGTCCTGACGCCTCGTGAAATATTTGCCCATATGTGCTTCAATTTTGTGCACATGGTTTATCCAACAGCAATAACAAAATTATCCCGGTAAATGCGGAATGGAAAATATTTTATTAATGAACGGATGCAACCGCTGGACTTGCCACTCACGTCACGGGTTTTCCTCTAATTCTGGTACATTAAAGCGTACTCCGGTGACCACAGGTGTGACACATATTTTTACAATCCTTTTGCTGAACTAGGTAAATAATATTAAAATAGTCAGCAGGTAGTTATAATAGATATTTTTGGATGTTCCACAAATAAATCCATCAGTTCAAACCGAATCAAATGACCTTATAAATGTTTATCAAAAGCAATGGCCAACAAATCAGTGAATTCTTTCCTTTCAACGTTCTAAAAATTCAGTACTATCCGAAAGTTTTTCCTTCATCTGGGAAAACCTGTCTATTACTTTTCGTGTATAAACTTCTATTTTCGCAAAAATAAATACTTCTTTCAGTAAAAATGAAATGTTCACAATTTTAAAGTTTTCCACCTTTTACAGAAAATTTAATATTGAAGTCAAAAGAGCTCTAAAGGGGATTTCTACGTTTCCAATTCACTTACACAAATTGTTTGTTGCTCTCTACAGAGCCAAATCAAATTAGAAGAAGATAAAACGTTCTTACTTACTTCGCTTGGATGGAACAGAAGACGAAGTTTCCCGTCAAGGTGCAAATGTTCCAATGTCCTGTGGGCAAAACCAGGATTTTAAACTCTTCCACTGTCTCGAGATGGGATGGGATGAGAAAAGCTGATTTGACAATTTTTCAGTGGGGTTTCCAAAAGCTGACCAACAACTTTCCCATATTTCTGCAACTAGCAGTTCGGATTGTCAATTAAATCGTGTAGGAAGGAAGGGCTGCTCATATCTGCCCATAAATCTCTTTCAAGGTAGATATGTCGGACCCTGAGGTAGTTTAAAAATAACAAATAAAATAAGGTCGGGGACTGTACACTTTTGAGATACTTTTGTATGTTTTTGTAGTACCTGAGAGGTAGACGCTTGTCATTCTCACTGTGCTTTTGTGGGCATCTTGTTAGTGATTCATTTAATTTATTTTTAATATGTTTTTGCATATAACGTAGCCGTTCCATTGCACGAATGTACGTAAGTCCAGGATCCATCCTTATGTCCTTTAAAGTGCTGAGTATTTACAACTATGAGAAAGTTTATTTTTGGGGTTGTAGGTTTGTGCAACGTAATCTCAAAAAATAATGAACAGAATTTAAAAATTCTTTCTCGATTAAAAAACTTAGATCATAAAGTCGAATATAGAAATTCTTATAATGATTCTGATGCAGGAAAAGGTGCCGAGAATTTATGATAACTTTAATAGACCTTAGTGTTACCTTATAGAGGAAACGTCTCCGAAATGTTGCAGGCAATTTAAATAAACTTAGTTCAAATTTAAATTTAATAGTCGAATTTTAAACATTCATGCCCAGAGATTTCTTGACTGTAATATTTTATAAAGCAATTTTTTCAATCAAGAATTTTAATTTAAAAAATTCGTCAAAATTTTACTTATACTAAATTGTTTTTTTTTTTCAATAATCCGCTACACTTTTTAATACTTTTAATTATTAAATAAAAAATTTAATTCATATAAATAAAAAAATGATAAATGTAAATGAAATTTATAAACGATTTTTAAGACTTTTTTTTTAAGTTAAGACAACTCTCGGGGCCATAGCTTATTTAGTTTTTTAAAGCACATCATCTTTTAAGTTGTATCGTCGGAGCATGGTGGAAAATAATTTTATTCAACGAAAAGAGAGGAATTTGACTAGTATTCCTTTTAATCCATAAATAGAACCTGTATTTGAGCTAGACAGATACAGATCATAGAGCTAATGTAGACGCAAGTTTATGGGAATCGGAAAAAAAAAATTAATGAAGTGCCACAATTTTCTCCTGTTTATGAAGAATATGAGGAAAAAAAAAAGTGAAAGCATATCAAGTAATGTCACACACCTTTCAATCTAAGAAAAAATTACTGTTGAACATCTCTAGCTCATCGTAGGAAGTAGTTATCTGTCGATTCATCACCGGGGAGAATACCATACCCGGAGGGCTGTTCATATATCAAAATATGTCAAAATAAGACGACGTTTCCAATCATTTTTAGATTCTCTACCCTCCGATGAAGATGCATTCCTAAGGATGATAAAAAAAAAAAAACCGCCCTACCGAATACCACTTTAGTTAGCGCCAAAAGAAATGAACAAAACGTGAATTTGCAATACTGAGACATAGACTGTGTCGACATGGCGCCGAAGTTCACGCCTCTTACATCCCTAATTGCGCACGGATGAATGATGGATATCGAAATCGAGTAGAAGTCGCGAAATTTTCAGCCCAACGATTTCGTGATTTAATTTTTCATCACTTGACTGGCTCCGTTCCAAAAACGGCAGTGTATAAGAAAAGTAGGTGGGTAAACACAAATGGGCGGATGCTGCACAGACAATGGAAAAGGTGTTAAAAGTTGGCAACCAGGTAGAGAACGACGCGAAGGGAAGTGCACGATAACTGAGCCATTCCAGTATCTCGTCACCTGATGCATTTTAATGACACCTCAATTTGCATTAATTAAGGTGCAGGGAAGAATCGAAATAAAAATACTTTCCCATTCGACAGAGTCAACAACATCCAATGGCATTGAAATTACCTGAGCTGAGGATGCAGGTGGGAAAGCAATAACCGCGGTTTCTATTAAGGAAATTAAAAAGGGAAATCCTGGCAGGATTCTTAAAGTTCCCTGATATACGAATAACTTGCCCTTCCAGATCCAGAGATCCCAGAAAAAGGTAGGTTTCTCTATGTAGTGGAGAGGGCACGGGACAGGGACAGACCTTTAACCTTTCTCTGGGATGAATTTAATGGGATTTATTCGGGAAAAAGCGTCGAAGGTGTGCAAGTACAAAGAATCCTCCGTTCTCCTCCCCTTGACTCAACCAATTAATCTGATATGAGCTTTCGCCTCTATTGGGTCGTTAGCGCCGGCAGTAATTACCTGAAAAAGCATCCCTTAATGGAATCCTGAAACTCAGGATTAGAAACTCCTGTTGCTCAAAAACACTCTCCCCCCTGCCGCTTTTATGAAGTTGAGGGGTTCAACAGAGTAGCCTATTGTTGTTCTCATTTTATCATAATGCGTATTGATTTTTGCGTTGAGCCGTGCCGACTCTAATAAATCACCGGGGGCATGGATATGGAGCAGAATGGGCACATAATTTCATATTGCCGCACTAAACATATGTTCGTTCCTGTTCGTCCTGCTCACCACTGCTCTGAATTTTTTCCTTTATCGAGCAGCTCGACTTGATAAACGACCGACCACCACTTCCACCGGATGAGTTAGATTACTCCAAGAAAGCAGGCTACCGTCATCCCTTCATGTTTTAAGGGTTCCCGAACTACCAATGGCCAATTTTATGTTGTTTATTACCATGACGGACAGCTGCATTAATTGCCTATTGCTGCACGAGAAATTAGTCAGGTATGTGCTGTAACTAGTGGACAAAGGAGCAGGTGGATCGATACCCTAATGAATGTTACCTTTACCTCGCACGATGCTGATTGATTGATTCTGAGAATAATTTGAAGTGTTCGTGTCATTTCACGTCGTGTTGAAGTCTTTTGTCGGAAAACAGAGCAGATGTGACGTTGGCCAGGGGGTGTATTACCAGCACAAATGTGAGGGAGGACAATACAGAGCAACGCGTTGTACGGATGATTGATGGCCACAGCCAGAAGTGGGTTAATCGCTACTCAAACAATTTATTTGTCTTTTCGTTATTGGGATAAATAGTTTGTTGTTTTGTTTCGTTTTTTTTCATCTCCCTTGGGTTCATTGTAAATATTTAGAAGATCTATTAGGGATAGTTGATTAAAGTGTTGCATGCTTTGATTAGCAATTAGCCCTAGTGTGGATTTGTGAATTAGGAGAACGGGCATGTAAGATTTTGTACGTATTTATTTATTAAGCATTATTTTAACCCACAACCCAAAATTATATTGTATTATTTTTTTGGAACCCACAGATCCAGAAGATTGTTTTCATATAGACTACAACTGGTCACTTAAAAATAAGAATCTCAAATATCATCAAAATGTTTAACACCACTTTTATACCTAAGTCTATTTTAAAAACGGTGTCAGTTAGAAGTCTAAAACTGATCTTCAGTGTTTACCTAATTTTTAATTTTAATCTAATCTAATTAAAAAATACAAACAAAATTAAATAACTGTCTTATAGAAATTTCAACGTTAAAATTTGCTTATATGCATTCAGGACACAATCTTGGCTAATAAAATTAAATTATTAATATTAAGATGCTTTTTTGCATGCAAGCTTAATTCACACTTGACCGGTTTCTTATTTTTTTTCGTCGTTTTTTTTGTGTATATTTATTTTAATTTATTTGATTTTCCTCACCTTCTCCGTTGTTTTATTATAAAAAAAAGCCTGGACCCACCCTTAGGATTCCAAAATAAAATATATTTGCATATAAACTTTGGAAATTTTCTTATAAATTTAAATTGAATTCGATCAAGACTTAAACGAAGTTGAAATTAATATTTTTTTTTTTGTTTTTTGTTTTTTAGACAAGGTCACGAAGGTCAAATATTAAAAATTCATTTTGTAAATTTTCTAATCGAATTTCTCTTAAATCAATAAAAATCATATTACGTGATTTGCTAATTGGTGTACAAATTTGCTCAGATTTATTCGCAATGTGATTAAAAGATGATCAGACATAAAGATAAAGTTGTCTAGCTACGTTACGACCAAGACTTTCGCGATCTGCCACTGGAACTGGCAAAATACATTTCTCAAAATCCACTAATACCAATTATAAGGAATTTGAATATTTCTTTTTTTTGCGAAGGGACAAATTAAATTTGGATTAACATTTTGATGAAGATATTATGAAAATAGATAAAAAGAATACCGTCTCCCTTTAAAACGTTTTATAAATAAACATAGCTCAGGTATGCGTCGATATATAAAAACGCGAAAGTATTTAACCGGCTTTCCGGTTGTCGGTGAAATCAAATTGGCTCTCGATCACAAAAAAAAAAAAAAAAAAAAAAATGTTTGAAAAAATAAAGAAAAGAAACAAGCGAAGCGACTGTCGATTGCCGAATTTCCCAGTGCATAGCCAATTCAGAAAGCGTTTCCCATAGAATTAATGCCCATATAGGCCCGAACCGCGAATTCTCAGGCATTCCACAATTTGATCGACCTCTGATGAATTTGAAGGCCCTCTTGGTGGGCCACGACTTTGAGCTATGGGATGGGTTAGGTAATTGCAACTTTCCATGGGTGAAACACGTCCAAAATAGGAGGCGTGACACCTATGACAAATGGGAACAAATTGCCAGACGCCGGTGCTAGGACAACATCGCCGCCAGTCAATTAAAATTAGAATAAAAGCTGAACTGGGCGCTCGCTGCCAAGATAGCAAACGTTAGAGCGCCACATGCTCTGACGTCGTGAAAGATTGTTTTGGGTCAAAAGCCTCTGGAAGAAGTCATCACTCCCCAAGGCGGCGAATGTTTGACTCTTGTCTAGAAGATTCGCGGTTCGTTGGCGCTTAATTTTCTTCTAGATCGCGCGCATCTTGGAAGATATGTTTTAAGGTGCACACACTACCGGGTACTGCTGCGTGGTACATTGGCAGGGGTACGTCAGTGCCAGCAGGCTCTTTGAAGACAGGTTCGAAGAACAGACCGCGCAGGTCATTGCTTCTTTACGATTTTCTTGAAGGTAATTTATCTCACCGGGGCATGTAATTTCAATTAGGAACCGTCATGCTGGTTAACGTGGATGTGTTTAGTTTGGCTTTTTTTTACGTAAATTTCTGATCAGAAATAGCCGGCGGATCTTCACCACTCAGGGGCCCTTCGGAATCATCTCGAGTGCTGCTTTTTGGACAATGCTAATCACTGTCAGGTAGCTGTCCACGAAAATAACATTTCCTGACAGCATTTCGATGGCCCTTCAGATTTTGGGAATTCATTCTTTTTTTCTAAAATTCCCAAGAATTTACTCTGTACTTTCTCACCTGGACTGTGTGCAAATACAGTACACATATTTGGGCAATTGAAGTTGCAATATGAAATTAAAATTCACTAATAGAGAGTACTATTGCTTACTAAATGCTCAATTTAAATTACACTGTGACAAGCTCAAAACTCATCATTAAAAAAATATATAAATATAATTAGACTAACTATATTTTTTAAATTTTTACGATTAGAAAATTCGTAGTTTAAAAAAAAAATCTGAAGAAATAAATTCTTGTTTAACCCATTATTAAAATGTAAGAAAATAATTGTCAAAATTACATTCCTGTCTTCAGAATTACTCAATTTTTTTAAAAGACTATAGTCCAAAAGTTTTTAATTGATTCCACCTTAGTTGGAAGATTATAAAATTTAAAATTCTTTTGAAAACGATGGGTTTAAAAGTGCGAAAATGAATAGAAAATTGAGTTAAGCTTCCTTTTCTACCGCGATCATATCAAAAACCCTCAAAAAGGGGGTCCTGATAAAAAAAATACTTTCATGGTAAGACCACTTGATTACTAAAAATTCTCCAGCTGTTCAGATTAGAGTAGATTCTTAGTTGCAGTCAAGCAATCCACCAAATCCATATCGAATGGCTGGTAGTGGTCTACATTCATCGAAAACCTTCCATTCTTGGACTATATGAATTCCGTCCACTCGTAAGCCTTTCACAGGTCCATGGATTACATTTTTAATTAAAAATTCCCCTGGTGCTTGTACCACTGAGCTTTTAAAATGACTTTCCGTGGTCATCATGGCATCTACCACCAAAGTAATTTTAATATTTCCCAAAATGCCAATGAATCAAATAATCCATTTAATTAAAATAAATTGCATTAAGTTACCGACAATGGTGTTGAATGTGTCCGCCGTCGTACTCTGTCCACGGTCCAGTGAGTCCGTTGGCGTGTCCACTTTGGCGCGGTATGGCAGTAACAACATCAGTGGTCATACTGTGAGTGATTTGATTTCCTGGGAACCTTGAACCACTTTCACAATTCTCGGTGGATTGTAATTACAATTAATTATCTCATTTGTTTCGGTAGCTCTCAACGTGTTCTGAGCTTTCCGCCCGCGTACCGCCTCCAATCAAATCTGTCTCTGGTCCAAAGAATGTAGTCAAAGACAATGGCCAAAGTGGGGTAAATAAAAGGAGGCGGTAATCGTATAACAGAGGAATAAGAAAAATGCCCTCATAGAAGCCAAGAAGGACGTCATCGTCGTTAGGGAGGGCAAAAAAAATTTTCCTTTCACGGAAAATGGAAATCGACTTAAGTAAATGGATTAGAACGACTGGGTAATAGTTAACATTTTATGGGGCCTCCAATCTGTCCTCTAGTGCTGCTCCAGTGCGCCTTATCTTAAATGGCAGCGCTCGCAGGACATGGGGGCTAACTTCAATAAATAAGAAACCAAACAAAGCGAACTGATTTATCATGAATGGACAACGCTTCGACAGCTCCGGAGAAAACCCCAGAAAGCAGTTCGATTGGCCGGATAAATTGGATTTTAATTAAAAATCAGAAAAACGGGAAAAGCGCGCACCTACTGCGGCAGAAATGGTCGGCGGTCCGCGTACGACGGTGGCCGTCGACTGGCTCTTAGATCTAAGATAACAGGTTTCCAAATGCTATCGCCGATCAGGTGATTGACGTAGGTTAGGCGGGTAAAATGAATGGATTTACCCACTCGACCGAGGAAAAACAGAGATCGGGATCAGAAGGCTCCAAAAGCTGGAAAAACTACTTTCCTTACGTCTAAGACATTCACCGTGCTACCGTATCGTCAAGCAGGTCGGTGAGGTGTGACAGCATCTTTGATAGTTTCAAATGACCGGACATGTGTGGTATGAGCCACTTTCCTTCTACATGACCACTTGTTGTCGCTTTAATGATAAAATTGCTCACCTAAGAGGATAACAACAAATAATAAAACATCAACAAAAACGACAGGTGCGATTATTTGTGATGATCTAGACCTTCAACAGTTGCTTCGGTTTTTTGGGTTCATTGACATAAATAGCTCCAGTGATCTCGGATCAGTTGTAGCGATAGATAACTTTAATGATCTTTGGGCGCTTTTATGCTAATGAGATTTTCTCCAGCGGATAATTCTGTCGCTATCGTCTTGTCATCTTGACGAATTCTTTAAGAAATGTAACAAGATTTTTATGGTCTGGCTGTGGGCCGGAAGCCGATCTAATTTAAACGAACAATGTTCTCGTTCCATTATCTACCGTTTTATCTTTTGGGGCCGGAATGTTTTCGACGTATTAAAGCACGGGAATTTGAGGATTATTGGAATTTATATATAAAATAATATAAAATCTACGTACAGAAGTACAAACGGTGGCCACTTACACTTTTTTAATATACGGAATTTTTGGTGCATGAAAACAACTCACATTTTCCTTTTTTTTGTTATTGAGTCAAAAAATGTTCTAGTTGATCCATGAACTAAATCTTTATCTTTCAAAGTTCAAATGGACATCAGTCTGAGCGTCTTAATAAATCTTTATGCAAGAAATTCAAGAGAACGTCGAGGCTGTCGTGGAGAAAAGAAAAAGAATGTGATGACCTTGTGTACATGTTTAAAACTTTGAAAGTTGTTGCGAGAAAGTTCTAAGCAGATTCAAGAGGATTTGGGAAAAGCGCCAGCATGAAAATATTAAAAAAATCGATTTATAATATTTTTTGTTTTATTTTTCCCAGGATTATGATATTAAAATTATTTGCATGAAATGCGATGTATTCTTGTAAAGACATTCCAAAAAGCAGGAACGAAAGAACAATGTTTTAAAGAAGTCATTTTTATTTGTTACTCTGAATATTTTTACACCGAATAATGAAATACAGAAGAAATTTTAACACTTTAAACAACGGGGAGTATTTCGAAAAGTTCAAAATTTATTTTTTAAACTTTTGTAGAAACAGCGGTGGAATATTTTGTTGAGAGTGAAAGATAAACTTTTTGTCGTTAAAGTTCAATGCTTCTAGGTACTGTGACGTAGACTGTACTTTGATGAATTACTTAGGACTTTTTTTTTTTTATTTAAACGTGCTTATGGGAGTACAGAACTTAGAGATATTAAATATATGTAAATTTACATTTGTGCAAATTTGCCGTCGTTTTATTGTGATTAGATAAACATTCAACTTATTCATATCAGTTCCACCTTTTTGAGATATGAAATCATATTTACTATTACAAATTCGCTAAAAGCTGGTTACGTATAAGAAGCATTAAGTCGGGGAAATAGCTGCAGCTGACATGTGTAAAAAAAGATCAATTTCCATGCAATCAAGAAGCCCGTGGCCATGTTGACAAGGCAAATAACATACTCAAACTATACTGAACGTATGCACCATCTAACGAACGACCGTAACCGCAGACTGGACAATTGCGCTGGATATAGTCTTATCCGCGGTCGGGCGGGCTCTCTAACGACCGGGAGACCGCAACGGAAGGTTCTCTACTGATCCCGGTCTATGGTCATCAGAGATTCTGAACAGCACCACTTAAAAAGGAAGTTGAATAGCCGCCGTTTATCCGATTTGAATTGTAAATTCAAACGAGCAAATATACACGCCCGCTTCCCGTCCAGTAAATGGGAATTATGTGCGATGCATCGTCATCGTCTCCTGACGACCGCCGTTACCCGCAAAATCCCGCGGGATTTGCAAGGGAAGAATTTGCATATGTTCGCGATTATAATATTTCTGTCCGCGTTGTGTGCAGGTAAAAGGTAATGCACGTTTCACACGAGATTGTTAACTTGCAGTATCTTAAAGAGCATGCCGAAGCGGTTCCGTGCCGTACCTTAGGTAACGTAACTTTAGTCCTATCCGTGCATGTCGCTCAAGAAGCAGGTAATCCACAAATAGGAGTCACTAGGAGCCTTCTAAGCAACTTGGATGGGGGTATGTATGCGTCTGTTTGGTGGGTAAGTAAGGTGCACGTAATCGCGACAACGAGCGCGATGTTCTGTTCTAGCCAGCGGAGATGAAACTTGTTTCGCTACGGCTCGGAGATTTCAGAAATTCCAGATGAGTTTGCATATTATGGAGTTGAGCAGCATTCGCAACTTGCTCATTATTTTCGAATCACAGTTCACCTGAGGGGAGAGGCGGGGGACAAGCGGGATAGTGGGAAAATATCGGGAGAATCGCGGCTTATGGCGACGGAAACGTGCCGCCACAACACACACACTATCTGCGAACAACTAGCAACCGCCATTGTTCAAACAAGCGTAATTAGACGCATCTAGGCGAAAGGAGTAAATATAATTGTTAAATCAGCGGAATAATTTGTCCTTGGGCATATGTTGCTCATTTTCAGGATTAGTGAACGCAAAAATGTGCTAACAAAACATCAGGCACCCGCTTCAACTCGGTTTAATGTCACGATGCAGTTGTTTCTTAATGCGTGATAGTACCGATTGCAGCAGAGACCCTACGTGGATTCAATTAAATGATCATAATACGTCGCAATAGAGGAGCATTAATTGAGGCCTGGATTAGCCACGACTGCTCTCAATTACCGACGACTGCTATTACGGAAATTGATTTGGAGTTAAATCCTAATTGCGATAAAACGACGCATTTATTTTCATCGTTGGCGTTTTCAATGCGATCGAGTGTAATAAAAATGAAATTTTAATTAAATATAAAATCCTATTAGGCGATTAAATTAATTCAATTAGAAATAACCTACAAAGAGACTGAAAAAAGTCTTAATTTAGAATAATAATTATTTTGCGTTTATCACAAAAGTTATTTTAAATTTATCTAATGATAATACAAACATTTTAGCTCCTTTTATGATATGAAGTTATCACGAACGAAATTTCAATATAAATTTTATGTAAAAAAGGAAGTGATAGTATAAAAATTACAAAAAGGAAAATATGTACTGAAACTTTTTTATTAGACATAAACCATAGTCGAACCAGGAGATATGATTTAAAGGACAAAATTATTGAAATTACCAGTGGCGAGGTATGAGTGAATCCATTCATTGAATATTGCAGCTATAACTAGCCAATGTGATGGCACCGTGATCTAAGAAACTCATTTGATTTGAATATCGAGTCGAACCTTAAAAGATTTATTATTGTACGGACGCAAAATATGATCACTCCACATTTTATACGTTCGTTAAAATCTAATTTGAATTCGGAATTGGGTCTGCACTACTTTTACATCTAATCGATCGCGATTGCACTAGTAGTTTTAATCAAATAAACTTTAAAAAAATATATTCAGACCCATTAACCCACAGAATATCATCACATCATGCTCAATATATGTTGTTTTTTTATGTATAGTTAATAAAATTTTAATAGTTCGCTTTCAACAAATAAAATACAAGGAGAAAGGAAGCAAACGACACACTGCATTGTGTAATTCATATAATTTATTTTTAAAACGTCATACGTGATAAATTTTATATGTAAAATATGAAAATTAGATACCGAATGTGTGAATCGAAGTCTCACTTGGTCCATTTGATTGCTTAGCGTATGTCACATTCATACAGGCAGGAAGTGGGACACAATATAAGCAACTTTTCGGCGGTGTCCATTCATTCGATTAAAAGGTTATAACTGTCACCACGAAGAGGTGTTTAATAATGAAAATTTGCATGAATTCGATGCTATATCATTCGATTGCTAATTCAAGCAATTTTAATTGAGTTTTTTTTTTAATGATTTTAGATCTCTTGCGAGAGAAATCCCAGTTGTCGGTAACTATTATCCAAAATGTTGAGTTTCATTCAAAATTAGATCGAGTTTTGGGTGGTATTTATCGTTTTTATTATTAATTTATCATATGGACGCATCACTTCTGAAATAGGACATATGCTCCACAAATGAATTCAGCCTACAGATGAGCCTTGTTTTCATGCATATAAATTTTTGTAAATTGAATTTGATGATTGCATAAAGTGGGAATATTTTTTTTGTTCGATGGAGAATGGAGGCCATTTTCCACTAAATAAAATTAAAAATATTTTTTTATCGAAATTTTATTAAAAATTCATTTGAGTTCTGAAGTATAAAATAAAAACACATACATTTTATTTCTTATCAGTTTATTTCATGCCACCAAGTAAAAAATTCGATATTTATTGCAATACTAAAAACATAACATCGTAGAAATATTTTTATTTTTTCTTAATTATTTACACTAAAATTGTAGTTCATTTTGAACCCACTTCAAGAAATTTAAGGGTCGAAATGAGTAATACATGATTAAAATTCGTAAAACAATTTTTAAAGACATACTATTTCTAGCCTGGCCATTCTAATTCTATTATATGTGATTTTTATGGATGTTTGAATTCTCCTCAACTATCAATTCAGATAAGGCAAATTTTCATCATATATAAACACTTTGAGAATTTTTATGCATTCAATCGTAAAAGTAAAACTCTTCGTCGAATTATGAACTGAAAATCTGCCAGAATTAAAACCTTTTTTTTCAAAAATACACTCCTGATCCCGATAAACCAATAGAAGCAGAAGTTTCTTTTCAAAAGTTGAAAATCCTTCGAACTTCTCAGATCTATTCCCATAGTCAATAATCCTCTCGACTTTAACATAGCCTTAACTGAAACCGAAGTATCTTCAATTGGCCATAAACAAGTGCTCCTTCTTATTCAGGTCGTGTCCCCTTTTTTGGCAAATTTCCCGGGCTCTCAAAAATCCCGTGTCGCCGCGCATATAACCACATAATGGCAAAATGACTTCTGAACTTGCACACACATTCGTCCGGTGGCCGTGTTAACCCGGATGCCGACGGGTACATGGCCCGGCTACGATGGTCGTAATTCAGGTCCCAAACTATTTTACGGGGCCGTGCCATCTACCACCGACCCCTTGACCCCCGTGCTGCCAGGATATCCCATTGTATTCGTCGAGCCCCCTATTCCGGCTGTCCCAATATTTTTTCATGTTCTACTGGTAGGCAGCGAACATGGTGCAGAAGGGTTCTTAACCCTTTAGCTGTCTCCCAATTCTAGGGTCCTTAACCCCCAGCCCATTTGGGCGACAGGCGTTTTACTTAAAGTATCACACTGTTCTGCTCCACATATGACAAAGTTGTTCACTTAAACTTCATATGCTAATTATTGTGTCACGTATTCACATTAGTGCTACGGATCTCGTTCGAAGGAGTTTCAGGCAATGTTCTTCTGGTCGACTGCCCCGTGCGTCATCGCGCAAGATTTTGTTGTGATGCAACACAACGACCACATTACTCGACATCGACTTCTGAGAATTGGCTGTCCGCTTTAAGACCACAATAAATTAAATCCCAAACTATCGGACTTGCTTGTCCATATATGCCAAACATGTCGCACATATGCTGGGGGCGGCGACGGGGGCTCTGACTCGAACGAGAAACCCACTGATTTGGATATCCGATCTGATTTGGACAGAAGCTGACCTTTGTGAGGAATAATAGAAAATTTCTCAGTTGGGGGCTCGCTGCAGATGTTTGTCTTTGGCATGCATGCCGATGGCTTTCAGTTTCAGTAGCATGGCATCGATGACATTGGACCCTACCCTTTTCGGAGGCACTACCGCATGCCTTGAATAATATTACTCGATTGGACCTATGTGCAGCATCAGCAGCATTGCTATGCGTTCTGATCCCAGGAGGTATTCAAAGTCCTTGACAGCATAAAGTAATTAAAATTTGCTTTGAGAGGGACCTGAAGGCGATGGTTTTTGTTTTAATACTTAATGAGACTTGAACCATTGTAGTTCAAACCACAGGAGGACCGCAAAAGATGCAAAGGATTAAAATTCCCATACCACTTGACGTCATTCGTTTCGTAGGTAATTTAAAACGAATTGAAATAATAATCTACCGCTTTATTTAACATTGAAGAACGAATATTACGAATTGCTTTAACACTTTTTTGATATAGCAAAGTCAATGGATCCGTATTTAATAAAATCTGTTGTCGCATATATCAGAGACGTTGAAATGGCCCTTAATTAGTGCAATGAAATAGTTAAGGAAGCTATGGCTCCTTGAAGAATGAGCCAGTTTTCAAATTTAAGAAACGTCTTTTAGACCACGTCTGTTCCAATTGAAAAAGTCTTTTCTAAGATAGACCTAACAACGCGTCCATGATTTTGAGATCACTATTTAATAAAGCCAGAAATGGAGTTAGTCCTGCTAACAATGGTATTACTATGATTATTGAAAAAGAATTGTGTAGAAATTGTTATTTGTTAATCTAACAAATATAAGAAAAACTTCTCCTATTAGTGGAGAATATACTACCATTTAAATTTTATAGGTTTCAAATGGAGAAATATATTTAATATTGTCAATAATATTATTTCATTTTATACTAATCCAAAATTATATTAAAGTAAATTTTTACGCATAATAAATAAATTCTAAGTAGGGTAATAAATTGATATGAAGTTTTAAAATTTTTATCTAAAATCTAACAAAGCTACGGGTCATAAAACTTTTTATGGATCAATCTATGCTACATAAAAGATTTAATTCAATGTTCAGTCAATTTCCTAATGACCCCTCAATAAACACCCGCGGGCAGCACTTACGATGACCCAAAACACCTCTGCAATTTAACGTGACCCAAAACTGGGCCCGAAAAAACATTAAAATTATGACTCGACCCATAAAACTCTAAGTCGTATGAAATGCCTAAAGGCCAAGGTGTTATAGCAGTTCTCTTCTGGTTCCCCCTTGTCACAGCCTCCTCCACATATGTCTACATATCTACCAGCATTACAAAATCGAATCCCATGAATTCTAGTTGTGTCTAGTAGTCTAAGGTGCACAGTCGCGTAACCCATTAAAAACCCATTGAAAATTTGACCCAAACGGCGCTGATCGTGTGGTCACATTCCTCACGGCACATGAGAGGAATCGCAACATTTGCCGTTAATCCGCAAAGAGTCGTGTCGAATTATTCCAATGGTAGAAGATATATACTCACCTTTGGTACACCTTTCAGAAAACATAAGATAAGTAAAAAAAAAAAAAAATCGAAGTCATTTACTCGCCAGCCGAACCTCAGAAGGCTTAACAATGTGGCGCGGATCCAGTACCTGTGCACCACGCCGAAGCCAAAGAGTCGAAGATCACTTGAACGCACGTATAGAAATCTATCCCACTAGCCGATCTCGCGGCTCTGGAAGCCTCTGAGGTGAGTCTAAGGTGTTCTTTGCGGGAAGATCAGCAGCTCTAACTGTTGTTTCGAGAGTTCGAGATAATTGCAGCTAGTCAAACAGGATTTCTTCTAAAAGATATAACTCCACTTTTCTCCGGTGGCCACCGTCGCGGGGAAGTTCGGTCAGAAGTGTGAGCGTAAAATTGTCTAAGATTCTCTGGGTTTTAGATGAATGATCATCTTGTTGCTAAACTGTTGGGAAAAATGGTTAAAATGATGGCTACGATGGTGAATGAGGGTGGTCACCGTAAAAAATGTCTATGCTTATATAATTAGCATAAATACCGTTTGCGCCAGAGGTAGACTCTTATTGTTTTTTTTTTTCTTTACCTTCCCAAGCCAGACCATTTTGTGCTCTCCTTTTGATGAATTGCGCGCGAGATCAAGATCATTGATCTCATACGTCGGCCTAAATGAAAGCAGTTCATTGGACATGCACGTGATTAATGATCGAGAACGGGTATGAGTTAATTATCTCGCCGAATGGTCAATTTTTTAAAGTTCTTTTAATGGCAAAATTAACATTGAAAATCGTGGGAAATTCGAAGATGGAATATTAGGGGCGTATGAGTAATTTGATATTACAAGAGATACGCGTCATTTATTACGTTAATAGTTCGGTAGTAGGGAAATTAAGATTTTTAAGCAAGTAATCTATTTAAATCTTTTCTTAAGGAGGATCCAGAAGGCATTGTGATTGAGTGTTCTTAGCTTACCTTTTTTCAATGGGTCGTCGTTTAATTAAAATTCATAGTCTGGTTAAAAGGCTGCATAAAGTGCCTCGTGCAGATTAATTTATAAATAGAGCAGATTTTTGATGATATGGTATAATCTTTCCGTTTTTATTTGATTTATTTTGGCAACAATCGAAGCAACCACTTTTACTTCTAAATAAAGAAACACTAAAGTTCGCATGACATCAAAATTAATAAATAAAATTTCAATAAATAGCGTACATTTCGATTTTTATGGACAAAAGGAAAGACTGAAAGTTGAATAGTCAATCAAGGAAACAAATCTAAATACAAATCACCATACATTTTTGCCTCTAGAGAATAAAGGACTAGGAGTTTTTCCGTCGGATTGGCTATTTAAATTTTTGGGGAATAATATGCTATGTCATGCTGTTAAACCTTTGAGCATCGTAATTTACTTTTAGGAAAAAGGGTATATTTCGATTATAAAACTATTTTTGTACTTTTTCACAAAGCTGATCCCTATAGTGGATTCATTTAATGATCCCATAAAAATTATTTAATACTTTCGAAATTAATATATCGTCTTGGTTTCGAAAAACATGGGCATCAGCTTTATAGAGCTAAAAAACAAACGATTATTTTATCGGAAAATGAAGGGGAATACTATTTCATGTACGAAATCGTGTAGTTATATTTTTTTCTTATTCTTCCATAAAATAGTGCCATTTATTAAATAAGCCTTGATAAGTTCACCTTATTCCCAGAATATTAGCATATCTCCGCCCTTAGAGACGTGAACGTCAACTGGGGCATGTCCAAGTGTCCAGGGGGATATCAGGTGCTATAAATTACCTAACTAATAAACAAGCGGAATAATTGGCGATAAGAAAGGTTTGATTACGCTACAAGGCCCATTCAAAGGTAACACGGCACACTTCAGGGGGTTTTCTAACGCACCGTGAAGAATTTCCATCTCAATGCAAATCAAATCATTTTGAAGGCATAAAGGCGGTAAAAAGGTTCACGCAGGCCAAGCGGAGAGGAACCTTCAGGAGCTCTTGGGACGGCAGCCATCAAGAAAACTAGATTAAAAAATGTTCCAACTCTTGTTCTCTTGCAGACGGTTTGCGAGTGTTTGTGAGGGTTTGCATGCCGGAACGCGACCTAATTTACCTTTTTAACCCGCGTAGAGCACCTGCATTCCACTTAGCGTGTCGTTCACACACTTTATGGCGTGATTTATACGGCTTAAGCGACTACCTGGAATTATAACCCCATCTGCCAGTACTTTGTCGTTTTAAAGTTCAAAGAAAGTAAAATAAAAAATACCTCTGGAATTATTCGTCAATTTTCAAGCGTTTCTGGGTGCCTTTATATCAACTCATAACATCGGGGGGGAGCGGGAAACAAGGGGTGAACTTTGTTCGGGGATTGTTTGCAAGAAGTTGCAAAGAGCTCCTTTGTGCGTTGCCTGGCAAATAAAGGCGATCTCACTCAAAGGAGGCCCTCCATTGCTACGATTGACCTTGTTCTGATGTGGCTTGAAGAAAGTTTTGACCGGGCTAATCTGCGAAGTGTCAAGACCAAAAACTGTTGCAACCGAAAGTGCTTCGTCTATTTCTTCTTCGCCTTTATGTTGTTTAATCTTTTTCTTCTTTTTTTTTTTTAGGGGGGACATTAAAAAATTTTATCACGTCCTCGGAAAGAACCACCCACAGTTTTTCGTAATTCAGGACACGACAAGTGAGTAATTGCCTCTACTGAGAGTTGCGACCAGGCCACAATAAAGTAAAGAAATATTTTTACGAAAAACATAAAAAAATATTGAGACAAGTTACACAATCGTATGACTTATTTACTTTTACAAAAGTAATCTCACCTTGGAGGATCTTTTGTAATATTTGGGCGGCAATCTTACAATGGGTCTTCTTGAACGAACATCTCAGGCGTGTGGCAATCAAAACACTTTCGTTACCTCGGTAAAAATAATGGCACTTGCTTTCAGTAATGCAAATTCAAAAATGTCATCACTTAAAAGAATAATAAATAAATAAAATAGCCAGAAATAACATAACAAAAATAATTTTTAAAAAGTTTATTAAGATAGCTACATAATTAATTTTTTTTTTTTACTCCAGCCTGCAAAGTTAACGTTAAAACAAGTTCTCTGAAATTATTAAAAATATCTTAAAACAAAACGTTTTTCTACAGGAATGCGTAGAAATTTTCTATTTTTCAATTTTTCGACGCATACGATAAGGAAATCAATAAGAAGGCATTTATTTTAGAATATGAAAGGCATTCAGGAGACCAAAGGGTCCAAGAAAATGGAAAAGGGGACACATTGGAATGAGAAATACCAAAAAAAATAAGGCAAATAAATACCTAGACGAATGTGATAAATATTTTTATTATAAAAATTAATAAAAACGTATAAAATGTGTAGAAAAATATCTGCAATAATTTGGATATGCTCTACTACGTAAATGCTAATTATTCTCAAAAAGTGGATAAATAAAAAGAAGTTGGATCTATAAAAATCAATAATAATAAAATTCTATGAAACGATTTTTTTAAAACAACAGAGACAAATTAAAATAATTAGGGTTAACGCTAAAACTTCTGACTCATAATCTCAAAGGGTTAAGCTACTTAATTTAACATAATTTATATTTATCTATAAAAGGTAGCTCTAAATCCACTAGATCATTTAATAAAATTTATTGTTATAAATTATTCTAATTTCAATAATAATAACAATAATAAATTGGGGCTTTTAATAAATTACGTTCAAATTTTATTATTTAAAATTTTTGATCTAATATTTTTGCTAGAGATAATCCTAGAACTTATTATAAATAAATCTATCTTTAATGAGCTTGAGTGCCAAGATTTTCAAATTTAACAAATTGCAAGGTTGAGTATTTTCACGGTGCTGTCAACAGCACGAATTAATTTAACGTTTGTCAAAAAACGTGCATAATTTCTTAACAATTGTGCAAACTGAACGGCATATGTGTAAAATATCAAAATATCAACAAAGCATTTTGCGGTTTCAATAAATACCTTGTGGCGAATTGCTCTTCAAAATCCAGGTAAACGTGAAAATACCACAAAGTCATGTTTTCATGGTATTTTTGATTGATATTTTCACAGCGATAAAATCCAGTTAATATTTTGATTTTTGCCATCGGTCAGATAAGTAGTCACCTGAGAAAATTGCTTTCAATTTTAGAAACGCCTATGGTGAACAATACTTGATTATATCGCGAATATACGAATTTCACGTACGGTAATCGCCACACCGCCTAAAATTACTACATTTTTACTCGTCTCAAGTGAGTGTACAAATTGATTATAAAATATACAGACTAGATGAAATCTAGGCAAGCGGCGGATGCATAAGTGGGTTTGGGCAAACTTCACGAGTATTTTGTTGAAATCAGGCGAAATCGTATTTTGATTTGATGAAAATTTTAATTTAATTACGCGCATTTTCGGTGTGAAATTTCATTTCCTATGACCACCGGCATTAGTGATGGATTTGGCGTCAGGTTCTAAATAGACGATAGACCGACTGATAGATCATTACCACAATTCGGCATGATAATTATCGAAATTATGCAATCTTCTATCCAAATTGGCACTTAAATAAGTAATGAAATGCAATTTGGTGTTTGGCAGGCATGTTCGTGCTCGGACCTAAGTGATTTATTTCATTAAATGAAAATTGAGTATGACAATGGCTGACGACGAGGTCACATGACGCAATTCATAGCACATACTTGAAGTACAACAAACTAGAAATACCTAAACACACACCTACTGCTCTATAATTTAAAATAAATACATTCATTGAAAAGGACATTCGATTAATAGAATAGAATCCTCCATTACAAAGAAAGATCTTTAATTAATTTCATTAATTGTGTTCATTTAGGGTATATAATTTTGTATGTTGTTAAGTCTTTTTATTAATTGTACTTAACAAAATCAGTCCCTTGATAAAATAATCTACTCCATAACGAAACTTCTAAAATTATAAATTTTCAAATTTTTATTCTTAAATTCTTCCATTTTTACTTTGAAAAAATTTTTTTTTCTACCTTGACAGAAATATGCATTTGGATGTCTTTCTAAACCTAGCAACGTCACAAATAAAGTCAATACCTTATAATTTATATTTTATTCGTTCAACTGTCCTTTTGTTCCCATTTTCAGAAAGTGAAATAATAACATTTCCCTCCAGTGAATAATTGTGGTAAACTCCATTGGGCCCCTTAGATTAGTTGGATATTTCAGAAATTTTTGACGCTTGACATAGTAGACAATCAATTTTATGTTAGAAAATAGTTCTAACGGAAAAAATTTGCTCTCTTTTATGGCTACCAAATATGTGAATGGTAAGACACCTGAATGAAATTTCCAAAATTCGTTACGATGGAGTATTGAAGAAGAAATTTTGCTTTTAACAAAGGAACCTTCTTCACCGAAGGTCATTAATTATTATATTCTTCCCTTAGGATCATAGCAGATAGTCTTCTCTTCATTTCTATGCATGACATACTTCACTGTGTGTGATGCAGCTCTCCTTAACCAGGACCCCATCTCATTACTTCCTGCTTTCTAAATTACAAAATGCAAGTGATATCTCATCCCAGTGCCAGGCTTGGTTCTCGTTTGCTGCAGCAGCAGTAGTAGCGTTTCATCCATAAAAACCCCTGTTTTTGCACATAAAGCAAAAGCACACGAATTCCCGAATTCATGTATGCACCACCATGCTGTTTAGTAGGGATTAACGACACCACTCTGCCCGCAAATCCAACCCCTTGATGCAACATTTTTGGCAGGGCGGCTGATCTCGAATTTGCATGATCAAAGGACCACACCAAGAGAACAAGGGCAGATTAAAGCTTGCTCCACCGGGTTTATATTCAGAGACAGAGGCTTAAAGCCTGTTTTGGCACACACAATGCATAAGTTGATGGAATTCCCGAAAACTTTGTTACCCGGAAAGAGTTTTATTAAATTTTCTGACCCCCTCCTGATTCCTTCCATCATCCACCGGTGCGAGGACACACAACCGCCTCTATCAAAGCATTTTAGGATTTGATAAAATTCCATTCTGTTGTATCTACGTCTTATGAGCCTCAACTGGGGTAATGACTCCGTTTCCTTTCAGCTTTAATAAAACCCCTCAAAAGAAATAGTACTCGTGCTCTTCCACAAAACTCTCATTATCCCATACTCATCCCTATGTGCAGTGCACGTGTTATTTTTCCCATTATGCATAATAATATAAATTTGGTCGCCCTGTAAATTGCAAAACTCCTAACCTGAGAATAATTACTTATGTGCTTATTTTGCGGACACAGAGCCTCGTTCTCCACTTTTGCCATTATTTTCTAAGAAGATACTTCACAAACACCCGGTGCGGTATCTCGTGTCTTATTCCTTATGTAGCACGCGCTATGCACCCTGTGTTTATATGATGGAACCACTTTAATGCTTGGCAAATAAATTATCACACTCTTTATCAAAGTCTTGATGGTTTGAATGAAAATAGTTAATGCGTTATACACGCCATCCTGAAGGATAAACTTTTTTTCTCATTACACTACTTAAAAGTGTTAAGTTTTTGCTTTGTTGTTTTTTTTTTTTGTTTTTTTTTTTGTTTTTTTTTCCACAGAAATATGTCACGTAATATAATTTTTTCTTTTTAATTATATTTTTCAGACTGCCGCCAAAAGAGCATTTTAGACGAACGGGCTCTGTGATCAACAACACCTAGATGTTGACACGAATCACCAAAATGCCCAAATCCAAAGTGATTTTAAAAATATTGTTTTCGTTATGCGTGTGGTCGTTCGTATTAATTGGACTTTTTAAAATTCACAATGGACATATTGTGTCACAGGAATACGTATCGATTCCGATGAATGGAAGGATACTACTGCAAAAGGACAACAAATATATCGATCCCACATCGACGACCACGGATCGATTTGATCCTTCGGATATTTTAGTGGATAATCGAACTGGTAGGATATATAAAAAAAAAAAGAATTCACTAAATTTGATTACAAATCCCTTAATGCGTTGCATGCCAAGGCATTACTGGTGACCATTACATAAGTCGTTCCCCACAGGCCAATGCAACACCTGCATTAGCAATTGCGAACGAAAATTTAAAAAAGAAAACAATTCCAGTAAGGAAAGGATATTTATTAAGTATGATTTACTGGGACTGAAACTCGGAGAATTCTTTCTGACGTAAATGTGTCAAAAACAGTTTGGCCTGTGGAGAACACGGTCCTGGTAAAAAGTTCATTTTTTGTGATACCCTGGCAGGCAACGTGTTTAACCAGATTTTTTCTTGATCCTGCATAAATAAAATTATTTTTCTATATTTTATGTTTCAGTTATGGACGATGAGCAGCTGGTAAAAGACGTAGAATCACGATTACCTTCCCTACCAATTGCTTACTGGAGTAAAAATAAAAACTTCCTTCAACAAAAATCATCAACGTGTGCCAAATATCCGTCAATCTTCGAGCTGGAGTTCAATAACATCTATTGGCAGACTATGCGGACCTCGAATGGTACCTTCCAACTCTTTGGAGCGTACTACGACATCCGGAAACATTCGAGGATTGGTCCAACAGTCCGTATCCTGGGCATGATTGATCGTATCGAGCCGAAGGTGAAAACCTTCTGCCAGTTCTGGTTCGACGGCCAAAAGGAGCCGTTCATCGTGAAAACCTTCGAGTACAAGTACATCTGGTACAACAAATGGGGCAACTACAAGCAAGGCATATATCAGCCATACTTGATAGCCTGCCAAATTCCGAAACCCTTTCACGGCATAGTACCGTCCTCTGTATCCATGGTGGAAAAGGAATGCGACACTGCCACGAACAATCTGAGGGTCATTTACAACAGGCCCCAGGACGACCACAAGAAAGGTTTCGCCGTCTGTGTTAAGGGCCTGGACTTTTTATATGACGACCTTTCGGTTAGGCTAATTGAATGGATCGAGCTTCTAAACATGCTCGGGGCCGACAAAGTTTTCTTCTACGAGTTGCAAGTCCACCCGAATATATCAAAGGTCCTGCGACACTACGAGCAACTGGGTAAAGTGCAGGTCACCCCACTAACTCTGCCCGGGGGCCAACCGAATGTTCCTGGTTTCCAGCATTTGTACTTAACCAAGAAAACAAATCACAAGCGCCAAAACGAAGTGATTCCCTACAATGACTGCTTGTACAAGAACCTCTACTTGTACGACTACATCGCCCTTCTAGATATTGATGAAGTCATTATGCCAAAGCATGACGATATGTCGTGGGCCGATTTAATGCGCCGTGTCCTGCCCAAGGCGGAAAAATTAAAGCCCGAAGGATACCCCAGCTACAATTTCAGGAACGTCTACTTCCTGGACGACCACCAACATGAACACGGATGGCACAAGGAAGTCCCGAAATATATGCACATGCTGCAGCACGTTTACAGGGCACAGAACTACACTAAGCCAAACCAGTACGTGAAATGCTTCCACAATCCGGAAAGAGTCCTTACTTTGCACAATCATTTCCCGCTGGCCTGCCTGGGGGGTGTCTGCAAGTCCTACCCAATCGACACGGAGGACGCCCAACTTCAACACTATCGGGCAGATTGTGTAAAAACCCTTAAAAAGTCCTGCGAGGAGTATCGAGAGCATTCCGTTGAGGACAAAACAATTTGGAAATTTCGGGATGAACTGGTCAGACGGTCTATGAAGACCTTAGACACCCTCGGCTTCTTCAAAAAGTCCATGGGCGACGGTCGAGCCGGCACCGGACCCTCGGAACGGTGATTTTTACTTAACTGGTGGAACGACGGCGGCCAATTCATGGACGAGTTCTTGTGACTGAGTATCTTCGTCGTTTCGGTTGCTCGCTATCGACCCTCTCAGATAGGCAAACGACTTTTGCCGGCCAGTCGCCGTTCCCGCAGGATTCTAACGGCCGCCACTACTAGGTTATTCGAAGTCTAAGTTCGTCCTTGCCCCTCCCCTGTTCACCCGCTCTAACTGCTCTGCAATTCTATCGCCACTGAATTCTAAACATATCACAGATTTGTTTATGCGTTGTTTATTAAAATCTCATTTATAAAATTATACGTCTAAATTCGAAAGTATGATTAAATTTAACCCGTATTTAAGAGAGGGGATGTTGTTGCTGCTATTACTTGTCCAACGCCAAAGTGCTGTACCATGTAACTTTCAGGTGGAATCTGGCTAGATGAATGTGCTGTGCAACTTGAAATATTTATCAGGTTTTCTTAGCAACTGCTTAAAATTTAAGGGCCACTCGGTCCGACTCCAAAGTGTTCCATAAATTTTCACCCTGTGAACGTATGAAACAGGCAGACGAACTTTCCGCATTTGCGGTAAACAGGTTTCTTTTTTTTTTCCTTTTTTCGACAGAAAACTTTTTAAATGTAACTACAGCAAGGCCAAACCCCTAGTCACCTCTGGAAGAAGGCGAGAATTGGCATGACAAGGTGCTCAGTTGGACTACAGTTTTCCAAAATCGTAAAGTCCTTGCGATCCAAACAGTGGTTTCTTGAAAAAATTTTATATATATTTTGTTAGTTTTTTGAAACGAAAGTACACACGACTATGGCTGCTTATGCTTTTAAAGTTTTCCCCACTTTATTAGAAAGTTTTTCAATTTCGTTGAAGAAAGTTCTTTGTGTTTCCTTTTTTTTTTCTTTTCTGCTCAATATATGAGGAAATAGGTATATCAAAGTATGGCTATGCATGCGTTTGAAGTTCGACGTGACCAAAAAGGTTTATAAACTGAAAAAATTACATAAATTGCACAATCGTTACTAATTCAGTGTTACATGTTTTTGAAAGGTTCGTGGTTTGTTTTTTTTTGTGTAATCAAATCAATTCGACTTAAAAATTTGTGCAATTTAAAGTAAGATTTTATAGAATCCTTATATCTGAAATATTGTGTTGAATTGGACAAGACTATATGAACTCTATTCAATGAAATTCATATTCTCTTAAATCTTGGCATTATTTGAAGAAATTATATTTCATTCAGGAAAATTCCAATAGATACAAATGTTTAAGAATTATACTACTTTCTAAACACAAGAATACTATCAAATAAGCAGCATCCTCTTACTTTAAATAAAATTCTTATTTTCTGGAATTTAAAGCAATAATAATGGATTTACTTATCGTAACAGACACATAAAAAAAACTAGTTGGTTTCAGATGCAGCAGCAACCACTGCACACAGACACATATAAAATAAAATTTAAAGGAAAATCCTATAACCTTTGAGAACAGAGACATAACCATGCGGAAATTCAGTGTAAAGATTGTGCCTTTTCGATTACAATTTAATGACGGTTTTTTAAATTCACTTAATTTCCTAGACTAGCCCAAACAAAACTAAAGAAAATTAATAAGATACGGTGTATGTAAACACCCTTACATTTCCTTTTTGTATACTTAACGAGTTTCACGCAAGGTATTTACCAGTAGAGATCGTACAATACGCGAAATGGAAAAAAAAACCAAGAACCAGCAGGTGGATAAGATCGTCATTTCTCATTTTAGCTACGTTAGCCAGAAAAACACGTGTAAAAAAAGTCACAACTACTTAGTACTTAAGGAAAAGAAAAAAAATGATATTGATTTGTTGAAGAGTGTCTCAACGCATATTGAAAAAAAAAAGAAAGATTATTAACGAAAAAATTATTCGAAAATCTACGAAGGGCGGGATCATTTGAAGATACCCCACAACGACTATGAATGTTTTTGAAACATTGTGCGCAGCTTATAAAAGATGTTTTTCTAAGAAAATAAAAATCATCGTGATCACTAAAACATTTAAAAATGTGTAAAAAATGTAAATTTTGTTATTAAAAAGCTTAGGGAAGAATATTCAAAAAAAAAGAAATTAATAGAGAAAATAAAAGACGGTTCAATGGTGATGTGAATGTGAGTTGAGCGAGACGCTGATAAGGAAATTTACTATTTATATTTTTATTTCCTAAAAAAGAAAAAAAATCCGCATTATGCTGTACTTTGTAGGTTTACTGTATAAAAGATAGATTAATTCGTAAAAAAAATATTAAGAAAAAAAAAAGAAGAAAATTTTTAAAAGGATATCTTATCAAAGACTGAAGTCGGTAATTAAAATTTATGTAAACGTAATAGAAATAGAAAAACTTGTTGTGGGAGAGAAATAAGCTAAATGCGGTAGCATTAAGAATAATGAGAAGTATTACGTAAACAGGAATGTATAGTCGTCGTTTAGTTGTAATTCTCCCTTTTATATGTGCAAACAAATTTTTTCGAACAATCTGTGAACAAACCTAATGTTATTTTATTTTATTTTATCTTTTTGTTTTCGCTTATTTTTGACCAAGTAAAAACTGTGGAAAAATTCAAATTTTTGTTATTCAGCTTTTTTTGTACTTTGAAATAGGTTTTTTTAGGCTAATTTAAATAAAACTCGAGGATTTGGTTTCTCTTTTTCCTATTTTGCCAATGAGATGTAGTCATGTTTATATTTTTAAAATATTAAATTTATTTCTAAAATTAAATCTGCGCCTTTTCTTATCACTCTTCCCTTGTCAGAAATTTTTTTTAAGGACTATGAGGAAAAACGTAAGTATAAAATAAAGTGGAAAAAACTATAATGGAAAGCAACGAAATAAAACTTTATTATATGTCTTATTTATGTAAATATTTCTTTATTTGATTTTCCAAACGGTTCCAAATTTTTGGTTCTTCCTAAATAATGATTTCCATTAAAACATACTTCTATTTTTATTTCCGTATCCTTCACTGTAAAACAGAAAAACATTAGAAACAAAATATGAATAAATCATTAAAATAGAGAAAATATATCATTCAGATCTTCATAAATTTATGTAAAGTTAGAGAAACAAAAAGCTAAAAATAAAATAAAAACGAACAAAATGACTGCTAGATAAAATTTCGTAAATCATTAAAAATAATAAAAGAAAATTTATTTTCTATTATATAAACTAGAAAATTAGGATGGAGTCGAATTGGATAACATAAACTTAATAATTAAAGGAAGCTAGAAAAAGCAAAGATATTAAATTAAAAAGGTGTGAAAAAGATCAGCCAAAGTGGTGTCAAAGTCCTTTAAAAATCACGTACAAATATTTTCCTCCATCACTACAGCAAAAATATGCCACTCAATTCGGGTCAGCGCGCCCGCTTGTAAAATTTCATAAAATCAAGTTTTTACAATAAAAGGTAACTCTAATGCTCCAGAAAAACAGCGCGGCAACTCTAATTCCTCGACTGGCTGTCACCGGGCCAGACGTCAACAATGTGCGTCACGCGCTGTGACGTCACGCCCGGTGGCCGGCGTCCGGGTTCTCGTTTCTGGTCGCCTGGTGTTTTTAGGCGATTTGGGGCTTGGGCCGAAAAGACCGATTTGTACCAGGCGACCATGATCGATAATAAGGTTGAACTGGTTCGCGCCTTGGATTTCCAATGGTTCGAGTCTCCGGTGGTGGTTCGTGTCCCGGCTCACGATCTGGGGAGAATCTCAACATATGTACCAACAGCTGAAACTTGACACTTGGAAACGTAAACACTGCAGAAAATACAAAACGAAGCGGAAAACATGGAAAAAATAGCCCAGCAAATAAAACAAGATTATTTCGACATTAATATTTTATTTGCAAACAAAATTAACACTAGATCATTACATGTGTTGGCCATTCAAGTAGGAAAATATACAAATATCACAATTTTTCGATACTACAACCTCGAATATAGTCTTAGTGACCAAGTTACGGAGTTCCAGTAGCTCCAACACTTGTCATTTCATGTTAAATATATTACAAATATATTTTAAATCCTTAAATTATTCCAGTTGCACTTGTTGTAGAAAGTGGGATTTCGTAACTTCAAAGCGATAATCACTCGAACTAAGAAAATAAATCAAGCAATTTTGAATTTAAATAAGACCAAAAATTGGTCAAAAAGAAAAATATGCGGATCCTTCGATTTTCTGTGATAAAGCTCCACTGTTTTTACGTGCGATCTGATTCCAAAATCCAAAGTTAGATGAAAAAATACAACAAAATCCATTTAATTTGAAATTCTTGCGGAACCTTCATCAAGACCTCTGTCACTGTGCAGCCGGTATATCTGCAACAAGATCATCCTATTTAATCCATATCCACTTTTCGAAAGGAAACTGTTACAAAAATACTTTAATTTACTTAGTTAATTTAAGATTTAAATAAATAAGCATACCGTGTGAACTTGCTTTTCGTTCTTGTTTCCTTCCTGCTGCGAATTCTTCTTGAGACTTTAATAGCACGTTTGGCCAAGCATCTCCCACGCATTCATAGGACTCAGAAGCACATCATCCATTAGACCACCACATACAGAAGATATGTCTAGTTATTAAGAGTTGGCCAAAAATGGTTGCGGTAACCTCTGTGAATATACCCTCCATATCTTGACTGCTCATCTTGTTTTCTTCATGGTGTTTGGTGTGATCTCTGCATTAAAAATGACGGTCCTTTCATTAAGCCGGCCAACTAGTCCAAATTAGTTCGAATTAAATTAGCGATAGTTGAATAGAGCACTATTTCCTTTGATTTGTGAGTTTACATCATCGTCATCGTGCTCCTCCTCTCCGTGATTTAGCTGAAAATGTTTATGTTAGTATTTTTCATTCTTTTGAATTCAAATTGTTCTTGGGGTTCGGACCTTCCTGCGGTCATTCCCATTGTGCCTGCCAAATGCGATACTTGAGTTGATGATGGGGATTGAATTAGACGATGATTCGATTGATTGTCTTCGATTGATAACGCATTTGGGCATTTAATTGAGCACTTAAAGCATAACCCGGCCAATTTTTCTAACTTCTATAAGAAACATAACCTAGAATATGAGCTAAGTTAGTACACCATTTCTCTTGTTTTTAACGCTTAATTGATAATCATTAGCACATTCAGGAGAATTTCATTGAATTACTACTTATTGCTAGCAATCACCAATTTCACGCAAGGCTCACTGCAGATTAGAAAAATACAAAGTTGGCGTCCTCGCAGGATCGTCGACATTCCCAGCGGTGGATGAATCGACGGATTTGTTGCCTATTCAGTGGTTACGCCAATGACCAACGGCGCGAATAATTCAAATAATATCGGACAAATACAATTATTCACGGCATTTAAATGAAAAATTAAAAACACAGAATCTCCTCTCAGTGCTTAACTTTCACTAAATATGGCGGACGCACGATTACAAAATGGCGGATGAACAATCGAAAATTCGCAAAGCTCTTATAAAAAGCTTTCATACTAATATTAATCAATCGCATTCAGTTATGATTCGAACCGTAACCGTTCGTTAAATACAGACAATATGTGCCTATCCTAGACACAAACCAATTATTTTAGAACATAAATTGATCCTCAAAGTATGCAGGATACTAACTTCAAGTAGGTAGAAAACGGCCCCGAAATTTAGCCCTAAAATATGTAAAAAGTTAATGAATTTGTGTAAACAACTTGAGCACCAGCGTCAATAGGAAAAGCCCACGACTTAAGTCAAAAATTTTAAACCATTGCGCGTATCGCAAAATAATGGGGATCTGCTCCTTCATAAAAATCATTGCTATTCTCTAAAACCTGGCAGTAACGCAGTAACATTCTAGAAATCTCTCGCATATTTTTTGAATGTATGCAAGAATTAAATTGGAAATTTCATCCAGAAATCATTCATCGACCTCACCTCAATTGGCAGGAGCAATGTAAATTTTGAAACGGCGATATCTGCAGATTGGGCTGGATGTTCCCATTAAAGGACAAGTTTTGGGAGACCGCAACCACAAATGCTATTGAAAATTGCGTTTTCTTTCGTGTGTTTTATGTCCTTTTTATTTGTAGACCGGGATTTTAAAATGGTCTAGAACTTTCACTGCTTTCACTACTGTTCCAAGCAGATTGTTACTATCCTTAGGTAGCGATATATTCTTTGGATTCTAGTCTATATAGACTAGATAGTTACTGGTGTTTAGGTGTTTTTACTCCTTCCTTTTTCTGGAACATAATTGCCTTGTTCAATATTGCATTTTCCCAATTTGGCTTCCAAAAACAGGGTCTCATTTACAAGCGTCATTGTTGAGTAGACGAATACGAGCGTGTGTTTCAAATTATTTGAACTTTCTCATTTTTTTTAACGATTTCGGATAGTTTTTGATACCTGTAAAAAAGTGAATATAAGTAACTTTTGAAAATATAGATTTTTATTTTTATCTAAAGACCACAAATGGATTTATTCTTGTACAATAGAGAAATCTGTTAATGATGGTCCACAGAAGACGTCCTGTTCTCGGCAGTTTAGAAACTCATTCTGTCGAAATTTTTTATTAATTTGGTCTCCAAGAAGCATTTTAATTTGATCTCCTTCATTTTGTGCTGACAGAGGTTCTCTAGGAGAACGAAATCCTTGTGAATTGTAGTCTAAGAGTTTTCTTTCTTTTGGTGTCTTTTTTACCCTCGTCCTTGGTACGTACGGTCTTTTTAAAGAGACACCATTTACGAAATGTTAGCTTACCCCCTTTTTTTCTTATGGAGATAAATAAAAGCAAGATTAAGCATTTAATTATTAGTTTTTATCACAAAAGTTAACACTTTGGCATGTTTTAATATAGACCTAAAGATCTGACGACAGAGGCCCGTGTTAATTGTTTGGAATTAATAAAAAAAAAACCATATGCTAGGGATAGAACAACAATCTCTGTTAGCACATCACTTTCCGTCCCTTGGACGCTTATACTACAATTGCTTTCATCATTTAAAAAAATTTACACAAATTTTATTTAGTTAAGAATCCCAGACACTCTCGGAAGGGAAACTCTCCTGTTGAACCTAATAGATCATGGCGAAATTCCAATAAAACTGTAGCAAGTGAAGAATCTTAGCAGAACGCCACTAATTTAAAGAGATAATGAATAAAATAATCAAAAATAGAATACTTAGAACCGAAATTAAATTCCACTGGGACACCCTTCAACTTCCATCGAAAACCCACAAACATTTCTACTAAAACCTGTGAAGTAGATTCGGATTTCTGTGGTTTTGATTTCCAAGCACCAAAAACTTTCTCGAAGTCTTCCCGACAAGACCAGAGCTACAACACAAGACTGTTGAGCACTAGGAATAAGTCGAGTCGTAGAGTGATTTTCACTATTAAAAATAATAAATGAAAATGTGATTCTAAAGTTCGTTGCCAAAAAAAAAGAACAATTATGATAATTTCTTACAGCGTTGAAATGAATTGTAAGCAATTTAAAGTCTTCTCTCGTACATTTTTAGCTCCGTTTTAAAAATGTAGACCTGCATAGCAGGACACGGAGCAGGAGAAAATATTTGAAGTAAATATTAAAGGAGGAAATTCTCAATGTTGTTTATAAAATTGAAAGATTATTTTTTAGAGCTTAGCAACCATCAAATTATTGCTATAATTACTACACTTTTCTATAAAATTTATTCGATTGGATTACGAGGAAAATATTTTTTTTAGAATAGACAAAAATCTAAGCTTATTCTAGTTTTAAAAATAAAAAGCCGATAATATTTTTATATTGATTGTAAATTTAACCTTTAAACATTAAACAAATTGAATAAGAATTTATTTAAATTAAAAGAGATATCTAAAAGTTAATGGTAAGTTACTTTTTCTTCATAATAAGAATTCTGGATTATTCCGATATAAAATCTTATCTCAATCTAAAAATCGTAGACTAAATCCGTTGTAATTTTTAATGAAGATTAAAATCATTAAAAGCATGTTTTTTTCTTCTGCGGTACTAAAAGAATATTTGCTCCATTAGAGGCTATGACTCTTTTTAAAATTTGATAAAAACATACAAAGAAAAACAAGAGTTTTTCCTTAGATAATTTTAATTTAACATTCCTCATTGCATGTTTACGATTTCTCATGTTTTTACACTAATTTTGATTCCCATTAGAACTGCAGATTTTTTTTTTAATTAAGTAATGTTTACAAAAAAGGAAAGTATCCAAAAACCCTTTCTAAACGTATTCAATTTGAGACACAATTAAAATCAACTCCTATAAAAACTGGCACAAAAATTTAAAGGTATTTTTCCTTTTCTTGGATATTTACAATCACATAATTTGCATAGTTCTACTCCAAGAAACGAAATTATTCCGTTTTTAATTTTCATATCTTCAAAAAATAATAAAAATCTTGATTATTTTGACCCCAGAACGAATAATGAATGCTTAATTTCGAGCAATTCCCACAACTGGAGATTTTCGATAAATGAGTTACCCTGTACTGCACCGCCTGTTCCCGTCTTATAATTTCGAAATAAATGTCACTAAAAGAATTCCAGACTAGCTCAAGTTTTATGGAAGCAATTCAAGAGCTCTCAGGGTGGAATATTAATTTCATTTAATTGTCCCATTTGCAGCTGGGGAGCATTTGCGGCCGCAATTATGCGCTGGCCGTTGCGATAACGCGGAGCACTGCACTAACTCTTAGATCGGATGAGTCGTCATCGTTGCCTTATCGTGCCCGTCCTCATTAAGGAGGCGAAATCAAATAAATTGTCCAATAACCGTTTTTAGAAAAACATCAATTTGAACATTTAATTCCTTAATGGTTCTCATCAGGAACGTCTCAGTCTTGGGAAAAGGTAGGTCGGCTTTGAGCCAAGTGCGCAACAGTTCGTAATAATCGGTGACTCCCATTAACTCCTTAAGAAGTGCATCGAGCTCCTTTTCGGAGCACAGGTAGTAATTAAAAGTGAACAGTACCTACCTTCTTTCAGGAACTCCATTGAATCAAGTGCAATTAACTGTTGCAAATGCGATAAAAATTCGAACTGAATTCGAGGAAATAAGCTCCCTGGGGAGTTCCCTTAGTTGGAAGTGTGTTCTTGTCGTTGTTGTCGCTGAGAACAATTAAAGAAATTACTTGAGAAGAAAAATTTCGATGTCTATTGTCGTGTGCAAGAATCGCTCGAAAAGTTCACACGAGAGTCACCTCTTCTAAGTCGTCGTCCTCGATTCAATTTAAGTCCTTTTAAATTTTATCTCAGCAGAGCCCAATTGATGCTAACAGGGATGAAGCGCATCGTTAGTCACTTAAACGACTTAAGAAAGATGAAGTTCGTAAATTGATGTTAATCGATTTTTTAAGAGTAACATTAAGGAAGTGTACAACATTACAAAAACAAATGCATCACATACATCGGAATTAGTTTTATAAAATTATTTACAATAAAAAATTTTTATTCAATATTTATTACCTTACCTTTACATAGCTGTAGATGAAAAACAATTCCTTTCTTGTAAAACTAAAGCAAGAAACAAATTACAATGTGATCCAATTTTAGGTATCAACAGCTGTACTGAAATAAAAAGTCATGTTTTCGAAAACTAAATAAATAAAATACATTCTTATTTCAAAGGTAAATAAAAACTTATAATTATTTTTACAAACTATAGAAATTCAGCAAAATGTAGAAATTATATTTTTACCAAAAATTGGTATTATCTAAATCACAATAGTTTATTTATTAAAATCTAATTTATTTCCTAAATTATTAGTTCTTTTTTCTTATTTTTTTTTCTAATGAAAAAGCAATATTAAAAATTTTTGCCACTAGTTTTGGACTTGAAAAACTCCATAAATCAGAAAATGGAGAAAATTTAACAATTTATATAAAACGTTCTTTTTTTAAAAAAAAAAAAAACTTCTAAATATATAATTAAATAAAACTATAAAGTGTACTACTACGTAAAGGACAGATCATCTCTTGGTTTCTTTTTAAAATCGCTATAAAACAAGAACCAGCTAATGATTTTCAAATGTTCCTGCTTTATTAAGAGCGCACAACTGGAAAATAACTTCATTTAAATGCCTATCGCGTTTGGTTTGGCAGTCAATTCAATTTTGCAATAAATTTTCGATGGTTTGTGGCTCTATTGCGCGAACTTGATGAACTGGACGGTCAACTAGACGAACACGGGGATGTTTTCAAAAAGCGTGCCAGTTTTAAGAATTTTTTTTTTCTAAAATTTCCTTACATCAGCCGCTGTAGCCGCTTCATTTTAACTAAAATTTCGTTTCAATCTTCGTACAGTTTCTGCAACACAGCACTCACTTTGAAAATAAATTTTTAATATTTCCCAGCATTGTGCAAGCATAAATCGATCCATTTCGTACCGCGGAAGTTTGGAACTTTCTTAAGATTTCAAGCGCATTAGTGTTGACGGTGCCTACGTTTAATTTAAAAAGAAACCAACATATGGCCCATCCTTTATGTAGTTTTTAAGTATTAATACTTTTATGATGTAGTTAAGAGTACAAAATCAGTAAAACAGAATTTTAAGGTAAAATACTTGCAATTTAGCAGGTATATGAGATGTTGTATTTTAGTAATGTTAAGCATAATTCTTCAATAACCAATTTTAAATTTACAAGAACTTAATTTTTAAAAAAAAAATCGGAAAATGGTGTTAATTGATTTGGCCTGTGAATGGCTCACATAACAAAAAACGGAACAGCTCTAAGAAATCGGCCTATATTACTTCATGGAAAATAACCTGATCCCCTATCAAGTAAAAAATCCTTTAATACATTCGTCATTCGAAGATAACAATTCATTTCTGTAAATAATATAAAAGAAAAGACAGACGTTACTTTTCTTTTACAAATTTACAAAATTACAAAAACATTGAAACCATAAGCACTTAATCTAATGATCAAAAATGTCTCCTGCAAAATCAGGGGCCTCAAAATATAAAACTGTTCCCACTGGGATTTAGGAAAAGAATACAAATTGAAATGTTTAACAAAGTTTTATTTAACCCGTTACTGAATACAACACGCTGGAGGAAAATCTGTTCTGAGGATCGTGAAAAGGTACGGAGCAGCATTGACGCGGTGAACGGGGCGTGGGCGTGGCGCACATTTCACAAATATAAAACACTATCTGAACGGAACGCGCACAGAACCGGATTTCTAGCATTTGAAATTACCATCACCCGACCCCAGCCTTTAGATGTAAAATCGCAAAAATTCAAAAATACGGTTAAGTCTAGCAACAAATCCAAAAATAAAGAAAATGTCAAGATATTTACACGTAGCTCATTTGGCGCTGCAGTAGACGCTTGCGGCTCGAATTAGACGAAAAGTGGCCCAAGCTGACGCTTAGTGCCGAGTCGTATCCGGTTTGAGACTTGGATTCCATCGAAGCACCGCACGGCAGCGTGTGGAAGAGCTTTTTAAGCTGTGGATGGGAATGGACGTTACTTCTGAAGAATTCCACGTGCAGGTGGAACCTACCTGCTGCTTGAAAGTCGCCGTCGTCAGCGTGTATAGAACCGGGTTCAAAGCTGAATTAACGGGAAGCACTAGCACTGCCAGCCAAGCGTACAGCGAGGAAGAAATTTTAAACCCTGCAAGAAAATTGTCGACAAGTTAAAGGAAGCGGGCAGTTTTTGTACTTTTGAATTTTAACGAAGGTAAAGTTTCGAATAGGGCTTTGAATTTTAGAGCTCGTCCCGGAAATTCCTCTAAAACCCGCGTCTTTCCATCTTAAAAACTTTATTTAATTTTTAGGATTTTTAAATATTGAAGAAAAATCAGACTTTAATAGCTTAAGGTATTTTGGCAGCGAATAAAAAGAAATTAAGTGACTTGAGGAAATATGAGATTATGGAATGAAGCTTAGTAAAAATTGGTTTGTTGTAAAATCAGAGAATACACTTTTACAAAATTATCCAAACATGGTAAACACTAAATACAAAAACTATAATCAAAATTTGTTTTGGAAAAAAAAACATTATTTTGTCCTTCAATGGAGGAACTTGAAAAAAAAGTTATTATAATACTTTTAAATACAAATAAAATTGATGTCCTTTTTCAAAGTTTTTTACAATTTAAGCAAACTTAGTAAAAAAAAAGAAATCATAAAATATTTATGCTATAGACGATAATAAATCCAAATTTTGCCTACAAGTCAAAATATACTTAGTTTACAAACAAAACGGTCTTAAATGAATCAAAATATATAAATTTATAATAACAAAAAAATAAATAAATAAAGAAAAACACAGACTGTCATGTTTTTTATACATGGAAGATTGTTGGTCTTTATACTTCAAATAAAGTTCATAAATGGAAAGATATTTTTTTCCACTAAGAACAGACACTGGAAAAACTCAAATTAATTGGCGGTGCGTGTTATAAGGTCCGACTTAACTTAATTAAGGAAATAATTCGTAATTACTTTTTACATTTGAATGAAAAAATATAAGTCGCATTAAATTTTATTTAGCGCCGTTTTCATTTTATCACTAAGCTGATCACGCAATTATTAAAACAAAATATCCCTTTTAAAGATTATTTTCATTATCCTAATCCGAATAATCTGAAATTTCTATAAAATGTATCTTTTGTTAAGAACTATTTAATACACATATTAAATAATATTTATATTTAAACTCTAACTAAAACACGCTGGTGTTTCAAATAAAGCACAATTTATAAAATATCTGTAACATTTTTTTATTGGAAATCTTTACAGTGCCTTTCATGATCTTGGTTATTCGTTCTGCAAAAACTTTTTAGTATTTAAGAATATTAATTTTTACAGATCATAGACACAATTTTCATTTCCAAATAAAATCACTACTTAAAAACTGATAAGAACAATTGTCTATTGGAAAATTTTTATCAATATTAAATCCTGTTTTCCGACTAAAATTTATACATTAAAAATACGGGTTTGTCGAGAGCTGATTTAATTACAATTCGCCACCAAAATCCATATGAATTATGTACAAAAATGAAAAAAAAAAACACCAAAAGATAACTAACTCACTAGACGTTTATTTCAGTGTCCATAATAGAAACCAAGGACTATATAATATAGTATAATAGTGACTATTAAATTATTATAAGGAAATAAGATATGGGAAAGTTAGTTATTAATTTAATTTCAATGTGATACCTCTATCAATGAAAACTTTCCATAGCACTATTGTCACAATCCCTGAAGGTTTGAAGAAAACTATTAAACCGCCGATTGGTTATTTTGAGATATGGCACAGTCAAATGGCACAACCAGTGAAACGAAAACTGACAAAATTTTAAAAATTAAATCAAATTGCATTGCTGACACTGCTACCCTTATCAAGTTCAATTACCTCCGTATCGAATGGAAAATCCCAAATACACCCAAAAGATAAAAATTTATTCAATGGCTGACGAAACCCTTCTCAATTTTGTATGCACGTGCCTGGCAATGAAAACAATTCACACCAGACTCCCCCGGACGTTGTCTCATAAATCGACACGTTGGTGTTCCAATTTCAAAAGAGCTCTTTTAGAGAAAATTAAAGACTTTTTACGGGGAACAAACACAAAAAAAAACCAAAAAAAAAAACAAAACGGCCCATGCTAACAAAAATTCAAATGGGTGTATTAAGACCAGGGAGCTTATGATAGTTGCTGCAAATTTAATTTTATTATATACCAGGGTGCCCGTATAAAATAAAACCGTTCAATCGATGAATTTCTCAGTAGCAATACATTCCCAGAAATTGCGGATTACACTCAAATACACTTGAGTAAGTGTTCAAAAATTAATTGATTTTAATGTGAATGTTTACTGTGGAATATCTCATGACAATAAATTGCCATCACTACGTGGGTATCTACATTTGATAGGATATAGTAGAACAGACTTACCAGCGAGTGCTGCGAGTTTAACCAGGATTATTGGGAGCCAACAAGCGCAATCAGTTGCAACGATGATTGCGAATCTGCAAGCAAAATGAGAGTAAATTCCGCATGAGTTATGATTGCATTAATGAACAATTTCCAATGTATTTCTGCATCCCACTTAAAGGGATATTTTATAAAATTAAATTATACTTTCCAAAAAGGATCCTAATTTGATTTATATTACACGAAAGAGCCTCTACAGTGGATGCTTTTGAGTTTTACAATGTATTGTTAGTGGCACCCGGTAGTAGATGAATACGAAATAACTCAATAATTTATGCGAACGGTGCCATTACAAAATTCGGATAAGGTCACAAAATTTACTACAATGCATTAATTACAAGAAATAGCGCTCATTTAATATTGAACATAACGTTCTCTGAATTTTTTTGTTTAACCTTTTCTCCCACGTACGCATTTGTAAACATTTCATAATATAAGCAAAACTCATCCTCAATATCTAAATAAAATAACAAGAAAGGGTTCCGCTTTAAATGGTACGTAAGAAAGTAACTCCAAAACTGTTACAAATTGAGTTCTATGGAATTGATAAAACGCTTCAGTGCGCTTATAAAAAGTGCTTACAACCTTTTCTGTTGTTATAAACAAAAAAATCTATATGAATATAAAATAGTTGATTCTATATTCCAGCAGACAACAATCCATCCTTTACCACGACCAAAATTAAGGTCTAAGCCATTAAAAAAAAAAAAACAAATTAAAGGGAATCCGAGAGATCCTTCGTTTTAATGCTATTTCAGTGTTCCCGGGGCCTTTTAAATTTTCCCGGAGCCTTATTCCCATTTGCTAGTACCACAAATTATTTTCTACCGTCTTGAAGGCGGGTTCAGACTTACCTCCTTGCAACAATATTTTCTCTTCCGCTAATGGTGCTCCTCATGGCCTCGCCGGAGCCCCTAATGGCTCGCAACATCTTCAAGTAAGCTACAACGATGAAAATAAGTGAAAAAGTGTTGATGATAATAAACAATCCTGCCGAGTATTCCCATCCCTTTTGAGTTCATTCCAATTGGCGCCAGAAATAGAATTAGATCCACAAAAGCGTAACTTTTTAGGTCATTTCTGTAGTACAATAAAAAAAAAGTTTGACCATATTACCTTAGCGTATGGGTCATGAATGTGTAGGGATAGGCAGACTCCATTATTCCCGTAAAAGTGGCTCCCGAAATAGTCTACAGAAGATAAGGGTGCTGCTGCCGCCGCGAATGAAGCTCCCCACAAAGCAAACAGACGAAGGATTACACTTTAATTTTAGAATATTAATGAAGATTAATTGTAATCGATAAATTTACTATTTGTATTCCTTACATTGCTTTGCCAGTGGTACGTGGCTGCAAGGGTCTTGTTACCGATACCAGACGATCCCATGTTACCAAAGTTAACAACAAAGTTGAAGATTGGCAACTCAAAGTACTTAAAAAACCTAAAGAGATATTTGAATAATGTTTAATATGAATTTATTCCTTGAACAAAGTTTTATTATATACCGCAAGTGGCGCACGCTGCACTGTGTCTCCAGGACTCCTCGTGGATGATATACTCGCCCCGGAATTTAATATCTGCAGTTGCTATTGCCGCCAAATAGATTCCCATAAGAAGGTCACTAGCAGCTAGATGGCTTAAATACATCGAATGTTCAACGTGACTGGTCCTTGAACGGCCGAAAAATCGATCGCAAAGGACTATAATGTTTCCACTGATACCGATGGCTGCCATTACCCAAACACTAAAACAATGCAAAATGTCTTTACATTATTTTTGTTTAGATTTTTATTTCGCATCTGTAAAATTTATTGAAAGTTTTTCAAGAAAAATTACAAAATTTTATCGAAAAATTTCGATAACAAAAGAAAAATTCAAGGTAAAGCTAAGAAAGCATGTTAAAGACAAAGGTGGAATTCCTCGAATCATCATTCACACGTTGCCAAGTCGTTGATATTATTCAAAGTAACACCTTTTAAGAACTTGCGAAATATTTTCAAAGAAATAAGCAGAAAAATTTTTATATTCTCTCCAGCGTAGTTTTTTATTTGGAAATATATTTTTATATTTCTTGATCCTTGTTATACAAGAAATATAAATATAAGGATTTTTTTATAAATAGTACACGGTGATAAAAATACTAGAGATATTTGGAATACTTCTTATCCCTTTAATATTTTATACGTAATATCGTTTTTGGGCCTTATTTTTTATAATTTATTTATTTATTTTTTTCTAAATGACATGACCTTATTTTTTGATTGTAAGAAATAACAATTTAAAGCATTAACTTCTGGGTAAATATTACTGGTATTATATTATTATGTTAAATAGCCTAGAATGTTTAAATGAATGAATCGTTTTAAAAAAATTGCTGTAATAGAATATTCCCAATATATTCACGTTAAATTAAATGCTTTTCTGACTTTTCTACACTAAATAATTACAAAGATAAAATATATTTAAATAAGAAACTCTTCTGAAAAGTTTTTTTTTATTTAATCAAATGAGAATGTGTGTTTCTAAACTTACAATTGATAACGATTATTTATACACTTAATATTTTATTAAAATAAATATAAATAAAACCTGTATAATTATACTTTCTAACGAATGCTAAACAAACAATGCTATTGAAAATATGATACAAAATTCTTTATAATGCTTATAAATTGATTAATGTTAGATTGAATGAAAAATTATGAGAGAAAAATGTTTAAAGCATGTTTAAACCATGTAAGATTAAAGAAAAATTAAAACAGGATTCACAGAGAATTCCAAAGATTCCAAAAAGTCCATAAGTTGTAAAGTCTACTATAACTGATTAATTCGATCGATATAATTTCGTAAAATTTCCTGGAAACCGTAGCTGATTGTTTTGAGTAACTTTTACGAGTTTAATAATAAAATTGAACAGATTTTTTTTTCTTTGACTACCTTAAAGTATTTTGAATAAGATTAACCTATTGTAATTATTGAAACTGTTTTACTTAATAAATATATTTAGGTAACATCTTTGTATTACACGTACATACCAACATCGTTGACACAAACAACGTAGTGATTTTCTCCTTTTAATAATAAAAGAGACAAGAGTACCGGACGGCTTTCAATCTCTGGTTAGTTAAAGTCTTAAATTATTAAGATGCTTCTGTGGAAAAGACGATTGGCTGCTGCTTTGTAATTGATGAAATTGCTCTAAGCGGAATACTCTATTGCGTAGAATTTCAGATTTGATCATTCATAGTTGCGAAGGAGCCCTATAATAAGATGCCTTGGATAGCAGCCTTATATAAACTAGAATTTACTTAGTTGTGCAATCAGAACTTTTTGGAATTATAAAAGAAATGGAAAGAGCCTATGAGTGAGTCGGCAGAGGCCAGTTCTCTAAATGCGATACGACAATGATGAATTGAATTGATGCAAATTACAACTTAGAAATGAAACGTGTATAAACGAAATAAAAAACGAAGTTACATTTCCATTTTTCCGTGCTAACATATAAAGACCATTAAATGGACATTTCAACAATTAAAACTTTCGTTGTACCTACTTCCATTATAATAACTTGAACAGAAAACTTTTGTAGTTTCAGATTGAAGACAAGAATCTTAATTATCTCTGCCGACTTGAAATAAAGCTAATGCTGCTTGCAGACAGAACAAGTTTTCAATTTACTGAAATAATTTTTAAAGAAGTGTGCTGTTTTAGAGCGTATATTCGTTTTCTTAATTTCCTTTCATTTATTATGAAGAATCGGATTTATTAGCTCCTCACGTCTCTGATAACATTTCCTTACTCTACATTCTCCATTTTCATCTTCAAATATTCTATGCATTTCCTCCGCTCCCAATTAGTGCACGAAATTTACCCCGACTAACTCATAAGCTTACTAAGCTATGTAATGACGAAAATGGGATCGAAATATATTCAATACCGTGAATTGTATTCACTAGCAAACAGATAATATTTATATAATTTTTGGAAAAATGCTTATACAAGGAAAATCAACTTAACATCATTTCCATTTTCAGCAAATCCAGTGTCTTTATAAAAGTTAAACATTGTTATAGCTAACGAGGATAATTTGAGCTGGATATTGTAATAGTAATTTGTTTAAAGGAATTGCTTCGGAAATACGTACAAGCATAAATAGACATAAATGGAAACATGACATTCTTATCACATGTAAATGAGTTTAGCATCCATTCAACATAAATTGAAAGCAAATGAATGATTTTCCAACAAAAAATGTAAGGATTGTTATACAGGATAAGAAGAACACTCGTCGAACCTTGCCAGTAAGGATGATTCTTCTATTTGACATTCCCAAACCGAAGCATATGTAAAATCCACGATACCAGGCATGTGTTGCAAAGAAAAAAAAAATATGTGCTCGAATAGCTCGAATCCTTTAAGAGGAAGTACAAGAATTCTGGGTATTCAAATTTTGGTTTGTCATTGATACTCCTTCAACATTTTACATCATACCACCTAAAAATTGTCACCCTTAAAACTGTTTTTGCGATACCAACCTTCTTATAGCTCATCCTGATGTTGAAAGTTGAGAAAAGCATTTTTTTATATGTTACATCGAAGAAAATTACCATCTATTGAAAGTGTTGAAAAGGTGGTAGTGCATCGTGCACCGATCGAAGCATCTGTCTCAAAGACATTTTAATGAAGTGTATCTTCCGAAAATTATGCTTACTCAAGCAGAAGACGTTCATGTGTAGGGAGGATATGAAAAAGGCACAAAAATTTCCAAACGGGGTAACTCCCATTATAACCTTATGCTAGTGCGACCGTGTTGCAAAGTGCCTTTTTAAGAATTTATGTAGGATCATGATAAGTGTGGTGTAAGAAGCTCATAAAATTCAGAAGAAGGATAATATGATAAATGCGACTGACTTTTATTTTCGTCGTAAAAGCTTATAATGGATGACGTGTATATCAAGAAATGGTAAAATGTTTAAGAGTCTTTTTACGCGGTCACAGTAAAACTATTCTTGGAAAAGAGAAAAAAAAAAATCTGTCTTCAAAGTTAAAGATCGATTTATATTTTAAAAAGGGAGTAGAATGATTTATAGCCCCAATGAATAGCCATAAAATTAGCCACCTTCTGGCAAAGTAACAGGCAAAATAAAGAAAATCGATTTTCTGTTAATTTATTGGTTTAAGGTGCGATACCAATGATTAATTAATACTGTTGGAAGTCAATTATAAGTTGGTATCCTTGTGGAAGGACCAGACAATACGGAGAATTATGTAAAAAACAATCTTAAAGTGTAATTAAAAATACCAACACAAAAGGGACGTGTATAAATGGATACAGGAGGATACAGATAAGTATGCTGAGACTACTGTAACTAACGACTGTTTCAAATATACACGTCTGGGCTCTTTGGGTTTAATTACCAGGTGGACAAGGATTTCTTGATCATTGTACTTGTTACTTGTAACGACAGACAGGTAATAATAATTGTAGTAATGCAACAACTGTACACGATTGTCACGACTCGTAATTTCTGAATTGAGCCTTGTTTTGCACATCTAAGGGACATTGTCCGCATTAATTTGGAAACAGAGGACTAGCTCGAGACGTATAAACATACAATGATAATTTATTCAGAAAGCATATTCACAAGTTGTCCTCAACTGTTTCGTATTCTGTCCACGTGAATTGTACACGAATGGCTTTACAGAAAATTACTTTTAGGACACAATTTAAAAGGTAATAGAAGATGAGGACGTTGACCAAGTTTCTATTTTCTCACGAAAAGCTATTTTGGAATGCTATACCTTAAAGAAAGTTTTATGTTTACTTCCATAACTAGTTCAGCCCATTGAGTACCTTTAAAAACAAGAAAATGGACATTGTTATTCATTATATCCATCCGAAAATCGATCTGAATTTTTACAATAATAAAATTTGACCTAAATTTCTTTTAAATTCACTTTTTTGTTATTGCAAATTTAATTTAATTTATCGTTGTGTACTTTAGAAAATTTTAAAATTTACTAATACATTTACATACATAGTAAAATGTTTGTCGGTTTAGCATAATAAATAAATAAAACATTACAACCTAGGGGCTAGTTTAAGATCTCTTTAAAAGTTTTGAATTAATCCCCCAAATTCGCTTATATATAAATGTCATTAATTAGAACAAATTGAATGGCATAAAGCCTTTTCCACAATTTCTATCCACTCCTGCTCGACGAGTTTTATTAATTATCAATGGACAAGGTAATTTAAAATAACAATACTTTCCTTTCCAAGAAATGAAAATTCCTTGTAAACAGGATTATATTAAAACACCCTAAGATCCTATAAACGTCGACCTTGATTTCATCACTGCTAAAACTCATCCCATTGCAGAAATCGTGTCTATTCTCAAACACCCTCATCTTTATTTTCTTTTAAAATTATCTGTAGGAAAACTTTTGCTTAAACAAATTCGTAATTCCTGAGGACTGTTAACATTAACACAACTGGTGAACTCTGGTTGTTTATTCTGAGTCAATATTCGTTGGCATGGGTTACTTCAAAAGGTAAGTTTAAAATTCATGCTCATTTAAATGAATTGAATTAGACTGAAAGATGTTTTGCGATTGATGAGTCGATTCGGTATATTTAAAAAAAAAACAGCATACGATAAAAACACAGACGTGTTTTCAAGTCCCCTTGGACTATCTATCGCTATGTCGGTTGATTTCTGATGTATAACGTAGCTAAAATATTGAAATTATGCTGCGAACGAAAGACTCTCCAAATTAAGAATGGTCTCTCAAACATGCCGTCGTCCAAAGATTAATTTTCTGTGATTACTCACGTCTGAAGGTACTTCAACTCAAATGGCGATTTAAAAAGTAAGGTAAGAAGTAAAAAAACAAACACAGGGGAGACATTTTCGATGAATTAGTCTCTGTGTTGTCTCCATTTCACCGTACAAATGGACGCTTATGATGGGGCCAATTATGTTTCTACCATTTGTGGGTGGTAATTCGTTTTCCTTCTTCGAGAAAAAATTTATGGGGTTTAGAAAAAATAGACAATTTTGAACAACAGAAGAATGAGAAGATAATGAAAATAAATTGGCGAATAACAATCGTAGGATGTAATGTACTCCGTTGTAAGCAATACAAAGGGTATATTTTAATTTAAAAATATTTGTGAAGTTTGAAGCGTTCGAAATGTTATAGTTATTACTATGGTCGGAAATGAGAAGATAATGCTATCACTGTCACCTTAATTCCCGGATCCCCTAAAATGATTTCCAAGCTACAGTCTCCAAGGGATTCATTGAAGGCAAATGCCTAGCAACATTTTATCTCCAAAGAAAAGATATCATGCTAGAAACGCTGTTCAGTGCTTAACGACCTTTTAAAATATCTATGCTTTCTATTTAGGCATTCACCACTTCTAGAAATACATGAAATTAGGAAATTTTTTAGTAAAGTAAAGTCCCGTACAACGCGAGGGATACGTTCCGTGTAATAGAAAATCGCGTTGTCAAATGAATTTATACAAGCTTAAACAAGTATCTTACTTCTTTTAAATAGCTTCACTATTCACTGTGTATATTTACCATTACTTTTCTAAATAAAAAATCGAAAACTATGCCAAACATGAAATCTATTCTACGCGTTATACGTGTCTATTTACATCGTTGTACAAGAATTAGTCGAAATTTGTTTGTTGCGTTACAGAAATTCGCATTGCAGAGGAGCGCGTTATACGGGAGTTTATTGTATAATTTTTTATGTATTTTTCAGTCAAGAAGACTCCAAGCCTTCAATATAAATTTTGAGAATGTTTAAAAATTAAGAAAACATTGTGCTTGAAATTAACAGTTTTTTTCTTATAAAAATATTTCACTTTAAAAATTCGCAAACTAGACAAAACTTGGTAGTACTATACTATAGTATAGTATAGTATAGTATATTTAGAATAAGATATTTGCATGATATAGAATATTATTTTAAAAATAATTATAATTTAAAACGATTTATACAATTTATTATAACCGAAAGTTCTTGGTATCATTAATTGTATCAAAAAATTTTCTAAATAAAAATAAAATTTAATAGTATCATTAGAAGTTAATTGTATTAAATTGGATTGACACTTATTTTAATTTTTAAAGAAAATCTATTATAAACAGAGAACTTGTACTAGCATTAGACCTGAAATTAATGGATAAATTGAGGTATCCAATTTTCCACTTCATCAATAATATCCAGAATCATTTAGATTTATTGAAACCATTTTTTCTAGAACGATTATAACCGGATGCCTATAAAGTTCACTAAATTGAAGGAAGAGGCTTCTAAAATACCATCATCAGGGGAATTTTAAAATTTAAATTTTTTAAATTATGTTCTTGCAAACGTTATGAAGTCAAATCCAGTAGCAAAGTACTTTTGACCCTTATCAAAGTAAAGTAAGAAAGTTTGAAGGGCTTAAGTTTATAGCCATTATTTTGATTCACAAGGGAATTCCCTGAGGATTTCGGTCAAAGCTATTTAAACAAATCTCTTAGTCATTTAGGGAAGGTTGAAATGGAATTCTTCTGATTGAAATAGTCGAAGAGGGATTCTAGGAGGCTTTATTATGTGGAATTCCTGATCCCTGAAAAGGAAAATTAAAAAAAAAAGAATATTGAGTGAAAAGTATTTCTTTAACAACTAGAAAATAGATTAAGTTACACTCGTCAATTGAATTCGATTGATTTCTTGAAACTGTCAATTATTTGCTACACGAAATAGTTATTATGTATATATGTTATTATTATTATTTAATGATTACCACTTAATTTTGTTATTTACAAAATTATTACGAAGATATATATTAAAACGAATTTATTCCTAGTACGTTTTTCCGTATAAAATTGTTTATTAGTCATTTACTGTCTTGAAAATGCGTAATTTGCTAAAATAATGCCCTTATAGCCCATTGGAGCTTTCTAAGAAATATTTTAATGATAATGTCCCTAATTTATTACATTCTTGTAGTCGAATCACCTAAGCAGAAGCAATTAAAACTTCCACGGAATACTGAGAGGGATTTATGAATTAACAAGATTAAATTGTTCCCACGAAAATTTAGTAAAAAATCTTTAAATTTACTCCTGCGGTTTACGTAAAAATCAAAATATAAAAGACCCGGGTAAATAATCCTAATCCCAGCAAATAAAACCAGGAATTATGTTTAGGAAAATAAATAAAGAGAAAAGCAAATCTTTTATAGGCATTCCTGAAGGAGAAATAGAAATATTCTATGGATTTCCTTTAAGAAAATTGGGTATTATCACCTTTAATAATTTACTATCACCTTTAATGGTTTGGTTTTTCGATAGAAATTTAACAATGAAAGAATGACAAAGTAAAACTTCAGAATATAAATTTACACTTTGTTTTAGATTAACTAACTAATCGGAACACTATTTATCCCTCATGAACAGATGCCATGAATATGCGTTATTTAACGACAAACCGAAAAGTTCCCTTTCAATCTCAGAAATTCTGTAATTACGACTGCTTACAGTCTTAATTAGAATTATTTATTTCAAGTAGTAAGATGAAAAGAACTTTGAACTAAGTAGGCAGAGTAAATTATTAAAAAACAGTGGTTCATAAAATTTTATTATATATCCTTGAATATCTGAGTTTAAAAACAAAAAAGAGAGATACTTTAATAACATATCTCTATTTTTAATTTTATTTTTTCAATTCAAATTGAAATACCACCTTATTTCAATAGATTTAATTGCTTTTTTTTTAAATACTTGCAACAATTCATGTTTGCTACTTTGAACACGCGCTTATCGTTTTAGTTCAGCTAGTAATACAATTTGAAAAGAAGAACGAATTTCTGTAAAATTTTTAATCATAGGATAAGCAAGTCATCATTCCACGTAATTATATTAATAAATCCTTAAAGATAAAAGCTCACTGTAAATGTATGGAAATAAATTGAATATGGGAATAACTTTTAAAATTTTCTCTTGTTTAGCTGTTGGGAATAATTCGATTGCGAGATTATGCTATTCGAAAGAAAATAACAAGTAAAAAAATTAAGAAAACATGTTACCTGGTTCTAAGCACAGTATTGTCTAATAGATGATAAGTACTACTAATTCCATCACCTTTCGGCTCACATACCCTTACATGCAATGCAGCTCGACATAAGTGGAACCACGAAAAATATCTAGGGAAGAGCAAGTAGAAAATTAACTTTAAACTGAGAATTAACGTTAAGAACAATTTACTGCACAATTTTATCATAATGGGTAAGGTAAGGATTAGCATGGAAGGTGGATCTTAAGCTTCACTAGAATTCATTAAATTAGCCAAACATTGGAAGAAGGAAAATAAGTTGTTAGGAAAGCATTTCAAGAATTGTGGTAAAACTTCACATCAGCTGGTTAGAAATAATATGACTAATATGAAATTGAATATAGTTTGTGAGACCGCAGAGGGTGTGTTATTTCACTTTATTAACTAAAATTGGCGGAAGTTAAGGATTAATTTTGAAGAACTTGGAGAATATATCAAAACTAATTAATAGGACATCTATTTTAACAAAATTAAATTCGTAATTCACACACCGATGGTTTCATACAACTAATAAATGCAAATAACTATATGAAATGTATTAAAATATATTCATATTACTAAAAACGGTTGTACAAATGTATTGCCTGATTATATGTAAAAAAAAGTAGTCCCTAGAACAAATTCAGAAAATTATTCAACAAGTTAAATAGAATTCGTTTAATTTATAGTCTACCAAATATTCAAATAAATAATGCATAAAGAATGAAAATGGTATTTATTAAAATAATATTTTATTAAGATTTTATCACGATATAGGGCATTACCTTTTCCTGAAAGACTTAATATATTTATTAATACCGAATTTAATTATTTATCTAATTTTGCAATTTAGTGCAAAATGCTCTGGGAATAAGAAAGAAAATTAAGATTGAATAGCACCCTCAGGAAACACATGTTCGTACACCTACACATTTTTATATTTTTACTTGGAAAGAAATACAATCCATCTTAAAGCTTTTCATACCTGTACCTTGAATAAATAAATTTATTGATTTAATCAGCAAACTTAATGGAATCTAATTCATCACCTTTGGTTCAAGTTTTAATGTAATTCGAGATATTTCACCTTACCCTAATAAGAATTTTCTTTCCTTTTTTTTCCAACACTTTTGCAATTACTTTTCTTACAAGATAACAAAAATGTGGAAATAAAAATAAATATATTATCCAAGATACTTTTACAAATTATTTTAAATTCTAAAAGTATGCCCTAAAGCATTACTTAGTCAAAATATCGTGTTCTTTTCATCGTAATCACATTCAAGTATGATACGACGCTTTAAAAACAATCTCGTATTAAAAGGTATACGTGTAAAAGAGGGAATTTAAAAAATGAAGGAATTATTTAAAATGAAATGTTCTTATATAAGATAATTATATGGGATCCTCAGAGCAATTTCGTATTTCATTATATTTTCATAAAAATAATCTTTCATATCCAAGCAACTGGACGTTTTATCCAATTCAAAATGAACTGAAGTTCTGATCTCAGTTTGTTTATTGAAATTTCTCAACTAAATCCATATAAGCAGGCAATAAATGGAAAAAAATGAGATGGTTTTTTCTCTCCAATAAAATGGTGGAAAAAGGATCAAATACTTACATATGTGTCAGCTCAGTAAGATTAGCCAATATTCTACCATCAAGAGTATCGAATTTGTTGTCAGCTAACAATAAAGAAGTTAAATTTCCGATACATTCGAAAGCGCCTCTTTCAAATTTACTCAATTTGTTGCTCTCCAGGTTGCTGTTAAGAATTTTAATTAATATAAGAAAAATTCATAAAATATTCTTATGTTATTTGTTTAGTGATATTAGCATTTTAACTTACAGTCCCAAGAGATTTGGTAAACCACAAAAGGTTTGACTTTTTATTTCGGTCAGCTCATTTTCTGATAAAAATCTGTTAGAAATAATATGGAAATCAATAAATCAAGGGCATGAGCGTCCATTAATTCAACAGAGCTTACAGGTACTCAAGATTAGGTAAATTCAAAGACCTTTTCGTTATCAGCCGGATTTTATTGTGCGCCAAGGAGAGGGTCCGAAGTGTCGGCACGTTCGGTAACATCCCGGGAATGATTTGTTGTATTTTGTTGCCATTTAAAAACCTTTAACAAATAAAGTTTGTCCATGAAGGTTACAGAGCTTCCGGAAGAATAACGATTTTACTTACAATGTTTCAAGACTTTTCAGAGGATGGAAAACTTCAGCACTAAAGGAATCAATTTCGTTGTTGCGTAAATCTCTGAAAGCATTTTTAAAATCGTTCGTAAAAGCAAAAGTGCACATCCCGCGTTTGTTTCTTTTATTAATACTATTTAAAAAATAAGTAAAATAAAAAAGAAGTCCTGGGACCAGGGACCTGGGAATCTGAATCAGCGGTGACAAAGTCGGAGCCCTTGCCGACGTTATCGTTGTAATAAAGAAAACTGAAGCGGCAAGAGAATCCGCACAAAACGGACGTCGAGTACAAAAAAATGAAGTTTTTAAAGAAAAATGTTTAAAAAAAAAGCTAAACCACTTGACAAATTATTATGAAAATCAATAGGCTTCTATTTTGACAAAAAGAAGAATCACCAAAAATTGGTCAAGAATTTTAACGTGTTCTCGTACGTACAGACCAACGGACAGAGACGCGTGTTATTTTTCAAAGGAAAATTTAGATTATAATAAATATTTAAAAACATTAAAGTGATATCATTTTTTTAGAGGAAGATCTTCTCTTTCCAATATTAAAAGTTGATTACTTATAAAATTAACCGAGTTACAATTACTTCTATCGTCAAAAATCGAGGCTCGCGCTAGTCGATAATCACGAACTCATCCGCGAGGTGTGCAAGTAAGTGGTACGAGTGGTTTAATGGAATTTTTATTTCCACTAAAAAGTTGATCATTAGTTAGATATACTTACAGCTCTTTTAAAAAGTCCAAATTTTCAAAGTCATACGAATGGAGGGTGGAAATCTTATTGCCCGATAATATCCTGAAAATAGAACAAGGGTTAGTGAATGGAAAATTTTTGGGGGATAGAAAGTATGCAGATTACTGCAGTATTCCTATTTATAGAAGTTGTAAAATTTTACGAGATTTAACCCTTGTTGTTAAGCAACGTAAACAATTTCAAAGTTTTCGAACTTAACTGTGATTTTAATTTTACTTTCAAGGATTCTTAAAAGTGTGACGTTGAAAAAATGATTTTAGCCTTAGTATAACTTAAGGTTAGCTTCTCACTATCTTGAAAAATGTGAACAGGTAAAGGCTGGCGTCAACAAATATGAACTTTTATTACTTTTTCAACTTGCGTCTGCACAGATTTATTATTATTATATGCAATCAAGCTCCAATTGTTACTTGAATACAAGAAGGCATAAAATTTAATTATAGATATAATATTAAATATTTACATTTTGTTTCGAGCTATGGAAGGCATTAAATTCGCATTTCCTACATAATCATCAAAATCTAGTTAAGTCTAGAATTTTGCCTTGGCCACACAAACAAAACCATAAAATTTAATCGAAAATCGAAAATCAAAAACCTAACTTTTATTCTGGGTGTAATATTTGAAATAAATTCATTTTTAAAATAAAATTTAAAAAAGTTGAAATAATTGTTATTGTTAGACTAGATTATAAATGTCTTAAATTCTGTGTGTTCTTTTTTAAATAATGGCATAAACAAAAATATTTGCCTGTATATTTTTCCTTCCTTCCTATATCTCCATAAACTCTTTCACATTTTTTTTATTAAGAAAATTTACCATACCGTAGAACTCGATATAACATCCTGCACCCTTATGACATTATTTTTATATTGCTTCATTGTGAAAATACGATTTCAAATTAATAAGTCAAAGATTAATAATTAGCCACTGAAATACTCCATTTAATAAAATTGCTTAAGACCGAGAATTTTCATTGCTTTAAGCTGACGCAACTTGTCTTTTGTCTTTTAACCTGAGATAAACTAGTAACCTAATATTAAATGAATTGTAATCTTCTTAAGGGTATCTAATGGCAATGGATGGAGAAAGATATTTGGTAAAAGGACACCCAATACCCAAAACGAAACAGACAGTCATCCATTTCTAAGTGAATGGACGATTTAATGCTTTCCTCTTCCCATAAAAGAAAAAAAAAACATATTTGCCCTATTTCAGTAAAATGTTAGCTTTAATCTAATTAAAGTAACAAGGACGTGAATATCGTCGTGTTTTATCGAAGATGCAGTCAAGGATGAACGAGATTATATGCCATTTATGTCGTTGTAATCACAGTAAATTAAAATAATTGGTACTGAGTTTATTGTTTCCAATATACCATTAAACAAACACGGTACTTTGCGTGGTAATTTAAAGTTCGAGGAAACTATGCTTCGAGCAAAATATCTACAAGGAAAATCATTTACTTTACTACTAGACCAGCAAACCTCCTTTCAGGCGTGACTTTTTGTACGTGCAAGAAACTGGAAAGACATAAATGTCTGAAGTGGACATCGGAAACTTTCAATCGAGTAAGTCAACAAAGGTTGAATCGGAAACTTTTATGAAAATACAAAGGAGGGGTAATTTTACCACAAAGGTTTCTTAGAAAACTAGCAGGAAAGTTTACTTTAATGTTTACTAATATGGTGAAAACCTTAAGCAACAAAACAAAATCATACTCATGTTATCGAAATATACAAAAGACAAATTATACCCTTAATAATAATTAATATAATATAGAAGTCAACAATAATACAAATGTTCAACATGATAACAAAGACGGGGAGCATGCGACGCACTTTTCAGTAGTAATAACAGATTTAACCTCCTAGAGTTCTTGAAGGCTCGTATAATACTTCAGTAGTTGTAGTAAATTTAATAATACCAAAAGGGGCACAATTGTCTCAGGAAGCTCTATCAAAATATATCCGTAATTTATTAAATCAGCCTCGCGCTGTTCGTATAAAACCGTCGGTTTTATCGAAATTAATGTCGATCAAGCGCTGCCAACATCTGTGCCACAATTATTTTCAGGGGATCCAAGGAATTATGTAATAAGGTAACATATGTAATTAACCCATTCTTTACAGCCTGAAAATGATAAACGAATACACTAACTACTTTTGGAATCATTTAGGTCCCTTGTACCAAAAGGATAAGAAAATAATTTACCATTTGCGGGTTATCACCAGAACATTTCTGTTGAGTAGGGCAGAAACCGGTGAAATTGAATTTAGTCCTTACTCAAAGAGTTCTCCGCTAAAACCTTTACCTCAAAATATAATTTCAAAATACCTTCGCGACAGATACTAACTTTCATCTGAAGTGCGCAACCTCCGAACCCCTTCCTTTAATTGTTACACATTTACGCTTATAATTTCATTTAGAACACCTGTCCGAACAGAAAATTTTTGTGATAAGTGCTATTTAGCATTTTCCCGTTTTCCATCTCAAAATGTTAAGCTTACTCTAAACACATAAAATTTTATCTGTAAAGAACTTTTAAATAACTGCAATAAAACTTAATAAAAAAATAGAAATTAATGCTGATAAAAATTTTAGAGCTGGTAAAATAAAAGAAAACTACTGAGTTATACACAAAATTAAAATATAAATTATACTTACAATAATTTTAACCAATTGTTCGGTGGAAAAAAATTTTCTGGAAGAGAAGTAATTTTATTTTCATCCAGATACCTGAAAGGAAAATTTTAATTAACATTTTCAAGGTAATAAAATAGCTTTATAATATTTAAAACATATTTAACTTACAGAATTTCGACAAAAATTTTGGATAATCTCTCAAATGCGAAAGGTTCTATTTGAGCAATGTTACAGAACTTTAAAACTCTGAAACGAAATAGTTAAAAAATTAATTATTACTGAGATTGATAAAAATTGATAGTGTAAAAATAGATGTAAACAAAATTCACTTAAGGCAAGGAACGACGTTTCGGGGACTTATTTTAACCTTTATACACGTTCTCACAAGAGCAGAGTTTAAAAATAACATAAAAGATATTTAGAAACAAACATAAGACAAATATTTTTTGCTGAATAATTTAAATAAAATATATAAAGGCGATTAATGATATATATGCCAATATTTTCCAGTTATTATTTAAGATACATTTGCCCATTAAAATCTAATAATCCTCACATGTTTACTTAATTATTAATAATTCTTAAAAACATGTACAAATTTGAACATTGTAATGGGCAACAATTTCAGTTTCTTAAACTGTAGAAAGTTGCTAACATTTCCTTCAACAAAAATTTCAAAGCCCTATTTAGAGCTCATTTAAGTTTAGAATACGAATTCCGTTGTTGAAGTATTTTTCAAAAATAAATCATAAACAAACATTTCTTAGAAACAATACAAAAATTCACAAAATTAATTAAAATGCTCTATGAATGAACAGGAAATCCTCTCCTATAATTTTTGTGTTTTAGTTTTCTGTCTAGAAATAATATTATTTTTATAAATACAAAATGTCTAATATTTTAAAAGTAATAACTTCTTAACAAATAAGTAAGTGAGCAAAAAAAGAGTGTTATTGATTCATACAGTATTTGTTCTTCTAGTTTTTCTTTACTTTTTCCAAGATATTTTTATATTTATATTACTTCAATTTTTGATTGATGGATTTGCAATGCCCATTAAAACGTGAAAATTGATCCCTCATATACGAGGGATGTAGGTAGATTTTTTGCAATTCAATTTACGAGGGAATTTCAAGCTTAAAGTGTAAAGCAATATAAGAATCTTGAAATTTTTTTTTTCACACCATTCTTTCACTTTTTTTGTCGATTGCCACTGACTGCTATCTGCTACATAATGAAGAAGTTCTCGAATTTCTGCTGTCTAAATACACAACTGGGATATTTTTTATGAAAAAGAGGAATTTTATCCTACAGGTTGAACTTCCTTAAAACACTGTTGGTGAAAAGGTGAAATAATTACAAGCTTTGTGAACTTTACGTAACACACTCCTGGCATAAGGTTTAGACAAGCCTAAAGACAATTTACATTCTTGCATTTCTTAAATAACACTAATAAATTATTTTGTTGTTCTGAGTGAGAAAGAAATTCTCTGAAAAATATCAGGAAATAGTAACATTTCAATAACAATCTTCTATTCTGATAGTTAACCAATCGACAGAGAGAAAAATCACCAAAATCGGTCAAGAACCTGACCTATAATGTGTCCTCATACGTACAGACCGACGGACAGACACGCGTGTCATTTTTCAAAGGCAAATTTAATCATAATAAATATTTAAAAAAAATGATATCATTTTTTAAAGGAAGATCTCCTCTTTCCAATATTAAAAGTTGATTACTTATAAAATTAAACGAGTTACAATTACTTCTTACACACCTACAGGGTGTAGTAAATAATTTTTCATCCAATAGTGTAATATCTTAAGTAGATATTTTTTCATAATAGGAGATGGAATATTCTTACGGGAATTGCACAAATTTTGGACGTAATATTTATGCAAATATCTACTAAAATTTCTTAAATGCTTGATATTCGATTTAATCTAAGTATAAAGATGGGAATTATGTGTTTAAATCTCGTTAACAATAAAAAGATTAACTAAATATTGGCTTATGAGTAATCCTATTCGAAAAGTTACTACGACACATAAAGTTACTACTCTTAATCGACTTACAGAATCTCCACTTGTGGCAAATCCTCGAAAAAGTTCCTTGTTAGTACAGGGAAAAAGTTCCCGGTCAAATCTCTGAAAAGAAAAAAAGTAAGATATTAGATACACAAGCAAAACAACAAATTAAATTTTATTAAGGAAAATAATTTGGCATAGAATGGACTCACAGCATTTCCATCCCATTATCTGGTAGACCCTTGGGAAGATGCTTTAGTTCTTGAAAACGACACAGTAGCTCATTGCCTCGGCATAGGCATGAGGTCTGGAGATTTTCCCAAGCTAAAATGATTGTAGTAGACAAAATTCAGTTAAATTAATAAAAGAATAAAATCGTTTTCAAAGAAAATCTAATTAATTCCACGTACAGCAAATCCCCATTGGTATATCGTCTGATCTGGCGTAGGGTTGTTTTCTAAAGAGATGATCCCAGAACAGAGTGTCCACCCCATCGGCACAGTTCCATTCGTCGGAACCATCATTACAGTCGGCTGAACCGTCGCAGTTAAAACGTTGTGCTACACATTGAAAGGACGCATTGCAACGAAAAAAGCCTGCAGGACATTTTTCACCTAAATTTGTCATGCCGATGTCCTCTATGAAGGGTATCATGCTATATATCGTCGAATTCACTGAAAATAGGAAACAAAAATAAAGGTAAAAGGGTTATTTAGTATGAGAATCGAATTTTATTCTATCAAAGTGGTAAATTGTTCAGCTTATAATTTTTAAGGATCACTTTAAGTTTGAATATTCAACTTGTTTAATATTTTAATTCTACTTTATTTCTTTTTTTTTTTAATATGTTTTGTTGTCAAACTATTCAAACAATTCTCAATTTTGTACACTTATATAGAGCAGCTTTCTGACTGCATCCAATCATCAAAATAAGTAATATTTTCTATGCACATAAATTTCTGTTTAAAACTCATTTAGTATCAGTTCAAAGGGGGGTGGCAGTAAACTTTCAAAATCATTTTTCGATTCCATAGAATTCTAGATCGATTTCCCTCTGGGTAAATTTAATTCTTATCCCAAGACCAAGGAGAGGGCACTATAAGCACAATATCCGTAAAGAATAATATGTATAAATTTGAATGAATTTACTGTTCCTTGACCAAAGGAAGTATCAGCGTCTATAGAAACCCCTACAGGTTAAGTGTCATATAAGAGAAAAGACCTTTTCTGTATCAGTGAGTTTGTCCCCATTTTTGGTCCTCTAAGGTCACGTGTGTTATTATGAATGGTCAGAAAATTTTTGGTGTATGAAACGAAGATGTAGGATAAGGCAAAGAGCATTTTATAGCTTCCTAGAATAAATTCTTAAGCTACAGATATGCTTTCATTAAGTCTGTAACTTTTCTGTAAACGTAAATATTTAATCCATTTAATACTTTTAGACATTTTAAAGTAGACTTAGATTTTTTAAGATTGAATAGGTTTTTAAGAAGTTAAGTAATTTACTTTCATTATGAAAAAATAAAAGTTACAATACTAAAGCTATTATATTTTCTTTTGTTTATAAGCAAAAATTAAAAACTCAAGCAGCTTAGCAATAATTTTTTTTTTTGAGTAAATTAAATATTGCTTCTATACTTCTTCAGCCAAGTCAAAAAGATATAAAAATGTGGTATGTGCTTATTTTTTGAATTTTCTTGATATTCTACCCGACAGAATCTGTAAAAGTTTAATGTTCTTTCTTCTTAAAGGACATTCCGAATTAATTAAGATTTTTATTTGTATGTTGCAATATTTACTTTTGCATAGTCCCTTGTTACCTAATTTTGTCCAAATTTGTCTAATAATAAATTAATAATGATAGATTTCGAAAAGTGTACCTATACTTAAAATTATTCTACAGAAATAAAACATATTTTTAAATTATTAAACTGTAGGCAAAATTGCATAAAATAATGCGAGGATTTTATTTAAACTTAGTTTTTGTTAAAACTTCTTCAAGACACATGTTACATGTGACATTTTTGAAATTTATTTTACTAAAAATTTGTTAAATTTTCATTTTTGAATATTGTTAATTTCTTTTTTTCGAAATACTTTCATAATAATTGCATTTCCATTGTATCACTTTTATATTTCTCAAGGTTAGGAATCTATAGGAACCTACGCAGATTCTTGGAAAATATTATATTTGTTCTATGAGATAAAATTCCTGAAGCTAGCAGTCCTTTAAATAAATTTCACATTAATAGATGCGAACATTTTCATCATAATACTTATTTAATATCCCTATATAATAATATGAATTTAATAAATATGTATAAACATAATTCATTATACATATAAATAGATTTTTTAATTGTCGTTTAATAGGGATAAATATAAATTAGATGTGTTTTCACATTCTTTAAATGTTTATACAAGCTTAAAATGAAAAACATGTTTTTACGTAAAATTACGTTATACAAGAAAAATCGTTATTAGAAATTGTTCATAAACAAAATTAAAATGTTAATAAATTATAATTAAAATCAATTCAATAACACTGATCATTCAAGACATCAGTGATTATTAAAAAAAAAAACCATCCGTCTCAACATCCAATTTCGTGTATTAGTTGAAGGAGTAAAATACTAATTTATTATTCGCATTAATTTGAAGCACCATGATTAATTCATTTGTAGTCGAATAAACAGCTCTAATAATTCGAACGAATAATTTGATATTCAAAGGGAATCAATGTTTAAGGAAGAATTTTATATAACATTTCTCTGCGCATTTCAACAGAAGTCCTTGAGGTATAAAGAGCTCATAACACTTTGAATATTTTCAAGGAGTAATACGTTCAAGGAGAAAATGTCTCAAGGTCTCTTTAGAAAAACACTGGACAAGGTTCTTGGGGTTAAAAAAAAACATGTTTATTAAATTTCCTGCTGGTTAAAGCGAAAGATCAAGATATGAAGCAACGTTTATCATCTTTTTAGACTTTTAGACTGTTCCGATGAATAAAATTTTTTATACAAAAAATTTTTTTATGATTTTTTTTTTTTTTGTAATATCATAATTAATATCTCCTTTTTTCCTTTATGAATTTTTAAATTATGTAATCATATAAACAATATTACAATCAAAAAACATTCATTTCATGCCTTACAAGCAAATAAATTTCCGCAGATCTCGGGAGCAATAAATAATTCAAGATGCTCGGAGAATGTCGGGAATGTGTTTGATATAACAACTTTATACAAAACGAGAAATTTATATCCGGTCTAAGTTGATACAAGCGGCATATTGTGGAAAGTATCATAATTCAACTTGATTATCACTCATAGTTGGCATATGTAGGCTTTATTACTCCCAATGGAATGCATCATATTTTGAAAAACTTTTAACTCTCTAGGGTTACAAAGTTCTCGATTGGAATTGCATGCATACGCTTCCAATTGAGGAAACAATTTGTTGTAATTTGTAAAGGACATGCTTGAGAAAATAAGGACAACATTTTCTTACTTTCAAAGACATCGACTGTGAAAGGGTCTAGACCCAAAAATAATATCCGAATCGGGTTAGGAATAAGTAACAATTTAACATAAATATAAAAAATATACTAAACTTTTAAAGCTAATTCTGAATTGGAAGTTGGAAATTGGATTTTTCAAGTAAAAAAGTTTATCGACAAGGGGTTTACTCCTTCCATAAGCATAGGAACATTTCTAATGTTAAAGAAAGTGAATAATCTTTAACATGAATTTAGTTATATATTCTCCTTTATGTTTACATTCTAATTTAGTTCGACAATTCCCATTTAAAAAGTAACGCAGAAAATAGAAGTTTTTTATGTCTTATATGGTCAAGAAAAAAATCAACCTCACGCCTAAATTTTTGTTTACAGGCCTATCACCTATAAGGTGATCACCTTATAGGTGATAGGCCTGTAAACAAAAATTTAGTTTTACAAAAAAAAACAAAAATTTAGTTTTTACTAAATTTAGTTTTACCTATAGGTAAAACTATTTCTTCAAACACTAAGGACATAGATAATAATACTAGGAAGTGTTTGTAGTTTTACTATTTAAACACACAATTGAAATAAAAACATTTATTGAAGCAAATTATAATGAAAAAGGAAATAAATGTAATAAAAAGAACTATTTGGAATGAAATTTGGACCATCCTTTGAAGTGCATTTCACACAAATTTTTTTTGGTATGGTTGTAGTAAAGCCCACAACATTGCTGGGAGCAATCCTGTTGGATGAGATATTACAATGCCTCTAGAAAATGGTTGCAATATGTGGTATTCGTTTGGATTACTTGTTTTTATACAGTATCAAAGTTAATAAGCGTCACCTGCGGGTGACACTGAGAATTGCCGAGTTAAACAACATATTTTAAAATATTTGCATATGTACACGTTAATTGGTTGTATTACAATAAAAATGTACTAAAAAATAGGACCGTTGTAAGAACGAAGCCCTTTTCAAACAAAAATCCATAAATTTTAAAAACATAGCACAATTTTGTAGGCGTTAAATATAAATAAAATAAATTTCATCCGATTGTGCCGTGTCGCAAAACACGGTGTACATGAAAATTCCCATAGGAATAATGCATTCAGGTGGAATGCTCACATATCAGGGAATCACGCTGAACAGGCACCACTCTTCCAGAGATAGGGACCCTTTTTATGACAGCCTAGGCAGGTGTATCAAGTGCAACCTACATAATCAGATTATTGCTTGGGCTCTCTAGTGAGCTTGTACTTATCCTGTTGTGAGTTGGTCGTGATGAAATTTAACAAAATGCTCACTATAGTCTATTGATGGCACATATGGTAATTTCAGACATGATAGTCCTCTATGTTCTAGGGATGGGCTAGTAGACACCTGCTATATACAATCATGACAGGATCAGTTAATGAGACCATCTGAGCTTTTGCATGTTGTTTTCCTCGAATGACTTACGACATTATCCAGAATAGCACTCTACGTGAAACCTCGTTATCTGGACACATTACAACTTGTCAATCGGCCGTAAATTGATTTTATTGCACATCCCGGCTATGATTTCGGCAATATGAGCCACTACGTTATTTGTTCATAAACAAAGGCGATTTAGGTATTCTACTTGTTGGATAGCACACCTCGGACTAATTTTATAGCGTAAGATAACAACAATCTTCCTTTGTACACTATCATAAACTTATAAATATTGATTCTGACTGTTTACTACGTTTTAGGCTTTTGTTTAAAAAAAAACCACATAAAAAAGTTTGCATAGCGAATTACAAAGCTATTTCCATAATTTAGTAAAAATGAAACAAAAACATAATTTATATTAATAAATTAATATTTTATTGATAAGCTACAAAAAATCGATAGACACCAAATATACCTCACATACAAATGTTGCTTGAATCTCTAATTTTAATTCGATGTCTAAATTATCCTCTAATTTAGTAGAGAACGTAATCGTAAGCTTAATTGCTCCATACTTGACCCATGATTTAAAAAAAAATATATTTGGTGATAGTAATTAACTCTATAACCTACCGAAAGCAATTAACTCAATAACTCGTACCAAATGCCTTACCTAAATCCATCTTTAGTTACAAAACGATCAAAATAAATCAGCTCCTATTACTCGTATAAAAACACCTACATAATTGAAAATATACGTTTTTGCAGGGCAGTAGTTGTGGTGTGGATAGCTTAAGTATTAGTAACCATTCGTAATTTCCTAATCCTTAAATTTTCCTGGAATTTAAACGCATACCTAACACAAATAAAATTCTGTTTAAGTTCGTATTTGGGCTCAGACAAACTTAGTTCATTTACGAAATTTGATACTGATAGCAAACAATCATGTAACTTAGCAAGAGCAGAGGGGGTAATAGGGGCTTCTCACGTTAGTTAAAGGAAAATTGATCTACATACCTATTGTTCCAAACATCACAATTATGAGGGTAGCTCTCAAGTAAATTGATTTCATCGTTCTTAGCTAGCTCTCAGGCGTTTTACAGAATGTTAATTTCGGCACACATAGCAACCTGTAGTATAAAAAAAAATGAAACTGTTAAAGAAATACTATTTACTATATAAAAATGCGAAAATAACTTATTTGTATACTTAAATAATAGTCAGTGAATTAAAAATATAATAAATGTAATAATGTGGGAGAATCATATAAATTTATAATTGTAAAACCAATAAAAATATACTCCTTTTGTATCTAAAATTTTTAAAACTATAAATAAAATTAATATGATTCGTTATAAATAGAAAACCAAATTATCTTGACACATTTTTTTTGTTACTTCTTAAAAACTACAAGCAATAAAATTCAAACTTAAAGAATCTTTATATAATAAATCTTCAAAATTCTTAGTATCACAAACATTCTTATAAGTATAGACATATCTCGGCTTACTCGAACTCGGAGTTATTCAGTTTCTAATTTTAACTATCAACTTCAAAATAATATTTTTAAATGATATAATTATTCTAATAAAAATAAATTATTATATGTACTTTGTTTATATTTGATTTTAAAATCTTAATAATCCAAAATTATCATAGAATATATCTACTATGAACTATCGATTCAACCTATCACGTAACTCTAAGATTCCACTTTCGAGATACGACTGTAGTCATAATATATTCTTAAAATAAAAGAAAAATAAATACAAATAAAATTTATATCATTCTGCAAAAAAAACACATAATTTTTCTTTCTCTCCCCAAATCAAAACCAACAACTTAATACTCTTTTCTGTCTTCGGGATCTTGAAAGTATTTTCGCTTCACGGCACATTTCGAATAAAGTTACCCAAAAAGTTAAAAGATACTTTATAGCCTCGCCAAAATGTTTAAAAAAAAAAATCAATGCTCGTGAATGCCCAAGAAACGATCTCAGACCCCTATCTGGGTAAAGATGCCTAATTTCAGTTCATCCAAGGACGTTGGCGAGACCTTAAAGAAAATTTTCGTCTTGAAAAATGGGATGTTATCCACAGGTATGAAATTTTCACCAGATTTAATCAACCAAAGAAAAGGAATAAACAAATTGTTCCAGCTGATTTAATGCTTTTTTGTTCTGAAAACATACTTTATAAATGGAGATTTGAAAATATGAATCAAGAAAAAATCTATGTAAGAGAGAAACGTAAATTGTGTCAATTTTTCATTATTCTCCATTTCAAAATTGATTGAAATACGAAAATGAAACCTGCACGATGCGTAAAAAACCATTAAAATCAACAATTCGGAAATTTTTTACTTTGTTTGCAATGGAAATGAGAAATGCATCTGTTTTTTTTTTTCTATGCAATGGAGGACAACTGAGATCCATCTACATTTATGTTGAGAGAAAACCAAATAAAAAAATTTGTTGAAATAGTATTTTTTCTCGTGGTACACAGCATACGACTGTTGATAGAACTGAACAAGTGGATTACCCAAATTCATACTTGAAGCTATGGAAAGTCGTCGCTGCCGTGGCTGTAAAAAGAAATAATAAAAGTTTTGGATTTACGGACGACGCAATTTCTAAAATTATCCAACAATTTATAATTCTGGGAATGAAGCCATTCATTCTTTGAAAAGTCATCTGACGTGCTTCAGAGGAATATCAATCATCTGATACCACCGCCTTTGGATTTTTGAAAAGGGCACAAGATTAGGATACCCATAACCAAGTAGGAAACTCATCGAATGTTCTAAATTATTTATTTATATTTATTATAGGCACATAAGTTGGTGAATTAGCCTTACATTTTGATGTTTTAACATTAAGATTTCCTTCAAAAGTTAATCGTTGCTCTATGAAGCCAAAAATGCATGAAATTTAATTTATACTTTTTGAAAATACTTAAGATTAATTGAATTAGGAATTTCAGAAAACCTCACATGTTACATTTTTAGCGATTTTGAGTTAGCAGCAAATGCGTATTCTTTGTTAATCTGCCTACAACTCAGGATAAAGAATTCGTATAATACATCTCACTATGTCCATAGAAATTAAGTTGGACTATTGTAATTAGTTCAAAACACCATGGTGTTTTCCAACACACTGGGCTAGCCATTTTATTACTGAAAAAACTAGTGGACTAAATGTTACAAAAAAAAATATCGTATCAACTAAATCACGTTCAAGACAAGTTAAAAGAGGCAAAAAGAAATATGTCCAGATACCGACACGCATGCATTTCTTGTTTAAAAAAGGTAGAAAGATGATCAACTCAACTTCACAGATAATGACACAAGACAGCATAGCTTAAAATTCGTATGGAAATTTAAAATATCTCTGCGATCTACTACGACGATGGCCCCGTCCCAATTAATATTAAAAAAAATAAACAGATTTCTATACACGACATTTCCAAAGGGAAACTTGTAATGAAGAGTCAATGGAAAAAATGGATTAATTTTAATTATATTTTTATTATATAATTCATAAAGCTATTTACAGTATTGAAATAGTCACGATTTATTTTTTATGTATCAAATTTAATGTACTGCTTTTGTATTTTGTTCAATCATTTCATAGACCCCACATGTGCTGATGAAATAACTTCAGCTTTTTATCATATTTTTTTCCGTTTTATTCCTAAAAAGTAATTCATATCACCTTTTAGACGAATTTTCATACCTATCTTTGTTGTAGACAGAAAAAACTCGATGAATGTAATGATACTTAATCTCATACATGGTCCATTAGTCTTGTACATTTAGGGTGAATGATGCTATTCTTTCAAGAGAAAAAAAAACGTCTTCTACTATTGATCATAAAGAAATCAATCAAGCGTAATCTAGTCCTTGAAATAAGCATCTGTAGATGTTCGCTTGTATCGAATATTTAATAAGGTAGAGTTCATTTATTTAATAGATCTTTGCTGTTTATTGTTGTTATTTAATGAGAAAGATATCAGAATTTATTAAATCACTAAGAACGACTACAATGTTCTTTTATACCAAAACATTAATAAAGTACTTAAATTAAAGCTTTTCAACAGTAAATCAACACTTTTATTTCATACTAAAATACCTACAGAGTACGTCTCAGAAGGAAATATCCCTTTTTAAAACAAAAGCTAGCGCTTTGTAACAAAAAAAGGTGTTTATTTTATGGTGTCCAATCGCCGCCATTTGGAATAATTTGCTCACACTTTAGAGGCAATTTTGTTTTTTAGTCAATGGCTTCTAAATTTCCTGCAGGACTCCTTTTAAGTGCCATATGTTGCGAATCCTGTATCCTTGGAGTTTATGGTTTTATATAACTACACATTCTCTATAGGATTCACATATGGAGACTGAAGCGGCCAGCCCATTTTCCTTCCGTTGTATGCAAATTTGGCTTTGGTGTTTCGGGTCATTATCCTTCTGCAGGATCTAGTTGTCATTACCGGTTCCAAACAACTTCTCGGCAGACTTTAATAATCCTATGCGATACAATCTAATCATCCTTGTAGCGGTCAAGTTGACGGTAAACAGGATGAGTCTGTAGAAATCTTTGGCTGAAAAGCATCCATACATTTGGACTTTCTCCGGGTGTTTTACGGTACGTTGGATCACTACTTCGCCTCTTTTTCCGTCCAATCAGATCGGGAGATGTTTGTCGTCCAAAAGGAATTCTCGTCCGTAAAGATGGTCTTTGTCCAAACGTGCCCTAAACTGTCCTTTGCACATTAAAAGCGTTTTGGATCATTGTCAACATAGGTTTCTTTAATGTACCTCGAAGTTTTATGTCTGCTGCTACTAATCGATATCGGGGTGTATGCATTGATATCTGTATGTTCCTTTTGTCCAGTTTTTATTGCCTTTGGCAGGGTGTAAGTGCCGGATTAGTTTCAAACAGCTACCTAATTACTTTATCCGTTTTTTCTGTAGTTACTCGAATTTTCACTCTCCCAGGTAAATCACCTCTTCACGAATGCTACAGACGTATAACTAGCTTTGAAATACGGAACTCATGCTTTACTCCTAACACTTCGGCAGTTGAACATTGGACAAATGACCTGGATTTATTTTTCGGAAAAAAGATGAGGATCCAAATATTACATAGACCCCTACTACATGTCTATGAAGTGCATGTGTGATGATTAATATGATATATTAGACTAAATCATTTTCTGAAATAATAATACATTTCATGCTACCAATTTAATATATTTTCCTTCAAATTTAATTGATCAAATATAATTACAGATCACGAAATATTAAGTCCTCTATGAGCATAGGAACGAACGTTTCATCAATTATGTGGAATGCAAATATTTATATGTATGCAGGGATAAAGTTAGAGGTGGCAGACATAATTTATAAGCTATTTCCGACAGAGTCTAGACAATTAGATACATTCAACTGAAAGCAAGATTTATAAATTTTTTATATGATATCCCTTGGATGGTGTAAAAATTTTGTGGAAAATTGTAATAAATCTTCTTTGTCACAATTGAGCTGTTTGAATAAAAATACTAAATTTATATCTAAAAAATTATATAAACCATAAATCAAATGAAGCTTTAAAACACTAATAAAATAAATATACAAGAACAGAGTTGTATATTGTTTATTTAGAGACTTTTATTGCTCTTAAGCAACAATTTACTTTAGATTTTATAGGAATTATTGTCGTAAGATTTAAATACTTTACACGTCTACCGTTTGTAATAATTTTCGTTTACGTGTTTTAATTACATACACAAATCCCACGTACTTGTTCGAAAACACGAACTCAGCACATTGCTACTTGTGAAAGGCTTTTCCCTTGAATTTCAGGAAACAATATCGAACATTGACATGGAATAGTGCATATTTGGTTTAGTCCCCCAGGAACATTGAAATTTATATCCTCGTTAGTTGCAATTGGAGGAGATTTTGCTTTCGACACAGTGTCAAAAAGCACTTAACACTTTAAAGCTGAATTCAAATAATAAATTCACGACTATTATTCTGTGAAATGTTTAAAAATATATATATATATATATATTCAAATAAATTAAATTTATAGTAAAAATATCCAAAACATTTTTAGGCTTGAACTAAAATCATCCTAAAAATTTTTAAGGAATAATTTACACTAGTATATCACATTTTGCTCAATCAATTTAATTTTGTAAAACATGTGCATTCGATTTAGAAAACTTTTTTTTGTAATCTGGAAAATATGGTAAAATAAGATCAATCAGGTATAATCATTAGGAACGTAAAATTAACTAGAAAAACAGAAAATTAATAAGATAAATTATATTTTATGCAATCCTACATTAGTAATAGAATGGTAGTATTTAAAGCATACCAGAAACTTTTCTCCGTTTGTATTTAAATAAATATTTTACTATCACTTATTTTTAAGTAGATTTACAGGAGTACTGCTTTAATACAAACTATAATAGAACTGAACTTAAGAGAACTAGACAAGTCTTGAAATTTAACATCGATCACTTTGAAAGTTAAAGTTAAATTTAAACTTTTATTACTCACGCCTTGCATGTTTAATATTGAGAAATTGGAGAAAAATATGCACACATTCTTCTTTCCAAATAGCATAAGAATTGTAAATTTAGACTTGTAGACGTTTTTACGAGTATCCATTCGCATGTTTAAACAAAAAATTCTCAATCAATTCACTCTTATTATGGCCATGTCTTTCGCCAAACAGACGAAAATAAACAGAAATCTTACTAGAAAAATAAGCAAGCCACAGCAAATATAGCTATTTATAAATTACGGATTAAACAACAGGTAAAAAATTATCTCTACGGACCATTCTTACTTGACTACCAAAATTGATTTCAAGATATTTTATGAGCTAAATTAATTAATCTTTTTTTAATACATTCGAAGATGGATACTTGTATATTTATTTTTATTTTACTCATATTGAAGTGCGTACTTGTTAAACGAAGACAATATAAAATTTTAAATTATCCGCCATGTCTTAGATACCTACGTTAGCTTTTAAAGCAAGTAACGATAACCACGTTAAAGATTGAGGTAATAATGCTCTGTCTAAAAATAATCTTAATACCTTTAAAGTTTAAAGCATTGTGCATAGTTGTATAGATCCGTCTGGTATCATAAATTAACCACAATATTTTAAAAGAAACTTTAACTGAAGTTTATTAAAATGTTCATTAATTTTCAGAAAACATTCCAGCATAATTTAATTTTATCAGTACGATAACTGCGACAACAATTTTGAAATATAGTAAAACAGTGACGAAGTAAAAGAGTTTAAATTAACCCTTTTTCTCAATAACAACATACGTGAAGAAATCAAAACTACTTTGCTTACTCAGTAATTAAATTGTTGATTGAAGATATCAAGTTTAAGTACTTCGAAATGGCCCAGTAATCTACTTTTATTATGATAAAACTTTTTCGCCACCATCGTCTGTATCTTGTTGACTGATCAAATCGTCAACAAGACGTTAGGTGTGTCTTACTCGGGAGAAACATTCAATCAAAACTTTCCTCATCTCATGGCAATTAATTCTGATAAGGCATACAAACGCATTGCACAAAGAAATAAAATATAAATTGATGCTTTTGAATTCTGTCACATTTGCGGGGAGATATAAATTTTGTTTCCCATTCTTAACTTTTTTCAAATCTGTGTAATCATGTCTTATTTTGAATTTATATTCGCACATTTCTATTTAACAAGTATGAGAAAAGTTTGCTTACTTTTTTTTTAATTGCCTTTAAAGTAGTTGGAAAGAAAAAAATCTTAATATTGAAGTCTAGACCCATTCTATAAAAAATACGTTTGTTTTTAATTTTTTAGGGCTTTCATATTAAACTCAAAAAGAATATTAAGATCAACCTTTTTAAAAAGATGACAGAAAATACTTTAATTTTCTATTTAATTTTTAAAAAAATCGATTTAAAAATCATCACAAAATATTGATCAGATATTTAGAAAACAAAATACAAAAACTTTAATTTAAATTGAATTAATTTTAATTTAATTAAAGTTAAAAAGTATTCCAAAATTATGTAAATAAGAGTAATATATTTTAATGGTTTTAAAACTTTTGTATATTGCCTGTATATCCATAAAATACTCAATATTTGACTTTTAATTTAAAATACTTTATAATGCATCCCCTTTAAAATCCCATGAGATCTTTTCTCTATTTTCTATTTACTTTTTTTTATAGACATTTCAATTTTAATAGGTTAAACATTTTTTTTTTTAATATCCGAAGCAAAGCAAATTCGAAACCGAATCCTAATTCACATGTGGCAGAAAAAAAATCAAAAACATTAACTTCTTTGGTATGAACTAAATTCAAATTCTTTTTCGCACTTGAATTTCGAAAGAATACCATAGAAATGAGCATAAGTATAATAATAAAAGAAATTCTTTTCTTGAAATGGAACAAATAAGTTACTCTTCCGACCAAAATCCAATTTGCATACCTTCTGCTCTTTTAAGAAATGATTCGAAGGCATAGTAAAATCTGTTCCAAATATTTTTCCACTTTTTCCATCTTCTCCAATTTCTGGTCCAGCGATTTGGAACAAAATCATTTTTTCAAATTAAGGGAATACAGGGTTCGTATTTTTACAGGAAAAAGACTTGAAAATAGGACAACAATTTGCTATTTTTATCGTAAATAATTGAATCAGTATCGGAATGATAGAAATCAGGAGCAGTAGTGATTTATATCGGAAATTTCTTTTGTTTTATGCATACAGAAGAACATATAAGCTTTCCTTCTAGAGTATATTTTAGATTATGACCCAATTTGGAGGATGATCCTTCTAGAAGTAGTATTCTTCGACGAATAAAAAATTCACGTGCGACTGAAAGCCTTATGAATTTTTCATGGAAGTCCTTAACCACCACTTAAGACTTTACCACCATATTTCTTTTAACTATAAAAGCACTTCTAATAAATAAAGGTCTTTGATTGATCACAATCGATTTAATTTAATAGGTTAAAATTTAAAAATATATTAAAAATTTAAATTTGTTAAATATAACATAGTTTTCAGTTTGGTTATTTATAACAAGTAATGGAAACTTTAAATAATAACCTTTAAATATAGAAAATCTATTCTAAAAATTCTGTGAAAAATACAATAAAAAAATTCATGCGAGGATAATTTCAAATTAATTAAGATTATACGAACATTATTAATAGCTTCTAAGGCGTGATTTCAATCTTCTTAAATCTTTACATTTGGTGAATACAACTCTCCCCTCTAGATGCATATAATGAAAAATGAGTATTCAATGTAACCATTGTTAATCTCACAAGATTTATATTCGTATACCACCGGCAGGGATATGACTTGCTGTTAACCAATCTAAGCGACATCTCTCTTAAAAGGAATTAATGATTCCTCCCAAAATAGATGGTCTTCTACAATAGAACATTAAAAATGGAACCCCATTCTTAGTTCACTTCTAACAGCTGCTTCTCCATGCTGGATATAGAAGACTTAAGCCCGTGGTTCGGTAGATAAAACGATGAGCTAGAGCTACTGACGTTATAATATCCAGGCAATCTAGGGGCTTTTCTGACTGTCTCTAAATTTCTCAGAGATCGCATTAAAAGGACATTCCCATAATATACCCACAGCATTCCAATCTGAATGTAAATGTATCTCTAGAGATTTTGATAATCCCCAAAGTTTTGTATTTATCTAACTGCATCCTGCATATCCTGCATGTGTCCATTTCTTATATGAGATTTCTGAAACAATTTTCTAGACTTCGTACATTTACTGCTTTAACCCCAAAAAGTCTTGCATAGTTAAAGATTCGACTAAACTCCACTTGATTATTGCATCACGAGACAACCACTGTGTAGCCATTTAATTGAATGAATTTCCGAATCAAACGAATTAGTTCAATGAACTAAGGCCGTTGCTTCCAGAATTTAATTTATTTCCGCCACGAGAGAAGGCGGACGCAATTAAGCTTGATTTACCGAGAAATATGCGCAACAATTCCCGAATTTTGTATCCTTAAAATTTTGCCTCGGTCCCGAATACAGAGGGGATTTTCCCTTATTTATTAGGATTTAAAGTTAATTGTCCTGAGGCGATTCATAGGATATCAACGATGATGTACCCTAATTTTCTACAACTCAGGAATTTTCAACAGACACTGTTTATTGTTTTTAACATCATTAAGACATCACTAGACACTTCATTATCGCCTTATCAGTTGTTAAAGAAGAGTGATCTAGAACGGGACATTAAGGCCTGAAAGGTGTGAACATTAAATTTAATAACAAACCCTCCAGTAACATTGAAATGTTTAGAAAACTGGATAACATGAAAATTAATAAAGAAAATTTTGCTTCTTCGTTAACGAAGCCAAGGCAAAAACAAGTCTTCCGTATACTTAAAACGAACAGTAAAAGAGTTTTGAAAATAAGCGACAACCAAGGAGCTGCATGAAACCGAAATTAAATTATACCATCTGAAAAGACTTGACGAGAGGATGTCATCAACAACACTATCCCAACACCTAATCCGTGCAATTCTGGCTCCCATCTAATTTTCTGCCTGGAAAAAAAGGGTCATACATACGCGAGGTATATTTTATGAAAAGCTCTTTTCGGAATCCAAAGTTTTTGTAAACAAGTCTGAATACTACGGAAAAACAAAGAATGTTAATTAAAAACCTTGGAAATCTGACACTAACCCCTTAATTAGTGCTTCCGATTTGTCTTTTAGTTAAAAACTAAAAAGAGTTAAGGATTTTTGCGAGAAATAAAATTCAAATAAAATCCCATAAGAGACCGCTCTTCCATCAGATGTTCAACGTTTACAAAATATCTTAAAACTTTTATATTATTGTTAATGTAGCCAAACTTTGTTAATACTAAATTTCTCCAGCACACAAATTTTGTTCACAACAAACATTTTTTGAGACCTTTTAACTTAAACTGCAGATATCGATACTTTTTACATCCAAGACGTGGAAATTTCTGTGTCGAAAAAGTTTCACCTACTCCATGAAAAATATTACATCAATGGATATTTTGCTTCTATTTATATTGTGTTTTAAAATAGCTTGGTATAGAAATATTTTGGATTTAAGAAATAATGGAAAAATACTTCTGAATCCAAATAAAAATTTTCATTGCAAGCGGAAAAATATTCATATTAGTAAAAATTTATTTTTAATTAATGCATTTACTAATTTAAAAGATCATTCTGACAAAAGGCTAATTTAAAGACAATTTTTTTAGGATAAAAACAATGAAGTATAATATTAAATGTATTTCACTTAATTATATTTCTTATATATTATAAAAAACTGTAATTATAATTTTAGAAGTTATTTTTTAATGAAAGTTATCAATTAAATTATATTTTATTAAACATTTCCCGTCTTTCGTGCAAATGACTTCGGTTCATGTGATTGTCTTACAAACAAATTAAAATAATTCTTAATCAATGTAAGAATGGGGTAATGAAGTCAAAACTCGAATTTTTCATATTCCAATTTTATTTAACTTAAAATCTAATTCTCGCCGAGACGATAACCAATAGTATAGTCGAATTTTGTTTTCCTTTATTAATTAAAGAGGAGTTTCGAAAATCTCGGGAGTAGAAAAATAAGTTCAAGTTGCTTAATTAAGCTGTAAACAAACTAAAATTGTTAAAAATTAAAAAAAAAAGGAAATATGTAATAAACTTCATCACATGCCAATTTTTATTATCAATGTAGTCAGATATTTCAAATCCTTTTATCCAGAACTCATTTCATACTCATCTAATAACATTCACAAAAAAAAAAAAATGTAAGACAAAAACATTCGAAAAAAACGAATTTTTTAACTTTCCAAAATTCACTCATTAGCAGGAAATTTTCTTTATTATCTTAAAAATTCTTCAATGCTTTTTAAACTTATTTACGAAATCAATTAAAAACAATCATTGAAACCATTTAAAATTCACTTGTAAATATTTAAAAAGCTTCTACTTGTTAAATAAAGAGCACTTTCTTTTTTTATTTTCTAAATGATCAAGAAGAAAGTAATGATGTTAAATAAAAATTTTAAGTCCATTCGTCGAATTACCAGAGTAAACAATGAAATAACTCGGGCAAGAATTTAGACCATGGCTATAATTTCAAACGCTTTCTTCTCGAAGCCATTTCACAGAAGTGTTTTAAGTACAAACTCCTTGTTGATCAAACTTAATTAAGTTTTAAAATAAAATATACTTTTTCAAACTTTGAGTTTATCAACAGTTAAACATTTATTTTATTTGCACGTAATTAATTTTATTTTCCAAAATACAAATGTAATTTTTAAAGTCGATTTTAGTATTGTCCTGTCCTTGTAGGATGCATTTCACTTTCAGAATTAGTATATAAAGATTAAGTACTTAATTTTTCTTATCCCATAGAAGGATTATCATCAATAACTGGATATGAAACGATAATCCTACTTCCTCGTAAAATATTATTTCCATATAACATTTAACATTAGCTATAAAAGTCAGCAAAAATTCACAGCACATAAGTCACACAAATCAGTGCTAAGAATCTTGTTTATCTTTCTTAAATATTTCAAGATGTTATAGAAAAGAAAAATTTTGCGACATCATTGAAAATAACAAAATAAATTGCACGTAATTTTTTAGGAAAGTACACTCATAAAATTTAGAAGGATATTTTACGAAGATACTTTTGTTTTTATTCCAATATTTTATGATATAAATTTATACTTATGTTTATATTTCTAAAAATGTAGCTGGATTAATTCTAAGTTATTAAATTATCGATTTATGCTGAATAAATAATTAGTTATTTTCAAACTGGGATACGTATTTTTTTCTTTAATTTTTGATTTTTGCTTAAAGAGCATTTTTCCCTTTTATCTTCTTCATCTAAAAGTTTGATGTAGTGTGGTGATGGTCGAATATCCTGACAAAATATATAAATTAATTTTATAACCACTGACTTACTAAATTTGCCTTTTAAAATATGTTTTAAAACATTTGGAGTCATTTCGATTCCTTTTTACAAAAATTCCATGATACAAGCCCATTTTTAGCCAAATGCTTTAAAAAATAAAAACTCATTGATAGTATTTTTTTTACATAGAATTGCGAGCAGAATTAGTTAAAAGACAGATTATGAATTACTCGTATTTCTAAATCATGTTTATTATTTTCTTGTATGACTCAAGCAGAATCCGACTGTGGTCCAATGATGATTTAGACACAAACATGGCGGTCTGAGAAATAAGACACCTAAAGCAATCAATTAATGTTTAAAGTAAGTGTAATAAAATATTAAAAGAATAGGAAACTAGGAATATTAAATTCGAAGAAAAATATTCACACTCAAAAAATATGTTCCTAGTAATCCAAGAAGCAATCGATAGAAAATTTACGTTCCAGCAATACAACCATTTAGAATTTATGTATTTGTTTTCAATTTCCAGATAATAAAATTAAAGCATTTCTCCCACAACCTCAATTAGCTTTGGGAATTCCAGGTGGAAATTAATTGTGCGGTCATCCTATAGCGTTGGTCTGAGGTTGACCCTTAAAATTGATTGTGTTCATGATCAAAACGGAAAGTTTTCCTGAAATCAGAAACTTTAATATAACTTGGGATAAATTACAGAGCATTACGATGGAATTTGTTGTAGAAAGTTTTTCCTTCGATCAGAGAACATTGTCTTTGTCCTAAACTCGAATTGATTTTCAATCACTACCAGGAGAATTTTGAAGCTATATATCGACAGGTGTAGTAAAGCGTTTACCAACTTCCTTTCCTTTTATATCAGAGTCCAGGAAGTGACTTCCTTTAACCGAAAGTCGTATCCAAAGCTAAACTAGAAAATAATATCCTTGCTGTACACAGGGGTCCGGAAGGTATATTAACTTTTTGTTGAATGAAAGGTATTGCTAACAGAGATGTTCAACATCGGTACATTGAACTCAAAGAGCTTGACTGAAGGGTATGGAGTGAACATTTCACGGTCAATGCCATCAGAAGAAAATCATCTTAGAAAAGTATTTCACAAATCAAAGCATTGTCTGTAAGGAATATTCTTTTCAACAATTAATTGTCTTATCATCAGGAAAAAACTTTTGAATTGATTCAGCCATTTTTTGACATTAAAAGTGCGAAGACATAGGGTTCCACCCTATGTTCCACCATTTTCGAATTCATTTTTCAAAAGTTTAGAACTTTTCCAAAGAGTTTTTACTCAAAGATCTCGTGAAAAATCTTAAAACATTTTTTATGGAATTACGTGATGCAGTAAAAAACAATACCTTTTTTAAATTAATTTAGCTGCTAGCAAAGTAAATATCCTTTCAGTAATTTTTATATTTCTAAAACACAAAGTTCGAGAACAGCAGATGTAAAAAATTAATTATGCTTTATGTGATGAGAGTAAATTCATTAAAAATAAATCTTTAAAAAGATTCAAGAGAAATTTACAAGCTGGTTATTTTGCATTTATCCCTTATGCAAAAGGAAAAGACACTTGCAACAGTTGTTATAGAAATGTTTGCACTTTTAAGAAATAAGTAGTTGTGTTTCTGTCTGTGGTTTTATGGCCTAAGTAAATTTTACAGCTGTTGGGAAAAGAAAAGTTTTGCTGGCTTACCACTTAACCACTTGCTGGAAAGTTCCTCTGAAGATTGTTTTAATTTCCTTTTCCATTTAGAAATTATCTAAGAAACTTCTTTGTTCCTACAAGCGAATCTATTTTTCACGAAATTAAATTTTTTGTTGACGCTTGTTTACTTGAAAACTCGGAAATATTGCCATTAAGACCAACAATTTAAATTTAATATACAACCACATTTAAAACTTTTTTAAAAGGGATACTTTTCGTCTATAGTTTCTAAATTTTACTTGTAATAATAAATCTTCGCTTCAATTTATTTGCATGTATCTGATATTATTAAGACTGATTCACACTTATCACGGACCAGGTCGTGTCAGTGCAGTGTTTTTTATTAAATGCATCATAATTTTTCGAAATTATTATTATTTGCAAAATTCCTACGTATTTCTTCAGCTCGATAACATTCAAAAAATAGAACAATTTGTTTTTGTGCCGTTTTGGCTTCTGAGACAAATGTCGCATTTTGTTTTAAAAAAAATTATTACATTGTCTTTTAAAAGTATTCTAAGAATAAGACTTTTCTTAAGGTTTCAAAGTTATGTAACCCCTTAACACTTTTATCTAAATTATTTTACTACTATAAAATGAAGCAATAATAATAAGAAAAAATATTCATTTATATCATCAAAGTAAATTTTCTGAGAACTTAATCATTTTGTGACATTTTCGAAAATACTAAATAATTTTTTTAGAAATTTTCCTTTCCTTCTTATTCCGAGCATATTTTTAAGATTATGGTTATTCTACCATGTCCTCAAATATGCAGTAAACTAGGATAAAATCATCTAGTTTGAACCCATTCTTTTTATTAATTTTAATAAACGATTTCCTATATATTGATTAGATGATTTTTTAAATGAAATTAATATCCAAATAATAAAAGGATATATGTTATATCTCAAATTCTTATGTAAATTTGAATTTATTCAAGGAAATCTATATACAGAAAAGCATGTTCCCAAGGAACATAGAAAAATTAAATTTCGCCTACATCTTTTAACAATTTTAGACGTTATCGAACACAATTGATCAATGATTAGTGTCTCTTGCGGGCGTTATTGTGTAACATAATTCGTGCTTAAATATAAAACAAGGATACCAGCTAGCAGGCTATTGTTTGTTTCATAGCATTAAATCACACAAAGTTCTCTCATCGCACCAGGGGAATTCTTGGAAGAAAATTGAAAGAAAATTTAAGTATTATTTTGGTAATTTTCACAATGCTGTATGTGTGCAAATATAAGAATTAAATTGAAAATTCTATTTTCTTCTGTCCCGGCTGTTCAAGGAATCTTACCGGATAGAAGGAGCTAATAAAAGCTTCCCTAAATCGATTTCTTGTACTCTTGGGCGTATTTGATTTTCTACGAGAACCGAACAAATTCTATAGTAGGATAACATACCGGGGAAAAATATGGGAATTTCTTCCCTAGAACTTCCTTTACGTGAGCAGTTTTCCTTAATATGATTACACCAAACATCGAAGGCTTGCACAATCCTATGACCTTGATTTTGCCACATATGTTGCACAATGTTAATATACTGGAAGAAGAATGGGAATTGTAAATATATCTCTTCATGCATAAATCGCCAAAAATAAATACCTATTTATTCTCTGAAGCTAACTTGGCAGATTTCTCACAATCATTACATAAAGCATAATTTAGCAATTTTCTTTAAGCGAAAAGTGTCTTCTCTTCCATTTATAGGAAAGACACATCAAATTCTTATGAACGTGAGATTCTCTGAAAATGTTCGGATTTTTTTGTTTTTTTTGTTTTTAAAATTGCTTCTCACTGAGACATTACATGCAGACACGCCAGGGAGTAACGTTTAAGACTATTTCATCCACTCCTCCTTAAGATTTTTAGCAAACATTCGCAACCTTCAAGGAAATCTGAAGTGTGTAAAGTGAGTAAATTCTCAATGTCCTCACAATTCGAGCTTTTCTTGTTTTGCTTTTCCCATCAAGAAGATATTGTTTTAAAAAATTGGGGTCATGACTGCAAGGTCAATGAACTTTAAATTTTGGGTATTATTTTACTATTGAATTTTAACTTTATTAAAAAAAAAACTATGTAAATAAAAAGAAAGAATATTGTAAATGTCCTTAAAGCATTCAGAATCAGTGATAGTTCAGTGATATTTTATGTGTCTAGACAAACAAACCGACGATGCACCATGTGAGTCGTGAGAAAAAATTCAGTATAATTCAGTATAAATATTTGTAGTTGGAAAAAAAAAACAAAACGCAACAACAATTTAGTAATATGTATTAAAATATAATCGGGGTAAACTGTTTTACGTATACTTTTTTCAAAAAACTTTTTGGAACATAATTTAGAAAAATTATGTAATATTATTAATGAAATTTCTTAGAGACTGCAGATCTGCTAATCTTTTTAGAATTCGATATCCAAAATCCGTCGAAAACAGAATTGGTAGAAATACGTGAAAATAAATGAATACCTCTTTATTGCGCGTTATATTCCATTTGAAAAATTATACCGCGAGGAAATTGATTACAAGGTGTTTAAAAAAAAAACACTAAGCATAGAATAAACAAATTAGTAAATTGAGCTAAAATAAAATTGACTTGAAAAAAATGATGCTTCTAGATTTTTTCGCTTTGAAGGGTAAAAAGAATATTTCGTGTATTGATTGATTGTTTTGGTGTCAATGAAAAATACACCCAGGGCTAAAATGTATTCAATTTTCCTTAATTTCCTCCCCATTCAGTTTTTATGAATCCAAATCCATCTCGTATTTGGAAGAACGTTTTCAAGTATTTGAATTTATATCCATTTAGTTGTATTAATTTATTATTATATGTTTACCGAACACAACCAAGTGAAATTATAAAGCTTAGATCTACTATGAAAAGTTAATCATTTACTAGTAATTTTCTTAGTTTTATTATTTACTTTTTATTAATTACTTATATACATCGGTTCATTTACTGAATAATATAAAATAATAACACCATAGTAAACGACATTTCATATCAATGGTCTATGCCACGTTAAATTTAGATCTATAAAAAACAGAAATCATTTCTTATTCAAAATTCTATTTTCATTTCATTTAACAATATAAGTTAATTTATTTTGTAAAAAAACCAATTTTGATGCTTTAGACAATTTTTAGCTTTAAACTGATGGATTTCTACCCCAAAACTACAAGTATCAATGTCATAAGAAAAATGAAATTACAGATTTTTATAGACCTTGCAAAATATACACCAATAAATTTATAAATACGTGCCTAAATAGAACTAGGCTTAGACTTTCTTGAAATTTCTAACATATTAGAACAAATTTACATCAGAGAGATAAAACAAAAGGTTTGAGAGCTCCCTTCCCTATTAAATTAAAGTTTATTGAAAAGAGTCTTATGTGGACGAGAAGATTACTTTAATGGTAAATTATACGTTTCCATATCAAAGCCTGTAGTCTATACACATAATAAATCTGTTGCAGGGGCTAATTCTGTACATTGAAGATAACTAAGAAAACATAATTTTTCGAGGCTATATAGCCAATATATCGGCCAATAGAAGCCGAAAACATTTAAAAAAATACTTTTTTCTGCTCGCCTTGTTGTGCACGCATCACACAAAAACTATTGAGCGGATTTTAATGAAACAGCATAAAGATCTATCTATGCTACGGGATAGGATACATTTCAAGTCCATACGTCATAGAATTCCCGAGGGATTTATAGAAAAATTCCCCGCAACGCATTAATTCTCTTTGTGGCTTTGTTTGGATCGCATATAAATCCACAATTTTTAAGTACAAACTAACTTCATCCTCTTCACCGAATTTCACCCCACACGAAATTTTTAAAGTAGCCACAATAAAAATTCAAAACTATCGTCAGAGGCTTGAGACGTCTACTACTTAATCTACCGGAATAGTACAAAGGCGCAAGATTGTGTCAAGAAGCGACTATTCTTACAGGAAATTCTAGGAACGAAATGTTTTCATACCGCGGGGGCTTCCCTTTTTTCCATGATTCTACGGAAATTGTATCGACTATACCGTTCTGTTATATCGTATTTATGTAAGGCTACCTATAACGTTTTAGGGTAATGAAACAACAAAAATTTATGGTCTATGAGAAAGAAGTCGTGGGCACAGCTAGTGTACAAATGTAAATGATCCAAGTTAAATAATTAAATGTAAATCAAAAATATGTAAAATCCCTAAGTAAATAAGTTGGCCGATGGAATAAGTAACATTTATTTACAGACAACATTTTAAAAATATAAATCAAGTGTAGGACTTATGAAAAATGAGTTTTCAAGAAGATTTTAATTTTGATTTTTATTCCTATTCATGGAAAATTGATGTTACTGTGAAAAGTAAACCTTAAATGATAAAATGCACAACTTTAGTATTTTTACTTTTACAATCGTTCTACAAGGGGAGAAAATTTTAAATTATTCACATCCCATCTATACAAAGCTACCTTTCTGATTCGAAATCTTGACCACATAAAATCACTTCATAGCAATAAAGTTTCTTTGCCATCTAACATCGTGTAATTTTCAACTTCAGCCACCCGCAAGTAAATCCAAACCAAATTTGAACACGTTTGAACATCTTACATGAACTCTATTCTTTTTTTAGACACATTTTCTTGATAATACCGGACATGTAGAACTAGAAAGGTGATGTTGTTGTATGATTTTTTCTAAAGAAAATATATGTCTTGAGTTATATTTAGCAACAATATATAGAGTATATAATGGGGAATTATTCTTTATACTAAGATTAACAGAAATCAAGCTATAAGTAGTAATTTTTATAGAAGAATTGTGACCAAACCCGTATCGAAGAAAGAATATATTACTTTACATGTCATTCAAACCACTTTTATTTTGATGGATTTCATTTCACACAATCATAAAAAAAAGTTAAATTTGTAACATCATTGTAATTTCATCAAATTAATTGTTTAAAAATAAACAAATAATTTTATTACCGAAAATGTGATAAAAGTTATTTTGAGATTGAGAAAGATTCAATGCTTTGGTATTTCAACATTTTTCATTAGAAAACCACCTTCTTAAATGAAAGAACAATAGAAAAGTATTACTGAACCCTTTTAAATATCTTGTAAATGGCAATATTCAACGAATTTTGAGGAAATATTAAACAGCACAAGTAAAACAGGATATGTTTTAATAAGTAATAACCAGGATATGTTTTTTTTTTGTGTAAGACGAGAAAACAAATCTGTAAATTTTCTCCAAAAAGCTAGTCTTATTTTGTAAGAGGATGCGTGAAAATATTCAATTTTTCCTTGGTTGTGGGAAATAATCCTTCGTATGTAGCACTGTGATTATATTGTAATTTTGGCCCATCCACCTTGTGCTTAGACATAAATAGGTAGCCCACTTCCTACGGTTAGACGGAGGATACAACGTGATTAATAAACACTGGCCTTGTAACCTGAATAAAGATCAGGCATGAGTTGTACTTTAAGAAAAATCCTGGTAGATTTATTGGTGATGTAATCGTATTGGACAGATACTCGCTATTATATTATCAACCCTCTTACCACCTTACCTTTTCTGAATACACCATCAGAAAATACCTTAGAGAATAAGAAATTTGAAGGAGATTTTTAAAATTAATATTTGCTCCACTTTTGTTAATAAGATTATTAGATTGCAGATATTGAATTCTTTTTTTCCTTGTTGTAAAAGGCTCTTTAGGCAGACTTCTACAGAAACGAAAAAAAAATTCCTTATATCCCTGGTGAAAATTTTTTACATGATTAAGGATAACAAATGTTTATCAATAACTTGAAAATTTGTAAACGTATTAAGACATGTTGGGTACCATTTGGAAGGTTATAATGTTATCTTCAAAAAAGTGGTCCCGCGATGTCCCTGAAAGGGCTTATGAGTATTTCAGTCACTACTCTTATATGACGAAAATTTTTCAAAACCATTTTTGAGGGGTGATGGTTGATTTTAAAGGGTATGGAACAAAAGTTTGATCAGGACACCGGCATACTGTTTTCTATTTATTTATAGAACAGTCTGTATAAATGTCTAGGACAGTACAGTAACCAGTTACAACAAAAATTAATTCAGTTGAATTTATCCCTTATTACACATGTATGTTATGCACTCAAAATAAAAAACTGATATATCGATTCAGTATATTTCTCGCAAAAATCGCAAATCGATATGTCTAACTCTAGGATAGCTAGAAGATTAAATCTAAGATATAAATTGAAACCATGCAGAAAAGAATCTATATCCTTAACAGAAAGGCGTTAGCGTAGAAATTTGTTGTTAAGTTCTGAAAAATCACTTTTTGACAGAACCCTAAGCATTAAATCAAGATACATGGTTTAAAGGAAGCTTATAGACTTACAAAAATTCTTTTTGCGAATAAAAGGAGATACTTTCGCCTTATCAGTAATTTCGCTAAATTCCCACTAAGTTATATATAGGGTAGCTATTCTGGCGTAAGCATTACTAGTTAATAATCAATGTCTTAAGCGTCAATCATCCCTCGGGTATAATGTACCTGCGCACAAAACTTCAAATATGATTCCTATCCGTTCACTTTCTTTTTTTTTAAATGTTCTTTTAACATTTGTTTCATTATTGGCTCCAACCCAATTTTCTTCATGACATCGTAAAAATTTCATAAACAGCCCCAAAGTAAATTCTCAATTACATCTCCCAGGAGTCTTAAAGCTGATTAATGTCAGCCTGGATTTTTTGTATCATTAAATTTTATTGAATATTTCATGATATATTTTCTACGTGAAACAGTAATAGGAGTTTCTTAGAAAATGCGAAAAAGTCGTTTTTAATTATGGTAGACAAATAGCGTTTTGTTAGAAATTTACAAATATAAAATATTATAACATATTAGTGATGGTAAATTGAATTATGTGTTTTAAAAAAAAAGGATATACCTATAAGCTTCTTTTAAAAACATGTATAAGCCAGTAAACTTTTATTAATTTCATTTTAAAATAATATTTACTAAACACATTTTTAAAAAAATATTAACTCGCGTTTTCCTTTAAACTAAAACTTAACACTAATTTACAACAAGATATGTCAGCTTTAATATCCAAAAACAAAGCACAGAAAAGGAAATAATAGTAGATATTAAATAAACATTCTAAACATAAAGAAGATGTAACTAGCGCGAAACGTATTAGAATTGTCTTATTAAATTTAACTTGAAACACACTATAGCATTAACTTGGACTTCGAAATCCTCTGGTGGACGGCCTGTTAAATGGATAGACTGACAGACAAGAAAATGAATTTTATATCGATATATACACCGTTCAGTAAAAAACACTTTAAGCATTTCACATTTATGTTTCTGGAATTTTTTAAATACTATACTAAGAACAAATATGATATTTGTATAGTCTCACTTTTTTTAATATACTAATCGGATAACTGATCATATTCTCATATGAGGGTCATCCTACGCAGCATTTTCGCAATTTGTTACAGGATACTGCGTCGGTATCTTTCCTGAAAAAAAATGTCATACATTTTTCTTCACGTATTTTTTCATTTTATATTTACTAGATGATTTTTCTTTCTCATAAATAACGTGGAATAATATCCAAACTTAATATTAGGATATAAATATCACGTATGTACAATAAATACTACAAATACTTAAACATGTTGCTCTTCTTTTCTATAACACCAAAAGCTAATTAAATTTGTCGATAAATAAATTTCAGGACAAAAACAATAATCTGAAACTATTCAATTAACCTAATTCCTCGTCCTTTCAACGTCTTTAAGTCAATATAATAGTCAAGTAAACCGCAATAAATCACAACCTACGAGATAACATATGTAATTAATCTCATTATAAGAACCTCTGCGACCAAGTAGAATTTCGTGTCAATATTCATTTGGCCAAAATTTCTAGAACATTTGCAGAACATAATTTCAATTTCCGAAATCTGTGAAATTACCTTCTTAAGATTATGGATCGTCAATTTCATTAGAACAGACCCGCCCAACCGTCCGATAATTGTCAGATTCATTAGGCTAAGTATTCTCGTAACAATTATTCGCAAATTGTTGACAAGACATGTTGTCGGAAGTACAGAAAGGATAAACACATACGTATCTGCGTTAGTACCAAATAATCCTAAGATGATGGATATATTCTAATAAGATAGGCAAATAGTTAAAGTATCTTTAACAAATCAATATTTGAAGATCCCCGATTACAAGACGGTCGCGCCAAAATCTCTATATACTCTAATCCTTTAAAGGCAAGCAAAACTAAATTTCTTATTAAATTTTTCGTATTTATATTTATTATAATAACTCGTATATATTCATACAAAATATTAATTCTCTCCGTTTGAAAAACGAACCCTTTTTTCTTAACGTTTCCCCTTTATAAACACATTTTGATCTTGGGCTTAAAAAACATCATTTCTGGGAAAAACATAAACCTATAAAAATTCTGATTAATTAACCTTTTTTCCCCTGATGTTGTCCAGTTGAATTCACAAAAGTTGTATTTTTAAATTGAAAACAAGAACCCATAATAAATTAGAATTGAATATGGATTTCATTTTCTACCTTTAAACGTATTATACATTCACTTTCGAGCAATTTTATTATTAGATATAATTTTAAAGCGAAATTACTGCCACTTCACTCAGGAACACTATTAGCCCATATCCTTTCTAGCGGAAATCAATTTACAATCTTAGAAGGAATGCTTTTATGTCTGAAATCGATGATTACCACTTCGTTACAAAAAAAATACCGTAAATGACCCGCACCAAAAAATTCAAAACTCAACGTCAGTGAAAGCGATCGAAAAATCATCACCTTAAAAAGAGCTAGGAGGAGTCCAATTACATGGGCAATAGCAAAATCCACTTTAACCGCCAAATTGAACCTTCTCGTCTTTATGCTCGGTCTTCGGTATTCGAACAAGGACTAATTTTCTATCCCGACGTAGAACTGGTAGCCTGGAACAGAAACCTTATCCTGATAGTTTCAGGCGTCAACTGACTCTCGAATCCAAATCAACGGAGCAACAGAGTGGAGAAAATCCAGTTTTATGAATGAAAAGCTCCACGGATAAGTTTTCTGGAAAACTGAGCGAAAAATCACTTGTTGAAGCCTAATCCAGGTCTTCGTCTACATTTCGGGGAGCTTTAGCGTATCAAACAGAACTGAAACTCAAGGCATTTTCCCCTACATCTTTAAAGAAGAAAGACTTCAAGAACAGCGCATGGAAACAAAACAAAAAGAAGGGCAAAAAAAAAAAGCTATGCTATGTTTACTTGCTATATTTTATTAACAAAAGTACATAAAATTTTGGCCTTTTAGCAAAAATCAAGACGGTTCCCTAAACACATGAAAAATGTGGAGGCGACCTTAATCTGTTCGGTAACATTCTTTAAAGCGTCACTAAATTTATGTAGATCTTTGTTGTCGCATTACTCAGTCAATGATGCCATTTTTATAGGTAACCGCAGCAACAGGTGCCACGAATATGACCAATTAGAAATGAACCGGGCAAAATATGGCAAAAGGGGAAATATGATGTAATTACCTCTTAACGAGTAATGTAATTTCAGTTTTGAATTAACTTTCAATAAAAGCATTGTTTGCTTACCTTTGATTAGATGTTTAATAGATTTCACATTTATTAAGGAAAAGCGATTCATTTGACCTCACTGCCATGTAATAAGAAAATTTGTTTATAATAAAACACTAATTTTACATGATTTATAAAATATCTTTGATCTAATAAATCAAAAACAAAAGAAAAAAATCAAAATTTACACTATAACTTCAATTAAAATTTTAATTTATATCAATTCAGATATTTAGAAAATACAGCGATTTTTAGCAATTCGACAAAAATTAGTAGTCAGTTCGATAGATGTAATTTGGACAACTCCCACAAATTAGAAGGGACCATCGTGTATGTATTCTACGTATTCTTTTAGACATTGTGCATATTTAGATTCTCAACTTTGAAAAAAAAAACTAAACGTAAGCAAATAAAAACTTAATAATAATTCAATTATATTCCAACAGAAAATATTATCTGGATATCGCTGATGCAAAGAACGAACACTGGCGAGTGTCAGTACAACTTTAAATCCATTAGTATAGTATGGTAATTTCGTAAAAGAATTAATACCTACTGCATAAAAGTTCTTTTAATTTCTAAAAAATTATTGGAGATGTACACCTATCCCTTGATTTACATAGTTTCACTTCTAAACGGCTTTATGTACTATGTATGGAATAAACCTAATTAATTTTTATCTAAAGTAAGCTAATGATTGATTTCTAATTTCGTACTATCCACCAAAAGTAAATCTACAATCAAAATATACAATAAAATCAAAAATACAACCAGTATTTTCACACGTGAAGATATTAAATTTAAAAAAAAAGAAAAATGTCTCAATTGAAGAAATTTACATCAATTATTCGAACAGTAATCGAATTAAATCTTTAGCTTTTGATTTCCGTATATAATCATGAAAAATATGTGTCTTTGTGGACTAGAACTTCGCCTTCGAAACTTAGCACTCAGTAACACAAAAATCTGCTTTTACATTGGAATTAATTGGTATAAACAATATAAATAAAATTATAGGGGAATCCATAGGTCATTAAACTTATTGGAAATGTACTTAATGCTATTTACATAAAAAAATCGAATCTTTTAGTCCTATTAAGCTCCCTAGAGACTTTCTATAGCAACGAATTTTTCAAGAGCTTTTCAAAAGCATTACAGATTTATTGCCAAGGCCTACAACAAGAGCAAAGATAAAAGTACATTGATAATAAGTCGGTTCGATTAAAACATTGGTCAAAAATATGAACCAATCACAGTTGTCTTGTAAGAGATTAAATTTGAATAAATTTCCATTGCAAAAATATTTTCAGTTCAAGAAAATATAAAACGCCACAAAAGCGCTTTTCATCTACAATTTTCATTATTCCTACAGAATTTTGATCCAACTTTTTTATGCTAATGGATAATTATGTTACCTTAGATTACCCCTTCTGATAAATACAGAAATTTCATTTTGGGAAAATTCACCCCATCATTATGTCCATGAATTGACTTCGTATAATTTCTTTTCTTCCAAAAATTTGCTGCTGGCTCAATTTTATTCTTGGCAGAAAATGAATTCAGCCTTTTTTAGGACCATCACAACGAAACTAAGAGAATCACCAAGCAATTTGTGCCACAAGTTTATCATAAAACCAGTAGGGCAAGAAATTTTCGCGTTATCACAGATTGTAGACACGTGAAAATACTCCTTAATAATTCTTTTTTTTTGTTTGCTTTGTGGTTGGATACTTGGAAAAAAAAAGAATCCTTGGATAAGAACAAAACTTTGAAGATTCTTTTCGTGATCATATCGAAAATTGGACGATGCAAGTGTTTCTTTGCCAAACAATTTTTATTGCCAGAAATTTATATATGTCCTTTTACCCTAGATTTGTATATGTATGCCTTGATTATCGTTGATACAGAAGGATAACATCACCTGTGTATACTCATTCAAGTAATGAAATGTAAGGATTTTATATAGTCCTAGGCAAACTTTCTAACTTCGAAAGTAGTCCTTCCAAAACAGAATGCATATTGTTTTTTTTTTCATTTAAAAATTAGATAGACACATGTTATATACGGATATTCGAAAGCTTCTTTACATCCGCTTTGCTTTAAAGGGAAGTGTTCCATTTACAAAGACAAAATTCACTTTTCTTTTCGAAATTCACAATTCTCGTTCAAGTAGAGGTCAGACAAATTGGATTTGTAAATTTCTCCCTATAAGAGAAAATTTTCTAGACTAAGCCTTTATTTTTCTTACGTATAATAGAATTAATTTTCTTAAACAAAACGACCTTGCAGACAATAAATCAAGGATACTCTCATTTTCCGCTTATATAAGAGTAGTTCGTTTCCAAGTATCATACAAAAAGTATGAGTGTTCTTTTGAAAAGTTTCAAGGTATACTGGTTTTGTTTATTACCACACCAAATTATGATGGCTTCTGCCAAAAACCGGCAAATAATTTATAAACTTCTGAAGCACGTGGGATAACCGCAAAAGTCTTTAGTCTTTAGACTGAGAATGCTTCGAGCACATGGGAAAATAGCTGAATTATTGATAAACTTTTTCTTCTAAAGAGTAGGATAAGAGTAAGTTCTTCAACCTTAATTGTATTATTTAGGTAAATCTAATGGAGAGCATTTCTTTTTTCTGTATACGGAATAAATCTTCATTAATGTAGTGGACCAGCCATTCTCTGTTTAAACCATCGCAAGCCCTTCGTCTTAAGGATTTTCCTATTGAAATAATAGTCTTGAAGATTCGCAAGGGATATCACAGAGAAAATAGATTCCCCTGTGTTCGGCGATGTACTGAAAACTTTAACAGTTTTTATATAAAAGCTTATCCTATCTTATGTAACACAAAGGATTTGTTATACTACATAAGTAAATATAAATGTGTCTAGACTACTTAATATTAAAAAAACGACCTCCACCTCACTGAATAGTGATAAAAAAAAAAAAAACGCAATAACTCCCGGACAAAAAAACGATTATTTTATGGGGAATGGACTCGTAAAGAATCAAATAGGTATGATTCGATCCCTTTTCTTAGCATAACTATACCTGCCAATATAAATTCCTGTCAGAAGTGATAATCTTGATTCTTTGTTGGCTTAGTTCGATATGATCCGTCTGAGAATATATTTGCAGAAGATGGGATTGCGTATGTTTTAAAGGGTACCTCACATGACGTAAACGAGAGGTGAATGCTCTACGAAAACTTTGTAGATATTAAGGGGTTGGAGAATTAAAAAATTCTCGAAGCTATATATTTACCTAACAAGAAAGTATAATTTGAAAATATAGCACAACGTAAAAGTTCCTTTCATTCGTACAATGCACTCTCGTGGGAGTTTTAATTATGCATACACTCCTTAGCACTTAAAATCCATCCAATGAATAATTTTACCAAAACTTTTCCACTTTATAAAAGAAAAGGGTAACAGCGGTAAATATTTACTTAATATGGTTACAACTTAGAGGATTCAACAAATTAAGATTAACTATAAAATAAGTCTATACTTTATACCGTGGTAAAAATTTCCAAAAATTATTTCAATAAAATGTGATTCAAATTATTAAAATAAAATAGCCTGGAAATATGTATATATATAAAGCTAGTTTTTATATTATATAATTTTGATTTTATAAATTTATGAAAATGAACTAGGTCAAAAATTTAGGAGTTTTTAAACTTTCTTACATCCTAATGACACTTACCTTACTTGTAAGATCGGCCAGTCTCTTTAAGCTGTAGATATTCAGTCATACACGCATTCATACATAAAAACATATACTCATACATAGGTTTGTTATTCCAATACTTTCCTCGGTATGTCAGGATTAGGTAAAAAGTAAGTATTTCATTTTCAAGGGCGATGGGGTTCTTCCCTACACCTACACCTACATCAGGAATTAATAAAAGAAAATTTAAAAATAAATAACAAACTATTGTTGGAATAACTTACTTTTTCTCATTTAAAGTAAAGGTTATTTTCTAATGTTATTTTTAATTCAGAAAGCATTTCTAGCCGGTGTAAATAAAATATTTATTAAATACAATAACTGCGTTCTTTTGTATGACTCGATGAAAGTGTAATGTCTTGAAGCAAATTTCATAATATTTGCAAATATAAAGGAATACACAACATAAAAACAATAACAAACAAAAAAGATTTTCACTTAAACTTATAACAGAGAAATTTTGCTTCTAATAAATAGCTTAAGCGTATGTTGATTCCTATTTATTTCAACTACGAATTCATTAATTTATGAAGTGTATCACATGACGGTGTATTGATATTTTGGGCCTTTTTAAATCGTTCACGATCAGCAAAACTCCGGGCCTTGGCTAATAATGAATCCCCTATGGATTGGAAATTTTAATCAATTTTCAATTATAAATATTTATGTTAGGACTTACTGTAGCTGCGCTCCTTACTGCACGAGTACCTTAAATGATTTATATAGTCTTCTTCAACAGATGCTTCTAATCTTCCAACTGAACCTTGATATTCTGTATGGAAATTCTCTTTAACATAATATGGAATCTTCAGAGAATTTGTACGCCGTTGGACAGAATATTTACTAGATAAGTGGAAAGATTTTATTTTTAAATCTAGTAAACAAAACATTGAAGTATTTTTACTGGCTTGGTTGAAGACTATAGATGGGATCCGATATGAAAAATGATGACATCATTGATAACGCAATTAGAAGCAGTATAGGAAGTAAGTTAATAAGAGCCGTGTAGCCGTTTTGTTGCTAAAAAGGAAACATGAATTTTTTTTTTTTTTTTAATTAAAAAATGTGATTATTGTTTTTCTGCAAGAGCTCAGTATGCAAATTAATATATTAGCTTAAAATGTTTTGTAAAATTAAATCAAAATATATTTTTATTTATTTTTTATATACGTTATTTTTATATATACTTTAAAAGAATAAAAATGGTGTGATGGGAGTGTATTTCACGTGCTAAAAGTTAGAACCGAAAGTATATAAAAAACTTCATAAATATCACGATTTAAACTTAGATTACTTAAAACTGTAAGTTACAAATACAAAAAATTAATTATAATGTGTTCCAAAGAAACGTTTAGCATCTAACAAAGGTGCATGTTTACGGATGCTTTTCTGAAAAGGAATTTGGAAAGTTGATTGGTTTCACTAAAATCTTGGATGACGAATTAATTCTGAATTTGTACAAGAAGGGATTAGTGAAGTCTGCAGGGTTATTAAAATTATAAAGGATAGTGATCCCAAACACAGTAGAGTACCTCTTCAGATCTTGGAAAGAATAAAATGGGATAATAGCTACGACGGAGTGGCCTTCACAATATCTGGATTCAAATCCTATCGAAATTGTGTGGTCACTCATGAAGACTCAACTAAGAGGGAAAAAAAATATCCACCACACGGCAACTCGGCTTTTACGATAGATTTGGAAAGGTCTGACTATAAATTATGTTCAAAAACTACACCGAAGTTGTGCCAAAAGATGTCAGGCAATTATGGACAACAATGGTGACTGGACTCCATAATAATCTGATTGCTTTTAGAAATAATCACAATTTACACTACTTACAGTGTTTTATGGCTTCTTTTTGTTTAGACCCGTTTCTTTGGAACGCACTGTAAATTGAAAATAAAAAAAAAATCAACTGGATTTTTTGATTGATTGTCCCCAAAAGATACCTTACCGGCAGGAAATAAATCACAAAAAGTCGCCGTTGGCCCATGGGAGGATCGAACTCACGACCTTCGCGTTATTAGCACGACGCTCTAACCAACTGAGCTAATGGGCCAGCTGCGAGCGCCGTTATCTCTGCAAATTTTGCGCGAGAACTTCATTAACTTATAATTAACGCCCTGTCGGAAGCTCCACTAGTGCACTGAGTATTTACGTACATTTCAGCAGATGGCTCACACTTGAATATCCCACGAACAGCGTGTACCATCAAATACTTAGTTCGTTAAATTGGTTTGGTAAAGAGAAAAAAAAATTAATTTACTCATGAATAACGTCAAGAATTTGATGGAGACTCCAGACGATAGACAAACGCAAATATTCAGCGTTGGCGTTAACATTCTAAAAGTTTATTTAAGGAAATAATCGTGTTATCGCAGGAATTTTTTTCTTTTCTTTTTGCTATCCTCAAAGTCAACTTTGAAATCCAAATTGAAAATATATTTAGGATACACATTTGTTGTCAAGTAATTTTTGTAGCTTATCGATGGGTGGGAATTTCATAGAATCACAAATTTACAATTTTTTTTTGGGTGTCTATTGCCGTCAAATTTGAAATATTTGCATTTTTTATTTGAATGAACTTCACTCCCTAGAAAAATCTTGACTGAGTTATTTTTGTACAATTTTCACCAATGAATTTTACCGCATAACAATTACGTATTGATTACAGTAAGCAAAGGAAATTAATGAAAAAATCGCAATTACATTCAAAGATCTCAGGAGGAGGTAAAAAATTTAGTCTATAATTTTCATGAATCGAATTGCTGATGAGAAATAATGAGAAAATATCCGAAAATTTATTCTTGAAGGATTTTGGGTAGAGCCTCCGTGGCGCAATCGGCTAGCGCGTTCGGCTGTTAACCGAAAGGTTGGTGGTTCGAGCCCACCCGGGGGCGTGAGTTTTCTTTTTCTACATCTCTACTAATTACTAAAATTTTTATAGAACTTGAATTCTAGGCACAGATCTGAAAACATAGACGACTTCTTGGCTAATTTCTATTTAACAATTTTCATAAGCCCATACAAAATCTCAACACAATTGGAACTTTTTTGGGCACTTTTAAGGGTTCCTACAAGGACAGGCTATTACAAAAGAAGGACGAAAGCCGGTATTCCGAGAGTAACGTGTGATAGGTCCGGGGAATGTAAACAAATCGTTAATTATTAAATAAAATTCCTCGCTTGATTGCTGGTTGCTTAATCGGAGACGTTTAGAGCTTTGGCTCCAGTTTGTTTAGAATTTTTAGCCATCGCTAGTGTGCGTCACATGCGTTCAACTCGTCAGGAAGTTGCAGTTCAAAACAAGGTAGTAATACTTAATTAGACAAATTCTGACCCTTTCATTCACAGGTACCAAAGACTACTATTGAAATAAGTGAAACTTGGTTGGGCTCTACTGAGTGAGTACGTTTAATCCGCGACACGAAAAATGTAACGGAAGTAACGACTTCGGTTGTAAAGCAGGTAGGATTGGGTTTTTTTGTGTTAGCGCAGCTGCCTGCAGTAGCTCACTCGAATTATAGGGGTTAATGCAAGAGCGTCATCATTTTCATATCGACGCAGCTAACTGTAGTAGTCCCCCGGTCCTCTCTGATCAACTGTGGAAAGTAAGGCGAAGGCGTCACACATTTTCGTGTCGCTATTCTTCTTCGGACAAGACATTTCTCTAGAGTATGATTTTGATATTACGTGGTATTTAAAGCGGATTGATTTAATTTTTAGGGTCCCGTACCTAAAACGGAACCCTTATTAGATCACCCACGTGTCTGTCCGTCTGTCACAGCCGATTGAAATCACTTGAGGTAGTTTCCATATGTCCCAATGGCTTTGTTTAGAAGATTTTTTTCGAATTCATTATTTTTATTCATGTTGATGGTTATAAATGAATTAGGTTACAGCTTTAAAGAAAACGCATACAACTTATTTGTGTTATTGCTCCGGCTCTACTGAACCCTTCTGGCTCTGGGTTGTGCCGTACCGAAAGGTTAATCTCATCAATTGCTGCCGACTCTTGCAAAAAAAAAAATGGAAAGAATACCCTTCAGTTAATTAAGGAAGCTAAATACTCACTTCCTAAGTCTATAGGATGCTCCAGATTTACATTTTGAACAAAATTAAGGGGGTATACCTTAAAACTTAATAAATTTCTTTTTCTCCTTTTTACAGAATAATTCTATTAAGCGAAACGAGAAATGTGATAATTAAATCCACTTCTATAATTAACATTTTGGAATATTCCATCTCAATAATTCCTACTTTAATTTCAAAATCGCGTCGCAACGAAAACGTCACTATTCGTAAATTTTTTCTGCTAGAAAATATTTGATCCAGAAAAAGAAATTACAAAAGAAGTTTGTTATGGCCCATGGGAGGATCGAACTCACGACCTTCGCGTTATTAGCACGACGCTCTAACCAACTGAGCTAATGGGCCAGTCGGAAGGTCCGCTCGATCACACTAAGTTCACTTTATGTTGAAGAAGTAATCGATTTTTATTAAAAATAATCTCCCTCAAATACAAACTTGTGCCGCAATTAATCATTTTGCAAACTCCCCCCCATGGCCTCCGTGGCGCAATCGGCTAGCGCGTTCGGCTGTTAACCGAAAGGTTGGTGGTTCGAGCCCACCCGGGGGCGGTGCTTTTTCTTTGGCCAAGTTTAACTAATTTTTTTAACAAATCGCAGACCATATTCTCTTAATTATTAAAATGGTCATAAAAATCGTCGTTGAAATATTAATAAACATACTTATTCGAATATATCCCTATAACCAATTCCTATCCATCAAGCCAATAACACTACTCTCATTAATATTTCACGCGTATAAAAATTAATTTGTTCAAAAATTGATTTACCGGGCAAGTTAAGAATTTCATCAAACTAATTAAATGAGTTTCTTTGTATACGAAATAAAAATAAAACCCAATAGTGATAAAATGCACAAATATTTTGATTGGTTGTAAGTGGTGCATATCTCATCTCCTCTTTGTATCATTTTTAATTATTGTTCGAAATCAGCCTCTCATAAATTGTGAATATATGTTGAATATAGTACGTTATTAATAATTAACTACTTCAGATAAATCCAAAAATAACAAACAATTCAATATTAGACATTCCGACCCCATGAATCTTAGCACCATTATTAGATTTGTTGTATAATATACTCCTCAAATTAGGGCGAGTATAACGTCTTAATTACATAAATATATTTCCATATTTACACCCAAAAATAATACTATGATACCATTCAAACTCCACAAACCGTCGTAAAGAATTTTATCAGATTCTTCACAAAACCTACGGTTCCGCACGTTCCCCCATGGCTCCCATCTCTGACGTTGTAAGCCATCGTCTTCTATTGAATGGTAATTTTATTGCATAATTACAAGTCACTACGATACATTACCCAACCGGATTACAATGTAAACAATTGCTCGTATTGCCTGTTTTCTGTTAGGACTTAATTACAATATGTTACCTAAAATACCTGTTGTCGGCTCCACCTATCCTATCGACCGAAAACCTAAATATTTGAAATGGGTCTAAGGACGGGAGATACGCGGATATTCACAGAACGTAAATGTGCCTTTCTATTTATGTAAGGATGGGAACAGGCATTTCATTTACATTATATCATCGTTCCTTGGTACCTCGTAAGTCGATAACAATACTAGTGCGTGTCTTGCAACTATTTACAAAATTTAACGATGCCGAAAATAATCCAAAGAAAATTTCAAAATACATAAAGGATTTTACTTCGCTATATTTTTACGATACCTTTCACTTTATATTCATCTGTTGTTTTTTGTAGTCCATTTTTATTTTTAGAATAAGCTTAAGCAAATTTCTTAGTAATTCTGTGCCTAATTAATTCTGTTTCCTAATCCCCTTTTAAACCTTCCCTACGTGAACTTCGGCAGATTTCTCTAATGGTTTGGCCAAAAAATATTTACAATACGTCTCGATCGTAAATTAGCATTGAGTACTCTAAGCACATGTGCTATTTTATGATCGAGAGGTGTTTTAAAGATAATATCAATGCCGCGATAGCGATGACACCGACTTTGAAGCACTATGGAGGCACCGATCGCAAAGGCCTAATCCTTAGTACTGTTTTCAAACCTTACTTTAAATTTGCTTAGTACTTTTAAAAGAATTTAATTTCAAATGGAAAGACTATATTCTCTTGCCTATTTTTAAAAAAACGATATTTTCTTTTCTTTTGCATCGTTTCTTCCGTACGTTGGAAGGTTTAAATGGACCCAAAAATATTTTTGGCAAGCGTTATGAATAGATGTCTTTTTTTTTGTATACACAAACGTATCATATTGATTTTATTTTTATTACTTTGTTTAGTATACAGAATTTGAAATATTTGCGAAAATATCTTCAGCATTTTATCTTCAAAAAAATTTAAAAATATGCCTATTAAACTATTTTCGTTTATAAGAAAATTACGTGATATACAAATATATTTTTTTTAAATACGCTGCATTTTAATGATCTATTTCAGAACTTCCCAATAAATAAAAAGTGTTCGTATAATAGGCCTCATTTCCTAGATACTCGCATTATCGTCGTTTCAAAGTAAAGGGGAAGTCAATGTGGGTAGGTGCTATTTCAATTCGGGGAGTAAAATTTGGACCCATGCTGAACCTGCCATTACCTCCGATTTTTACTGTGAGCCTTGTTCCATTGGATAAATCTTTTTGGGTATTAAGATTTCCACACAGAGGACCACACTAACTCCTACTTTTAATTCCTGTTTATGAAATAGCACTCGGATAAACAGACATAGTTAATTTAGGAAATCAATTTGATAGTACAATAAGTCTAAAATTTAGAAATATTTACAAAATTGATGGAACTTGATACTTGTTTCGATCACTTCCACAAGTCGCCATGTTTAACAATGAGAAAAGTTTGCCTATAGCTTTAACAGATCGAATAATTTTCACATCATCAGAATTGTGGTGGTATAAATTTAAAGTGGTTGAAGTACATTATCCTTCCTTTCAACAGGTTGGCATCTATTCCTTTAAATGTCACAGGCAGAGCAACCTTTTCTTCTCCACGAATAGTGCTTAAAAGCGTTTTATAAATTTATATTTTCCTTGCCCCACTTGAACCGTCCAAGAATGTTAGCCTAAAGGCTGGCTATAAGAGGAAAAATCAGGCGTGGAGCCATACTACTATGCGAACAAAACGTGACCCGTCGGACCTCTGTTAGCCTTAATATAAATGTTGTAAGCATATACATCCAAACCTCTTTTTACGCGATAGACGCGTTCCTTAAAAAAAATAATTTTCCATATCACTTTCGTAAAAAATTACCTACCGAAAAATTTAACGAAATTAGGAAAGTATTACCACCTATCGATAACCGCTGCTAGCAATGTTTTATTAATGATTTATTTAATGAGTTTCTTATAGCCATTGTGTACGCCTCTTGCCAGTCGTTGCTTAATTCTGTTAATAAAATTTAAGGCACTTTATCTCCGACATAAGCATTAATCATTTGTGATTAACGTAGTTTTATTAATCCAGATAGCGTATCAAGCTCTGGTTAAACAGGCCCGTACAATTTATGTGTTCATAATGATTATAATTTTGCGAAGTGCCCCATAATTTAGCAATTTAATGAATTTTGATTTTAAAATTTTACATCAAGTGGGAGACAATAAAGGGTGGCAGCAGCAAAATGTAATGACTTGGCCCATGGGAGGATCGAACTCACGACCTTCGCGTTATTAGCACGACGCTCTAACCAACTGAGCTAATGGGCCTCGGTGCCGACAAATGCTAAAATTCACCAAGAATATAGCGATGCGTTAGTAAACATTCCCACACTAACCCATTTCTATAATTTATAAAAATTTTTAATTACTTTTAATGACTCTTTTCTTAGAATCCATATTCAAACTTCCACCAATCAATTTTCTTTATATTACAATTGTTTTTAACTGAATTTTAAATTTTGATTGTAACTAATAATGCCTAAATAACATAATTTTTCTCAATATTTGAAATATTTAAAAATTTTTTGAACACAAAATTAAAATTTCCACTTACCTCTCGTTGATGCTGATGTTCCGCACGATGGAAACGTCTTTGGCGAACATAAATATTACCCTGCGGGAAACCACCGCCAAAAAACATATTAAAGAGCTCTTCAGCTGTAACATCAGCTTCAAAGCCACGTGTATATGCGAATTCACTAGAATAATGACGACGACCAGTTGGTTGCCCAGTTATAATATCGTCACTACCATGCAAATCATAAGATTTTCGTTTCTCTGGATCTGTTAAAATTGCTACAGCGTTTCCAACAGCTTTAAAAGCTTCAGCAGATCCAGGTGCTTTGTTTTTATCTGGATGTAATTGAAGAGCTAATTTCTTGTACGACTTTTTTATTTCAGAATCAGTTGCTTCTTTAGTAACCATGAGAACTTCGTAATAATCCTTGCACCTGTTAGAGATATTTATGGGTCTTTGATAAAATAATCCACGAAAAGCTTTTATTTCTAAAAAAAAGTACAGGTTTAAATGTAATCTATTTTAAACTCGATGGAGTCTTGTAGACGCTGTAAAAAATATGGCATAACGTAATCAAGGCCTAACCGGATTTCCTTTTAAACTTTGAATTTGTACATGGCCAAGTTTCTTAATTTAAAGCAAAAATGTTTTACCAACTTTCATAAACTTCTACACAATCCTTGACATATTTAATACTTACTTTTTTATTCTTTTAACTGCTTCTAATTGTTCTTGTGTATACTCCGTTTCCGAAGACTTTGCTTCCCTTTTTGGAGATCCCGCCGTTTTGCGCTGGCGTACACCGTCATCGTTGGAGCCAACTTTTTCACCAGTACCATTTGATGTTGGAAAACTCTTCACTTTTGCTAGAAGTTCTATAAAAAAGAAAAAAAAACAATAATACTGGTTTACAGAAAAACAATTTAAAAACAGATTTGCACCTTTGGCTTTACTCGTCGGATAGAGTTTTTCAGCTTTATTCAAAAATTTCTCAGCTCGTTCTAGTTTCCCCTCGGTTAGCGCCTTGATGGCAATGTCAATGCACCGGTCCGCTTCATCACGATTCCCTTCCATTTCCATAAAATTGCCTATTCCTATATATACAAAGTTTATTAAACCATTTATTGTGTAAAGATTAAAATAAAAATTGATGATAAGCTGCTTTCCGATTATTCTCTTTGGCTTTATGCGGCTTAGATAGATCGTACTATTTGGTTATCAATGCATTTTATTTAAGTTCTTCTGCCTTTGGCTAGTCCCAAAATTTGAGCAAATTTTTTAGAGTATTTTCTTCTAAAACTTACTTTGAAATCCACGACCAAATTTAAGTTAGTGCAAAAATTTCGATAAAAAATAAATAAATAATGCTCGGATGGCAGGTGAAATTTCGTCGAGCACACCTGCTAGCCCCACTGAAGTTTTAATTAAGAAATTTATAATTAAATTACAAAAAATGCTACGTCAGTTCCAATTATTGCCGACGGCCCCTAGAGTCTGCTGGCGGAAGACGGAACTCACCTGGATGGCTTTACAGAAGCCGAAATATTCCAAACATTCACACACAATGTTTGGCAAAATCACGCTATAATTTACGAATTGTACGACTTGGTCTTTGCGTAATTAGATAGTCTCTCACAATTTTCTTCAGAAATATTGTAGTATCCAAAAATATTTGCAATAATTTTGACAATTACATCGGCCCCCTGTAGGGATGCTCTATTTTAATAACATTATTCGATTAGTTCATTTCATATAATCGATATCGTCTAGATTTTATTTTAGATTTTGAGAAAACTGGATTAAAATGTAATTTTTAGAGAGAAAAATTCATATTTTAAATATATGTACATATTAATTTACTTAATTAAAAATAAAATGGGAATATGGACTTTAACCTCTACAGAAATTTTCATATAATAATTCAAAAGCTTTTTAACCATCTACTCTAATACCAATCGATAGAGAATATACATCCCTACTTTTCCGCACTAAGCTGGCGCTAAAGTCGCTTTGAAAATTTACGAAAAATTTACATAGGGTTGCCAGAGCTATCGAGTTTTCACCTCTTACGCTGCCTGAGAAAGAAAATGATTTGGAAGGGAAATGACTCTACAGCGTGGTTTTGTTTACATGATTAAAATCACATACTCTTAAAACCGAAAATATCTCTGTTTATTGGAGGGAATGAATGTTATGTTTTGTTGATGCAGTTAGCAAGTTATATTTATAGCGACTAACCATCGGTGAATTTGGTTCTATTGTACTTCTAAAATTTGATATGCTTAAAATACAACGTTTAGGTTTTGTTGTAAGGGCCAAAAAAGAGAAAGTGTAGTATATTGATTTTGTTAAAGTAAATGAAGATTATCCGTATATATAATATAATATTTTTATATCAAGTTAAATTACTAATGGGAGAGAAATTTATATAAATAGGCTTCGTATGGGTAAGTATGAACATTTTCTATGACTAGTAAAGCATAGAAAGGCGGTTTCTAGATCGAAAAGAATGGTATTTTTAGATTCTATGAGGAGATGGCATGAAATGTCCACATCTGTGATTTAGTAGATTTACTAAAAGCCTTCCTGATGTTGATCCACAATCCCCTGTCCACACCCTATACTGAATCACGCCAATAAAATCCTCCCAACCCTCCTCACTTTCGCAACTGATGCCCAAAAAAATTTTTAATGCAGGTCTTATATAGTACCAAAGTCCACGAGGAGGTGATTTTTTTCAACCTCTGTAATTTAGCTTGTTATAAAAATATGTGATATAAGAAATTTGTGGTATTGCAAATTGAAAAAGTTAAATCGAATGAGAACAGCCTCTGCTTTGGTTCTGTTTATTCTTTTTCCTTATGAGTCAATTTGGAGAAGATGGCTTAGTTTCTTATTACAGGATTCGTTTGACCTGAAAAAATAAAGAAAAAAATTGCAAAAATATCTAGACCCTAAATTACAATCAGAGCAATAATGGGAATCCAAAAATGACTCAAGAAAATTGAAAAATAAAAACTGATTGTAATGAACCAGAAAAGTGAGATGAAAACATAGACAAATTATTTACAAAATAAAAAATACACTCAATTTTTATGAATTAAATCATCAAATAGTATAGGATTTTATTGAAAGCAATTTCATGACTTCGCATATACTAAAGATGACTCATTTAATGCTTCAACTTTTACTTTATCGATAGACTTAAGTATATATTCATTATCATATTTCCTTCCGTTGAGGAGCTAATTGACTACGACAGGCAAGCAGAAAGGACATCCCATAAAACAATGATACGAACGCGAAATATGTTTTTTTTTTGTTGAAAGGGAATTTAAAACTGTCGTGAAATAGATTCGAGTTCCCCAAAAACCTCTTGCCATTAACCCGAATGTACGGACGCACGGCTCTTGATATATTCCTTGTGGGCACAACAACACTCACCGCGACCTACTTTAATGAATCAACGAGACTTTCGGAATCGTCCTCGAAATCGGCGGATTCATGCGAATGTTCACGGGTTTCAATGAATTATTGCCATAGCATCGAAGTATGTCTAGCCCCACCCTCGCATTTTCATGGTCCATAAAATCGAACCTGTTGATTAAGATTGAGTTCATTGACAAAAATCCAATTTGTCGGAGTAGTATGTTGCTGTTTGCCTCCCTTCGAATTCTGAACCTTAGTAACCCTTCTGCTGCTGCTCCCCGTTCCCAAGTATTCCATATATGTTTTTTTTTTAACGAATCGAATTCCTTTAGAGCAAGCATATCGACCAAACAAGCGTATCTTATCACGGGAATTTCTCAGTTTAACCGGAAAATCATCGCCTGGCAGTAGGCCCTTGAGGAACCTTTCACCTTCCCAAGTAATCTGCGGTGGTTGGATGGTTTTTGAAAGTGTTAAAAGTCAACTATCTAAGCAAATCGCAAGTGTTTGAAATCAAATCTAAGAAAAGTGAAGTGGTTCGAAATCACGCTATCATCAGAAGGCCAGTCGAATGGAAAAAAATACTTATTTTATTTCAAAAACGACGGATACAGAGTGCCCGTTTGGTTCAGGTGCACAAGTAGGTCGATCAGGTGCATTGTGGTAAATGAAAACCACAGGGTTCTATAACACAAAGTTCTATTAATAACGTGACATTTGAATTTGAGAAAACCAGGAAATCATGGCACAATTAGCGTGCACATTTCTGCATTCCTAAAAACGATCGAATCTATAGATGAGGGGATATTTTATACTTCGCATTCAAAATTAACTAAGTCGATTCCTTGAACTAAATAATCCCAGAATGGGCGATTCAGGTAATTCAAATTTGTGTTCTTTCTTTTTTTTCAATATCTTACAAAGCTATAGTAAAATTATATTATTGCTTAATTTGAGAATCAAAGCAACAGAAAAAATCTGGAAGATTTCATTTGCAGAATGATAGTTTATGTTTTTTTGAGCTTACACACTTTATCTATTAGAAATCTCAATTTGGAATTAACTTAGAGTATTTCAATTATTTTTTTTCTTTTTATATAAATTCAAGAAACATTATCACAGGCTCTGTAAGATTCTTAAGAATAAAGCTCCTTACTTTCTTGTCCTGCAAATTATATTAAATCCGTTCAAAAAAGTACTCCCATTTGTAAGATTTGTGTTATTTTGTCGTCTTTGGTTGTCGTAGATGAACTTTTAGTAGTAATTAAGCAATATCAAGGCAACGTTGCCAGGAAATTTAATTGCTTTGATATATTTATAACATTTTTTTTTACAATCACAACAAATAACTAAGTTATAAACGAACACCAAGAGTTTTTTGAGCAAATTAATTAGTCCATTAAGGAAAAGCCTCACATTCAAACATCTAAGATATAAACAAAATCAAAATACTAAATTTATGAAAGCGAAAAAAGAAAAATACTTAGTGTACTTGAATTTAATATGAAATATTCTTTTATATTAGAATGGAATTGAATTGTATAAAGGTCTAGCTAGCTTTTTAATAGATTTTAAAAAAGGAATAAATAAATTGATAAAAAACGAAAAAAACTTAAAAGCATTAATACAATTATTTCATTTTTATGAGAGTTTTAAAATTTCGTAAATTTCAGACCTGAATCTATGTATAAAAGTACTGAATATATTTTCCATTACTTACTGAAAGAAGAAACTTAGTATCAACCCTTCCGGCCTAAATAGTGCTCGAAAATTGTAGATCTTGAGTTTTTTGGATGAAGTGAGAGTATTTCGTACCTATTAGAATAAAGTGAATTAATATAGAAATTAGAGTATCCATTCGTAGTATGGAAAACGACCATAATAAATATATAATACCTGTTTTATAACGGAATATTTTCTTCGAATGAAATCAGTTACAAAATTTTAAAACAAATTAGTGTTAAGTAAAATTTTCTGAACGAATATTAAAAACAAAAAAAACAAATTCTAGCAAAAAAATTCAGAGTAAGAAACATCTATCTTTAAAGCTCGTGTAAAATTTAAAAAATCTGCTTATATGAAAAGGTCTCACAAGTGCCTTTCTTTCTTTCTCTAGTTCTTTTTTTAAATAAAAGTTCTTTTTTTATGTAAAAACATTAGTTGATTTTAATATTCTTTGCATAATTTTTTGTATGATATAAACCTTTACCTATAAACCTACTCCAACATTAGCTCTATATCTTAATATTTTAAGCAATGATACAAAATAAGAAAAAATAAGAGTATATCTGTTACCTTTACTGTAAGAAATTTCAAATATGTATAATTATTAATATTATATCACTTTTCATATCATCATTATGTCCCGTATTAATTAAACAAGTTATTAAAATTAAAACATCTTGAATTGCTTTGCCAATAGCGGCGCATACGTGTTTAGAAAATAACTACATACATAAACATTGATCTTTAGATTTAATATCTTAACTTAAGCGGTGTTAATTATCAGTAGCTCTATATCTTCTAAATTAAGCACAACAGGATAACCTTGTCAATTTAGACGCTTACACCTTCTGTTAATTATCAAAAAGGGCAAAGGCTTATTTACAAATCGACTAGGTGCTATGCAATATTTTGCATTTCTCACCTGCATGACTAAATTTAACAAAAGGCTGTTATTCGCGTGCAATGTGGTTTCGCACAACATATATTTGCAATCATAGGTATTGCATGCTTGGGCGGCCAATAAAATTCACTTCCCATTCGAAGTCAGTCAGAATTACACCTTTAAAGTGATAAGATTTAAAAGAATTTTTGTAGAATTGTAATTTGAGTAAAAAATTAATTTTAAAATAATAAAAGGGGAGATCTTTTTAAACTATTTAAAAATTTAAAAGATAACAATATATTTATAACTAATGCATTAGGGAAATAACGGAATTTGAGTTTGAACAATTATATAAGATAATAAAAGTTTCACAAAATAGTAGAATAAAGAAAACTTATCATAAAATTAAAACAATAATAATTAGGACATATTAATCAGGTAGCAAAATGTTGGGTATAGCCTGTGATCCTTTACAACATACTAGCATGTATCAACGTCTCGCTGAGGGTAGAAATTATTACAATACTTTTAATATTGAAATAAGATAATAATTAGAAGATATAATAAATGTAATAATAAAAATTCCAGACAGCGATGACAGCGATGGAGAAGGAGGATTAGGTAATGTGAATCGTGTGATCATTCGCCCTCCTGGAACTAGTGGTAAAGCCAAACGTGGTCATCTCTGTTTCGATGCAGCCTTCGAAACAGGCAATCTTGGTCGTGCTGATTTAATAGGGGAATTTGAATATGATCTGTTCCTTCGACCCGACACCTGTAATCCAAGGTTCCGCTTTTGGTTCAATTTTACAGTGGATAATGTGAAACAGGATCAACGAGTAATTTTCAATATAGTCAACATCAGCAAGAGCAGAAATATGTGGAATCTTAGAAGTATAACACCTCTTGTAAAATCATCTAGTAGACCGAAGTGGCAACGTCTTCCTAAGGAGCTTGTCTTTTATTATAAATCACCAATACATCAAAACCATTATGTTCTTAGCTTTGCTTTTTCATTTGATAAAGAGGATGATGTCTATCAATTTGCAGTTGCTCAACCTTATAGCTATTCCAGGCTTCAATCCTATTTAACAGTTCTTGAATCCCGTTTTATAGAGAAGCGATTCACAAGGAATGTACTCACGAAAACTTTGGTAAGAATATTTCTTATTCATTTCAAAAATTAACTAATTTTTACTCATTCAGCAAAACAGAAATTTGGATCTAATAACAATTGATCACGTACCTAGGCCCGAGAAAATAGATAGCAAAAATTTGATACGTGTAATTGTAATTTTAGCTAGATCCCATCCAGGGGCTTCTCCAACTTCTTTCGTTATACAAGGGTTTTTAGAGTTCTTAATAAGCGACCATCCAATTGCAAATATCCTTCGAAAACATTTTGTATTTAAAATAATACCAATGGTTAATCCTGATGGGGTGTTCATAGGTAATAATCGCTGTAATCTCATTGGTCAGGACTTAAATAGGACGTGGAATATTGCCAATGAATTTTCTCATCCAACATTGTTCGCCATTAAAGAGATGTTGAAAGAGCTAGATAATTCTGATGTAAGTTTTGATTTATACTCAATATCGAATATACGATTAGAAATTCTAACTGAGCCCCCTTATATCTGATCTTAATAATATAAAGTCGTATTTATTTCAAAGTGTTATCAAATAGATTTTGTCATTGATCTTCATGCTCATTCGACGGCGTTGGGTTCTTTTATTTACGGGAATACGTACGAAGACGTGTACAGATACGAGCGACACTTGGTTTTCCCAAGGCTTTTCTCCACAAACGCTTACGACTACGTTACAGCGAATATGATGTTCAATGCTGATGATCGTAAGGCGGGTACCGCGAGACGATTTTGCTGTGATAGGCTGAACGATGCCTGCAATGCCTACACCTTAGAGGTTTCAATGGGAGGCTACTATCTAAAGGACGGAAGAACAATAACAACTTATACAGAAGATGGGTGTAAGAGAAATCTTTTTCAGCGATTCTATTATACAGGTAGAATAATTTCAGATGTGCGCCTTGGACGAAACCTAGTCAGAACATTCCTTCAATACTATCGCTTCATAAATATCTTGCCCCTTCCAACAACAATGGAATTGTATCCAAAGCGGAAACGACCAAAAACCCATCAAGCGAGAAGTCGCAGTAAAATTCGTCAAGAGATCAAACCACGTCCGAAAACCGTCCGTTCGTATGCACCAATCAGCTATACAGATTTGTCCATTTGCTACGAGAGTGTTACCTCCGATGAGGGATCCCCAATTCGGCATCACAGTGCCGCCAATTTCGGGTACAAAGTTAGTAAACGGCATACCGCACATGGATATCTTTCCCATGACCAATTTTCACTACTCACAATCAAATCCTCAAAATTTGATAATTTGGACTTTTCACATGAACACAGCAGGTATACTAGCAGTAAATTACCTCCACTTAATGAAAAAGTCCCATATAAAACGGTTGAAACGCTTAATGTTCCCCCGAAGCCTTGTTTATCAATAATTGATTTTAATCAACTTACAATTGGGAGTCTGGAAAAGGCTAAAGAGAATACCAAAGAAAGAGGAAGATCAAGGGAACGTGGAAGGTCTAGAGAAAGATCAAAGTTCTAAGAGATTTTTGGAAGTCTTAATCGAATTTCTTTAAAATAAATTAAATGTATTTTACAAACCTTTTCGAATTTTCTAAAATTTAACTTTTTTTGAACTTTATATCGTGTGAAATTCTTAAAATTAAATCACCTTTAAATACATTCTTAACACATTTAAAATGCATATTAATTTGAATACTTCAGCCTATCCCAATTCATTCTATAAAATTTATCAAGTGTAAAAATTGAAAATAAAAATTCGCTTAAATAGCGAAATCTTTTATTAAAATCCAGGCATAAAATATCAGTTAGATTTTACTAATTATTTAATAAATATTTAATAAATTTCGGACAAAGCCATAAGCTTCATGTTGTAAAATTGGACACATAATCACAGAATTACAAATTCAATTCGAGTAAGAGAAAATCATGAAATTTATCTTTTACAGTTTAATGTATAAAATAATAAAATTTAAATAAAGCAATTTAAATAAATTCCAAAAAAGTTCGTTTTATTTTCGCAGTACATTTGTTGCTCTGTGGAGCTTTATTAAATTTTATTATACAATAAGATGATTGAGATTTTGGATATTAGTCAGAATGACTTCAATAAAATTATATTTTACTTCGAAGACACTATCTTAGCAAGTTTATATTTTATAAACATACTTTCTGCAGCTTTTCTAAATATAATTAATTCTTGCGATTCTGCCACCCTCTGGAACAAATATCTAAATATCTACAATCAAATAAAGTGATTTTAATTTTATTTCCAATTGCTAATTACAGACTGAAATTGAACTAAAATAATTTGCTAAAGTACAGCGATTTGTTCAGGTTTTATCTCTAACAAATTCAGGACATCCTTAATGAAATTTTCAAAGGCCTTTGACCCACAAAGTACTATTTTACAAGATTTCTCTTTTATCTTGCCCAGTCTTTGAATTATCTCTTCTTTCTTAAGCCTGAATGGATGGACTCTTTCCTTGTATTTTAAGCGTTTCTTGAAATGGTTGCAGGTATTTAATTGATTAATTTCCTTATTAACATTTTCAGAACACAATTTACATTCTTCTCGGGATAAAAAGACATCACCATCGAAATTCCAATATTTATTGTATTCATGCAGTTTATCTCTAAAGAAGACTGTTTCTAGATTTGTAAAACAGCAGAACATCACGATTTTCGTCATATCGTCCGCATTATCCAAAATCTCGTCTATGATTCTTACAACTGGTGCAATTGCAACGCCATTAGTAAAAATCACTAAATATTCGTAGGAATTTGATTTATGGAAAAAAGACCCGATTGGTCCTCGAAATTCAACTAGCTTACCGACTTCCAGGTGTTCAATATATCGAGACATTTTACCACCCGGACGCAAATTAATTAAAATCTCAAATTCCAGTTCCTCTGAATCAACTCGAAAGGGTGAATATGGTCTTAAGATGTTTAAAAAACCGTTATTACCACTATTCTTTTCCGTATCCGGCGCTCGCATCATTATGTGGTGTCCTGGCGGTATGTCGAGGATTAGTGAGTCCCGTTCAATATTTTCGATTAATTTAAAATGAAGTTGAATAATTTGCGGATGTAAAACACACCGGTTAATTAATTTGTACTTTCTATAAGATAAAATTGCATTCTGGTGGCTTTCATACAGTTTTAATAGTGATGGACTAGCAGCGATTGGAGGTGTATTTAAGATGCAATTCGCACATCCGTTACCGCAACACTCATTTTGATCAACGGTGATGTCTTCATCAGGCATTTCAAATTGTTGGAAGAAGCTGAAATAATAAATATTTAAGATTGCAACGTGTTTTTTTAACAAAAATAGAGAAATCCTTACCACAGCTTCTTCTTATTTTTTAAAGGAAATGGAACAGTGATGTGATTTTCTTTCAAGCGAAAAGTGAAAATTGTCAGCTGTTGTCAACTGTCAACAATTGTCAAGCCAAAAGAACTTCAGCCAGTATCCGACGGAGGTTTTAGTTCTTTTAATGGCAATTTGCTGCCAGCGCTGTAGTATCTTTTCCATAATTTAGTAAAACATTGCTGTAGAATAATGTTGTGCTGTCAAAAATCATCGGAAGCATGAATTTAACAGCATTCTTCAGGGACTTTAATCCAAGGTTTTGCATCTACCACTTGTTGAAAGTTTCTCCTTGTATTATTTGCATTTTTTCCATTATTTTCAGTAAGTTCATCGTCCACTGCAGCCTTTTCACATTCGTAGCACTATTTTGCTTGAAACTTGATGGTTACATAGGTACAACACCGTATTAGCCTAGAGTACAAGTTGTAAACGCAGAATTTTATTTTTAGATTGGCCCTATTGGGCCGTGTTTACTCCATTGTGGATATGGAAGGGTATCGCTATTTTGGGAGCTATCGTAGGTTCCATAGTGTGGTGCCGGTTTCCACACTATAGGTAATGTACTTGTAATATTAACCCATAAAGTAATATTTATTTTGCAATAAATTTTCCCAGATTGGAAGGTGATTCGTATACACAATTTAAGGCAATGCTTATATCACTGTCCCTCCACCTAATTTTGCTAATGTTTGAGCTATTGGCGTGCGATAGATTAACTTCACGTCGACACCTATGGGTGCTTGTATTCATCCCTCTCATCCTTGGCAGCGTAGCTAGTGTTGGAGCCTGCGTGTGGGCTGTTAAGCACGACAGGTCTTTTGAATTGGAACTATTTCTTGCTGTAAATGCTTTACAGTTTGTATCCCTGCCCCTGAAATTAGATGAATTTGTCTCGTGGAGTTGGGAAGTCGTTTTCGTACCTCTTTGGATTGTAGTTTGTCTAAGCTTAGTCAGTAAGTATTTAATTTGTGCTCCTATAAAAGCAGTAGTCTATTATTTAACTTAAATCTCTACAGGCGTCTTATACAATATTATCTTTTGCGGTATAATGCTTAAAACACCAGAAATATCTTTACAACAAAAGAAATCGGCACTCCATGCAGCGATAGGAAATGCCTGCACTGTGCTTCCAATCCTTTGCTTTCAAGTAAGTTATTAGTCCCGAAGTAGAAATTAGAATTGAAAAAATGAATTCCATAGGTAATAATTGCTGATAAACTAGAAGGAGAACTTAAATTTCCCTACATCGTGATCTTCAGCCCACTCCTTGTCGCCATATTCACTTTAATAATCTTAAGCTTTAGTGCGAAAGGTGGCAATCGTTGGTGGTTCGGTATACGGAAAAATTTCAGTCAATTCCTTCTGGCAGCTCTACCTTTTCTGCAAGAATACGGAAACATATCCTATCATACGGAGGCCAATGGACAAACTGTTCCCTTGGACTCAAATGTTCAATTAGATGATTTTGATAAGCATGATAAAAAGAGCAAAAAAGCCCTAAGTAAAAAGAATGATCTAATGAAACCTGTTGTTCCCATCGTTAGCATAGAAATGCCCGACTAATAAGCACAATTCTACACTATTTTGTAATAACGTTATTTATCTAGTTGTAGTAAATTTTAGGTTAGCAATCAAAACTTATTGTGATTTTTAAGAACATTTTTAGGTGGGGAGCTGTTTCGCTCGATAACTGCTGTTTTACGAATTATCTTGACTTTGTTGTAATGTTATTTTTCGCAATTATGTAATTGTAGCATAATGCTTTCCTTCTATTAATTTTTAAGGCTTTTGCAAATGTAATGAGATAAACTGATTAATGCAGACCTATTTATGAAGTTAACATGCTTAACACTTCCGTTCCTATCACTTATCCTAGCTTTATGCGGACCGTCCATGAGGCTTTTCACTTTACGCTTACATAAAGGACATTATTGCAAAATTAGTTTCCAATCCGAAAATTTATTGAATTTTATTAATTTTTCCTTGGAATTTATAACGGCTTTTAATTGGATTTCACTAGAAACCGTGTCCCTATCCTAACTTTTATCATATTATGTGGTAATCTTCTAGATTCGGCTGGTAAAATCTGAAGTCATAACAGAGCGATCATTTTTGAATAATAATGGTAAACTTAGTATTTTATTTGAAAAAATATTTATAGACTATTTTTGAATTTAAAAATCTGATCTAGGCCTTCTGACTGCCTTCTCCCCACAAAAAAAAAAATATCTGAAATTTTGTACTGTGGACCCATTCTCACCTCCTTTTATTAATTATTCTTGGACGGCTGAATTTTTTTATATCACTGTCTCAATTTCAAAACTCTCAAATTTATATTACAAATTCAATAAAAATAAAAATCAATGTACATTTAACCAAGTTTAATCTAAATTAAATGTTTCTTTTAAAGTATTTAAAACAGATGCAAAAATTTCAGGCAAATCTCATTTATTTAAACAATTTTGATACTGTTAGGAGATTTAAAAAAGAAATTATATGAAAAAATTATTTATTGTACTTTTAAATAAAAATACTATAAATAAAATTATTTTTACAGATTTTTTTTTAAACAGATTATTTCAATTACCATAAGAATACTAAATGAAAACAACTATTTCTAAAAAATGCATACATACAATACAAACGTAAAACATTGTAAAAAATGTGAACAAGTGAAAAATGAAAGAAAAGTTATGGTACAATTTTCAGTAGCTACTTTCTGTATACTTTCTGTAAGTTGCAATTGATATGTAAATAAAAAGGAATTATATGGAAATTGTCTAATGTTATTTTTTCTACAACCTAATTTTAAACAACTTAAGTACATTAATCAATTTTTGTAGTTATTTTAACCATCTTCTTTGGTTTAACATACGCCTTCATGTAAAAATCACCAAACATTGCTATCATAGATGCTGCGATCGTCATTCCGAAAAAGCAAATGTTTGTGGAAAGTTTGCAATCGGATTGCGTCAGGGGAAGTAGATAATGAATGAAAACAATTAAAAATTGTACAAGTTGTAAGAGCGTAAGATATTTTTTAAACTTTGTGATTAGATTAGCTTTATGAAGTGCTGAGAGGTAGTAGCTGTACATCATTATATGGATAAAAGTATTCAACAGCCCAGATACCATAACGTGGCTTCCTATAGAAAAAAAGCATTTTATTAGTAATACAATAGTTAAATAATTAAAAAATAATATGTACATGTAAAATTAAAGACAGACATTCGTGTTTATCTTCAATGAAAACATTGGACGTCATTTACTTAAAAGTCTAATTGTTTAATTAAATTAAATATTTAACACTTCTCCATTTTCGAAATCTCAGGGAAATGGTATAATCTAAAAGTGTCACCTTTTTTTTACCGCGATTTAATTATAATAGTGCAAATAAAATAAATAAAATGGAAAAAAAACATATCTAAACTAACGATGGACTACTAAATTTGTATGTCTATTTCACATTCTTTAAAGAAACGATTTAAATTTAATGACATTAACAGAATTTTAATTTTTAAACAGAATTTTATAATATTAAATTAACTTTTAATAATCGACACGAAATTATAAAGGCAAAAATAAATTATTTTTTAATCGTACTTTTCTCGAAAACTCAATATTATACAGGAATTTGGTTTTTAATTTTTTTCTTTCTGAATATAATGTTAACAAAAATATATGTTGAATGTTTAATACAAAAACTCGCTTGGAATTATAAAAATTTTGATTTTTTGTTTTGATATAGACTTCCTTAAATAAGATTTAAATACGAAATTAATTTGGGAATATAATTCCATTAAAAGTTAAAAGAAATGTTTTTTTTTATATCTTCATGCGGATTATAAAAAAATATGTAAATATTACATCATAACCACTCCTTCATAAAAAAAATACTTCACCATTCTTACCTGCATAATATCTTATAAATAAATAACCTCCTAATATCATTAAAGTGTGATGATATGTATGAAGAAAACTTAAATTGGCTTTTTTCTTTCGTAATATAAAAAATATCTGAAACGAAAATTATAAAACAATATATAAAATAATATTTAAGCAAATAAATAACGAACGAAAATATATAATATATTTTTTTATTTAAGTTAAGCATATTTTGCTTCGATTTGATGGAAGAAAATCCACAACCATTCAACCATTCATACCAATCTACTTAGTATGATTAATTAAAATAAGAAAAACAAGTGAACACAAAATAAATTCGTGGCATACACCACATTTGACTTTACAATTCCAACATGTGAAATTCATAAAATCAATCACTCACCGTATCCAAGAGGTCAGCGAATTTCGCTATGTAGTACAGGTATGTTCCTTTAATTGCCAATTGGGTGTTTGAATCCACCTGTGTGTAGTCGGTCGGCTGACACTTAAAACTAAAATCTGTATTCATAATATAAGAAATGCCCTAAAAACAAAAGTAAAAATTAATTCTAATACTTTTACTTATATCCATGCCACTTACGAAATAAAAAATTGTACAATTAATCAAAATTTGACACAAATTATAAATGCTGATAATGATTTTTAAATTATAAGGCTTCTTGTGTTGCATCCAACGTGGACCATATTTTAAAATAAATAAAAGATATGCTGTAACTATACACAGGGCTGGCCATGGTGAGGACACCAATGGATAATTCACCGTTCTTGGATCTACAGCTGTGATATATTATAATTATTATATAAACAATAATGCTTTTGTTTTTAGCCACCTTTATCCGACACGAAAGTCTCATGTAATGATTGAAAAAATAATTTTAAAATTGAAAACATTTTTTCTTAAAACTAATGCCACTATAGTATTACTAAAGAAACTTCTAATAACGTCCGAATTACTTCGTTGTGGAAAATCGACTGTCGAAATCGTCAAAAATCGTATGCTTATTTCAAACACCTTAGAACGTTGTACTTCTGTTCGTTGTTCGATATGTTTAATTCATTTATTCAATTATTTATAAATTAGTTCGTATATTGAATTGACGTTCACAAAAAAATAAATAAACAGAAAAAATTACATGAAGTAAAAAAAAAAAGCATTTAAGTAATTGTTAATTGAATTAATAGATGTTATCTGAATGATAAAATATTTATTAGGAATAATTTTCTTGCTAAGTGATGGTATCTAAAACCGCATCTTTATTTTATTTGAAATGCCATTATTTGGTCGATTTAAATGCATAATATGTAATTATTTCTAAAACTAATATTCCCTCGATTTGATATTATTAAAATAATTTTTTTGAGTTGCTATTCTGAGCAAATTGTTCATCTTTAGTAAAAAGAAAAACCTTAGTGTTTTTAAATATCTATAGAATAATGATTACATGTTACTCTTTCAAGACTTATATTATTTGTAATTATCAATTCTGAGGATAATTTATTAAACTAACTAACCAATTTTAATTCAGTGTTGCACGATTGGAAGTTTATATACACTACTAATTTCTATACCCTTTGCTAAAATTCTAATTTTAAACATACGAATACAGAAAAATTCCATACTACAATCAATATAAATTACAATATAAATTATTATGTGGAAATATATTAAAATTAAAATGATAAAAACATTATAACATCGATTAATTATTTATTTATACTGTAACTATCTGTTGGTAATGTGTTTTTAATATTCCATATAAATCCTTACTACTAACTACATCAATTGTTTAATAGGAAATTACATTTTTACTCTAGTATACTTAAGGTGTTAATATTTTAATTGATTTCTCCAAATAACATTTAATCCTCCAAATTGTATTTTACTTAAATCATTTATAGTTATTTACGCTAGTATTTTTATTTCTATACATACTAATGCAAAGTTTTTCTTTATTTACTAATAAAGGAAGAGAAATATCACGGAATCATATCATACATAAATTTTGTAAATTCAATTTTTATTTTTCTTTAATTTATTTATTTTTTTTACTTTCATATATATTTATTGGAACCTTTTTATTTTGAATTGTTTAAATTATACCTAAATAGAAAACTGTAAAAAACAGAAAAAAAATTTTATATATATTTCAATTATATTTATGATTAATTTTGTAAATTTAAGAATTCATCTATTTGTTCAATATGCTATTAAAGCAATACTTTAAAATTTTCCACATTTCTCACACCAAAAGTCACAATTTTTTAATTTTTAAATGCGATTAGTTTTTAATATCCAATATACATTAAACTCTATATTACGATTTAATGTCCTTGTTCTTCTGCGGTTTTATATATGTTTTTATATAAAAATCGGTAAACAAAATGATCATAAAAGCAGTTTGTGTGATCGTCATGAATATCATTATCTTAGGATACCCATAATTTGGCTCGAATAGTGCTACGATATTGTGGAAAAATACAGAAATAAATTGTATTATTTGCATAATTGTAAGATATCTTTTCCACCAGGATCGTTTTACATCTGATCGGAAAATTGTTAAAAACCATAATTGTGTGACCTTCTGTAGTATTAAAAAACTAATTTTTGTTTTAATTTCCAAATATATATCCTATAATTGGGGCAAATTATATAATTACCTGCATATCTTATAAAGTAGTATGTTCCAACTATTATTACAACGTGATGATATACATGAAGGAAGCTCACTTGTTAAATATTAACACTTTCTTATTAAAACTAATGTTAAAACGAAAATTTCAATTTTCTTTAATGCTTCGTTGAAAATATGCATTTTATTTTCATACTGTGATTAACTATAATAAAAACTTGTCCGAAATTTCAGTTGCAATGGAAAATAACTTTTTATTTATAGTTTAAAAATTAGACTAATTTTTTATTTCATACCATTTGTTGAAGGTAGCAATAGTCGTAACTTATCGCCAAAGATGTAATGTAACTTTAATATATCTTAGAAAAAAAAAAGATAAATACCGTCAAATTTTTAACTCAAACATAAATTTTTTCTTAGTTTTATTGTAATTTTTAAATATGAATTTATTAACTAAAACAAAAACAGGAATTTTCTTACATTACTTCTTATTTTGCATCATGTTATAGATTAAAAAATCCTGGGGTAAAAAAGGAAAACTGATGTCTGTGCTTGTGTTGCAAAAACAAAAGGGGAAGCAATAAACAGACAATTTTATTAATTTTTAAGAATAAAATTCAATTTTAAATATTAAATCGAGAGCAAAAAATGAACATTAAGGGCTAAATAAAAAAATATATATATTTTTAAGCTGTACGTATTTTTAAATTGCAGCGAAGTCACATCTGTACATCGAAAATTTTTATTACATTTATATATTTACTACTTTATTTATTATATTCAGTTTGATTAAAAATTAGTGTAGGTTGTGTCAAAAATAACAAAATGTAAAAGAGACAAAACTGGAACTATATTATAATGCTACTAATTCAAAGAGTCGATTATTTGTTATTTTATCACGTTTAAACTACAAAATAGATTTTAACAAAACGTTAATTATTAAAACTTTTTACTTTTCATTTTTAAAATTAATTCTTTAAACAAAATATGCAAATATACTTTCTCTAAATTTGATGAAATTATTCACCACTTACCGTATCAAGAAGATCAAAATATTTCAATAAATAATAGGCATAAGAGCCCTTCACAGCAATTTTTGCGTCTGGACTCAAATCTATTCTATCTGATGTTTGACATGACCAGTTGTAATTACTCCGTAATATGTAAATAGATACCTAAAAGTACTATCAATTAGAAAACACTATAACACGTTTGTGTATATCAACTCACCAGGTAAATTATTAAAAAATTTAAAAGCACTTGTCCAAGATTATAAATTGATATAATAAATTTCAATTTGTATGGCTCTTTATCTTTCATCCCACCTGGACCAAATTTTAATACAAATAAATAATAAATTGTGATTATAGAAAGACCTATCCATGGAGTAGGTATTAATGGGTAATCTGCCACTCGGGGATCGATGTCTATAGTAGATTTAAGATTTTAACTATAACTTCCATATGTTACCTTTGTCAGAAATAAATGTTTCATACATTGATTGAAAACCTACTTTTAAAATTAAAAACATTTTATTAAAGAAATTTTTAACACTTCGCAATTAAGAGAACCGTAGCTGTATCCAGTAAGAAAGCAACTAAAAACAACTAGAACTACTAATCAGGCTGATATGGACAAAATATGAACGGAACTAATTAATAATTCTATGCACCCTGATGCACTTTAATAAATTTGCGAAATTACTTTGGAATATTTGAATAATTTTGCTAATAATCATTTAATTTACGTCATTAATCAAGTAGCACAAAATGACTAGCTAAAGGGTTGTATTTTTAAAGTATAAGAACAAGAGGCGATTAATATTTCATAAAGACTAATTCTGTCATCCAACACTTGGAAGTTATGTAAAAATAAATTTAAAATACAACAAAATTTGCAAAATGTTTTTATTTTATTGCCAGCAGCTTATCTTTACTTTTGTTATTTCGATAAGCACTAATCATAAGTCTTAATTCCATCAATATCCTCCTTTCTTGAATGAACGTAAAGTAAATACGCTTTTGTAAACATTTGAACGCATTTTTTTTAATAACTGTACGATTTGATTCCTCGCTAAATTGTGGAACACACTTGTCTATATTACAAATACTTAACTTAAACAAATAAACTAAATGCCGATAAGATGATTATAAATACCTATTAAATCTTTTTACAAAATTTTTGTAAAACGTAGAATAATTTGATTGTAATTTACACGTACATATTTATCAGTTTCTTCGATAAGCACTTTCAAACAGGTGTACATTTTGATGTAATAAACGTATTTTACTTGTTATCATACGAAATTTTCATTTTATTCAATTCATATTTTAAAAGGGTAAATAAAATAAAACTAAAAATGCTTGTACAAATATATTTATTGAACATTTTCATTATCTTTTTTATTTAGAACTCACTCAATTTTCAGAAATCTTATTATTAATAAATGGTATTAAGTAATAGTTTCGTAAATCCAATATTTATACATTAATTTCATATTGTAGAATAGGAAGAATATTGATTGAAATGGAATTTGTGTATTTGATATTAAATATAATTTCACATTAATTGAAAATGCTTTAATTCGACTTGATTTTGTTTTTTTTCGGCCATACATACTGCTTCATGTAAAAGTCTGCAAATAAGAAAAATAGAAATGTATTTTGCGTTAATCCAAGAAATAACATCGTCTTAGGAAGGTTACAATCCTTTTGAAAGAAGGGAAAACTTATATGAATTGCATCGATAATAAATTGTAATATCTGCAAAAGTGTAATATATTTTTTCCACCAGAGTTGTATTAATTTGGGCTTGTATATTGCAAGAAAATAATAGGAGTACATGATCGTGTGTACAATTCCGTTTATAAAGCCAGGAATTGTAGCGTGAGATCCTGCAATTAGGAGAAATAATATGTATTTTAGGTAGTAACAAATAAGTAATAAATTATATTTTATATAAATTACCCCCATAGTGTCTTGTGGCATAGTACGCTCCTATTACCATCAAGGTATGATGATACACGTGAAGAAAACTTACTTGATTGAATTTCTTTCGTAAAACAAAGAACACCTAGGAAAAAATATTTTGTAATTTCTTTCTTTTTAATTTGAAACTCACAAAGAAAAATTGTTTAACATGAAAATTGTGTAATATTTTTAATTTAATTTTATTACTCAATTTTTGTTTCGATATACATCTAAACCCGTTTTTATGCGAATTCGGAGTTATGTAAAATGGGATATAAAAATAAATTTTTTACGCAATTTTTATTCAATTTTTATTAATTTTAATGCAACCAAACTAAAGTTAAAGTTAGAAAAAAGTCGGTAATTTAAGAAAATTTTAAGAATATAAATGCATGGAACCAGTAGTTCTTTTTACGCGAATTCCATTGGCGCGTAGATTTGGGGATATATCTATCGCGTAAAAAACGGTTTATGTGCATATGGTAAACTTGTAACAATTTATAAATTCATCGCAATTATATATGATAAAATTTTAATTACTCACCGTATCCAAGAGATCAATATACTTAGATAAATAATATAAGTAAGTAGCTTTGAGTACTATTAGTGTCTGAGGACTTACATCTTCTGTATTTACTGGTTGACAAAAAATGTTAAAATCTTTTCGCGTAAAGTGGGTGTAACCCTAAAATTAAAGCCAATATCACTACGGTAAAAATTATAATATATTCGATTAACTGACCCAATAAAGGCCTATCAAATTTATCGCAATTACCACCAAATTATAAATTCCCATAATATTTTTCAAATTAAAAGGTTTTCTAGACTCCATCCACTTTGGACCGTACTTAAAGACGAATAAGTGATAAGCCGTGAGTATGGCGATACCGGGCCATGGTGATGCTACCAATGGATAGTCTCTCATTCGTGGATCAAAAGCTATTATTAAATCCAATTGGAATAAATAAAACATCATGTTGCTGTGTGAAAAACTCACTTTTATCCGAAAAAAATGTATCGTATAGCGTTGTTAAGCATAATTTCAAAATTAAAAACATTTTGTTGTATAACGATCACTTTGAACTAGCGATTAAGATCCGTTCTAAAGTCTTGTTGAATAGCAACTGAATTCAATAAAAATCTAGTCTAGTCGTTTGTGCTTTTAAGTATATGGAAATTATATAAGTGCCTTATTAAGAACTCGGACAGGTAATTATAAGTTAAATTAAGTGCTTCAGAGCTCTCTGAAATGAAAATATGAATAAATTGTACTGTAATCCGAATTTACTACAAATTGAAGCAGATCTTTCCATGGAAAGTAAGTTATGATATATTTTTGGTCGTATACATTTTTATTACTATAACAAGTTTAGCATTTTGTATACTATTGCTATTTTTGATTTTACAATTACAATCTTTCATAAAAATAGGTGGAATTTATTTTAATAAATGATTCTAAAGCAAAATTAATTGTTAATTAATGTTAAATATTTTTTCCATGCATGCTTTTGCACACTGTGATGCAAGAGTAGTTTGCTACTAATGACGTGGAAAATTGAATTGATAATAGTCCTGAACGCCCCATCAGCTCCTAAAGGAAAAATTTTAAAAGGAACTATGAAATAGTAGAACATATAAGAATGCCAGTAGACATCGGCACAAAATCGTATCCCATAGTGGATCATTGCCACCATTGATGCCTGATGATATAAGTGAAGAAAACTTTTTTGTTTATACTTTTTAACGTAAGATGGAAAATATATTTGTAAAAGATTTTAAATTTCGCAGAATAAGGAGTCAGACTCGGCATGTATTTTTGTAGCCATAATGCGCATTAATGAGTTA